>JAPTHN010000170.1:191461-527737 GCA_026936325.1 Platynereis dumerilii
AGAAATAACCGGCTATTGTCTCATATAAAAGAAAACAGAAAACGGAATATCTCAAAAAGAGGCCACTAAGGCAATTTACTACTACTGAATGAAGAGATGATTATAGACGGGACCAGGAGCCGCAGGCTCGCCGAGCGTAGCGAGGCGTCCTGTCCCTTAAGGCGAACATGCGAGGAGTGATCCAGATGGTTCAATCAAAAAAAGTGATTCAGACATCCCATAATATGATCCTGACTACTTTTTCTCGTCACGTACGTACGTGGCAACAAATAAAAATTTATGTGACAACATCAGGGAATAGTTTTTTTCTTTAAATTGCGTGTTGGCATCTTGATTATGTAAAAAAAAGAACAATTCTAGTAGAACTTAGTCAAAACAAATTGTTTTTACCCGTAGGATATTTTCGGAGGTTTTATTTCGTGAACTTCCGTGACTTTCGGCGCTTTGTTGACAGCTGACGCACAAAAAACCACAGCCTCTATGACGTCATCGATTCACGTGCACAAACAGCCTGGGACGCGCTGCTTTGCCTGCTGCCAGGTGAAAACATGCAGCCTCGAATCTGCATCATTTCACGTCTGTTTTGGTGATTTTGAAGCGGAAAAGGCCTATGGTATGTTCAGAATTCAGTTCTTTAACATTTGTCATAGTTTGAAGTAGTTACTGCCCACCTCTCAGATGATTTTAGGTCTTTTTTCGTACGAAGAATGCATTGGCTTTGCGAGCAGTGTTGGAAAAGTTGTCAAATCACGATGTGAATTACGTGCACATTTCGGACTTGTTTTGGCAGTTTTACTCTCTGAAACGTCTGTCAATGACAGCCAATGTATTAGAAATATTTTTTGGAGTATTTTGCACTAAAGTTTACGGCTGTAGGTGCTCTGTAGGCCGAGGAATCGTCCAAAACGTTTCGGGATTAATAGGCGCTTGTCAAGCAGAATTCTATTTGACATCTTGACAAGTTGAAGTCATTATAAAGCAATACATGCAAATCAGCTAATCTACCTGCGAGTGATATTATCAGTGGTGCCAGAACAGGGGGGACAATTATTTGAAAAAAGTTATATTTCTTATTTTTTTCTAAGTTAGTATAGTAATAGTATCAACAACTGGCATCATAAAATTACCTTTTTCATTCTCAAAATTACCCCTTAAATTGATAGACTTTTCTGCCAAATTCTGTTGAAATATTGGTCTGAAGCCCAGCTTTGTCAAAATGAAACCTGATCACCATTCGGACCTTCCAGTCCAAGCTTTGGCCAAACACTCGCAAGCTAAAGTTTTGTAGGGAACATGGAAGTGTCCACACATTTACCCAGTACAACTTAGCATATATTTACAGTCACATTGTAGAACTTTGCAAAATGACAATCTGACTATGTTCTGAAAGTTTTTCAGATTTGTCAAATGTGATTGTACGCAGCCCCTAAAAGTACATGGAATTGAATTTTAAAATTAATATATATCGCAATGCCTTGCGATGATTATCGAGTTCTCTCTCGATCTTTCACGTTCCCGCTCTATTATTTGCATAAACCCTGGCGATTGTCACATTCCCTTGCAATCTTTCGCGTTAGCTTGTGATAGTAATCACCAGGGCTTTGAAGTCGGGTGATAAGTGCTCCGACTCCCGACTCCGACTCCCGACTCCGACTCCCGACTCCCGACTCCGACTCCCGACTCCCGACTCCTTTGGCATTCTGAAAAGTGACTCCGACTCTGACTCCTTGGGTCTCCTGAATTACGACTCCGACTCCCGACTCCACTTGTCGACATTATTGCACAGAAATATTACATGGTTAACAGAGAAGAAAAAGCCATTCTACAAAGTTTTCATAGGATTTTGTACATAAGAACTTGCTTTGGAAGTTATATATATGTAAAATTTGAGATTCATTTAACATTTTTGTAATTGTGTTTTTGTAAATCATATTAATTATTTTCAGGAGTCGCTTCTTTTATTTTTGACTCCGACTCCACCTGAATATCAAAGTTCGACACCGACTCCACCCAATAACCTCCGATTTCACGACTCCCGACTCCAACTCCAAAGCCCTGGTAATCACGTTCCTTCACTATCTCTCACGATCTTCCACATTTGTGTCGTGAAGATTATATTGTTCTCTTGCAAATACTATCGCGTTGTCTCGCGCAAATTATCACATTTGCCGCCTTGTTATCATTGCAAGGGAACATGATGATTGCAATTGACCACAATGATTCAAGGGAACATAAGGTTAAATTTGAAAGATTGTGAGGTGATGCGAACGATCACAATCATTGCAAGGCAATGCACTAATCTTTGCAAGAGAACACGATCATGAATCTTTGTGAAGGAAAACACAGGCCCAATGCAACAACGAGCAGAGGGATGTGAAAGATTGCAAGGGAAAGCAATAATTGCTAGGGAATGTGAAATATATTGAGGAAATGCAAAATATAGCAAAGGAGGCAAAATATCTAGAGTTTCAGACTGAATTTAGTAATGGATTGTGGAAATAATGTCATAGTTACTAAATCGGCAGGGGTTTGGGGGCAGCACGCATATTCCTGGGCATGGTATGGTGAATCTTTTCCAAAATCTTCAGTTTATGATTGAATGATGAATCTCTGAAGTTGTATAAATATCAAAACCATGATTAATTTTGTATCTGAAATTATGAATATCTACCCATGAAATATATGTACAAGTTTTAAATTACTCAAAGAATACTTTGATTTTTCCGATATTTTTTTTATTTTGTTGCTGAGTAGTTCTTACGAGGGTCTTCTTAGGCACCGATTTACAACTATTGACAAAAAATCCTTGATGTGCAGTAGATTTTTTATTCAGTACTTTATCAAATCTGCTAAATTTTTACTGAATCACGGCAGTATCCAGATAACTGGTTCCAACTCTCTGGCATAGTGATATAGTAATGCTGCTTTATCCCAAATTTGACTAAATGTATATATTTTTATTGTTTCTTAGAGAAAAATTTTGTTTGTTCATCGCAGTCACCATCATTTTCTGAAGGTCCATGATTGGGCTGTGCTGATCCGATGATTGTTGCCGACAATCATCGCCAAAAGTTTGATTTTGATGTTGCTAACAGAAATAAAAATTTATTTCCAGCGATGCCCACAAAATGGCACTCAATTTAAAAATCGATAAAAAATCGATAATCAAATCGAAATTTCTTGTTAATTAATAGATTTCAGAAAATGTTTCGATTGCACAGCCCTAGTCCATGGAATGTTCAGGTAATTGTTGTCAGCGTAAGTTTTGATGGACCCAGATAAGATTGTCGTAAAATTCAGATCAAACAGATGCAGGGGTGACGGAACAGGTGGGGCGGGGGGGGGGGGGCAAGGTGCCCTTTAGAATTAAAAAAAAAAAACATTATTAGGCCTTATTTTACTAATTTTAGGCACAAATTAGTATGTGTATATTAAAAATTATTAGTGACTCGCTATTTAAATTTTGTTACGCGAAATTGGCGCGAATACAATTTGCCCTTTTTCATCTGATAGCCCCTGCCACCTGCAATTCCTTCCGGCACCCCTGAACAGATGGAGATACATAGTGTTAAAATTGACTAGGCATATTGTTACTCAAACTTATTGCAATATTATCATATTGTATAAAATCAAATGATGTCAAGCATCTGCTTTTTTTTCGATAATTTAATTTTGTTTACTTTTTCTTGCAGTGAACAAGTTTGTGGAGTGAAGGACAAAAACACAGATCTATTCCTTGGACAGAAAGATACCAGGCTGGGGCAATTGCTTCAAGATGGAATGTTTTGGTGCATGAAATACTTCTCAGGGTAACCTCAAAGATTTGACGGAGCTCTCTGGGTGAGCTATGAGGTATGTGTTAAAAATTTTGAAAAGTTCATTATATCAATTTTCTGATATTCTTGTTATCTTATATGTAAAATGTTGTGCCTTCCCATGGTTATTAATAGTTGTGCTGATAAGGTGTAAAACACAAACTCAGTCCCCTTAGGCCTGACTTTCTCGATCTTGTTAAAGCTTGTACTGTTGGTAGGACAAAAAAAAAAACAACTCAATTTTTGTTCTGTGAAAAAATTAAACTCTTGACTTCGGCCAGCTTTTGCGCTATGAAATGATGAAGGCAAATGGAATAAATAAATATATTCAGAACTGAGGAATGAAACTGATGAAAGTTACATGTTAAAATTGCGCCTCATTTGGTTGAAATTGGAAATAGAGAACACAATTTTTTTTTTCTGTTTGCAGTGGGGTATCCAGAACCTTTTGCCAGGTGGGGACAGAATAGCCAGGAATAGCAACAAAATGGTCCAGATCATCTCCTGAAGGCATCCGCACCTTCTCAGGTATTTATGGATAGATTCTTAGTGTCAAAATCTAGGAAAATAGAAAAAATTAGGAAATTAAGATATATATCTGAAATTCAAGGATATAAATCTTTGATGTTTTTTTAGTATGAATCAGCAAATATTTTCACACAAAATAGCTATGTTGTCCTTTGGAAATTGGAATTCTTTAAAAATTGGGAAAACTTTCAGGGTAACTTTTTAAAATATACTTGTACAGGTAAGTGTAATCAGAATCAATGATTTTTGGTTTTTCTGAATGGTTGGTCTTGGGATGAATTCTTTGTTACCATGGCGACTGTAACCACGGCAACTTAAAATTATGGTTTCTGTTGATATGTTTTGATTCATATTTGGCGCAATGTTTTTTCTAAATTATGTAATTATCAGTCTTAACAATATCTGGCAGGCTGGCAGGTATATTAAATAGCTCATTAAATAGTCTACGCATGTCCGATAATTTTGACAGGGCGGCAAACTGTCAAATGTCATTTGAAGCGATGGTTAATTTTGTTTCTTGAAGCCTGTGCATAACAATACATAAGCACTCTCAGCTTAATAACTTCTTAGTCTGGGGAACATTGTCTGACATAAATGATGGTTTGGCTTATATGTGTGTATTTAATATACTGCATTTATTGTTTCAGCAATACATCGGACGAGGCATGACAGCAAGCTCATTTGGACAAAAACAACTTACACACAAGATTGTCGAAATACGCAGGCTCAATTATGCTGTTCTAAGTTTTTGTCAGTCTCCAGATGCATGTAACAATTGTACCATTGAAATAAATGTGTTATTTCTGATGAAATAGTTATCCCTACAAAAACTCGAAATTTTTTCAAATACAACTTCATGAGCATTTGAACAAAATGATAAATATTTTGGCCTGTATGTATGTGCAACATACCTGAAACTTGACTTAAAAATGAAAGTTCTCCGGCATGTGAATCTAATCAAAGTTAATATTCTTGGCTTATTAAAATGTTTGAGCTTTATTAAATGCTTGGACATGTGATTTTCATCAAACTTCCGGCTGATAATATTTTTATGAGTTTCTGACTTCAGCAGTATATATATATAACTATATATGATTAATTTTAGTTGGGATAATAATTATTTTCTGGACGTCTGGAAAGCTGGTGTCACTGCAGGAGTGCAGGTAAAAAGCTTTCGGATAGTTGGGGAAAATAGTTTTCTAAAGGCACTTGATTTTTGTTGGCAGATTTAGATTATGGTTCATTCCAGATTTCAGATAAGGGTCTCTTTTTTCACATCTGTTCAGAATTTTTAGTGGCCATAGCTGATCCATTTCAATTATTATACGTACAGAGACAGTCAGTGAAAAAAAAGCGTCGGAGCTGTGAATTTCATAAGATGGTCGAAATTGTGATACCAATAATGAAGGTTTGATAAGGATGTTGTTTCTTGTTTGGTTAGTCAGCAGCTCGGTTCGGCAGCGAAGGGAGTTTCAATTAATGTGGGGTGAAATTTGTTTTGGAATTTTAATTCCTTTCAGAATTTGGATTTAACGTTGAAATTGTTGAACAAATGAATGAGTATTTACATGTTGTCCCGTCTTCTATGCTGCGGCATTATCATATTAAGTTCAAAAACAAATTTAACGCCTTAGGGGAATATTTCATTGCCTAGCATATAGTCATTTTGTCCAGATACTGCATACTTCCTTTCTTCACCATCAAAAATCGTTCAGTGGCAGGAGATAAATTTAAAATCTTAATTCGGTGTAGGCACAAAATCATCATTTCTGAAATCTCATCAATTAAACAGGGTGATTGATGGGATAGCTAAGCCATGTTAATGTTAACAGTCCCTCCCATCCTATTCTCATTTAAATGAACATGTTTAAACAGTCACCTGCATCGAAATTGATGTTTAACAAATGTAAAACCAAGAAGTGCTATCTACTTCTCAATATTCTAACACAAGTCTGAGTAATTACTTGCTATCTCATGAAAGAAAGAGACACATTTGAATCATCATAAAAAGGCCAAAATAGTAGATTGATCAAATGATTGCAGATTCCGAACAAATTTAGTACTACAGAAAGATATGTCACTGACATAGCATAGTAATAGAGATCTGTTTATACAGGTAGACACACACGCAGCCCTCTAAGGCCAGTTCAGAGTGCTCACAATGGTTGATTGTTGACATGAAAGAGAGAGTGGGAGTCCTCGAAACATTTATCCCATTGGAGGGATACTTTCTCTGCCTAGTCATACACTAATACAAGGGCCCTAAATTCCAGCTCATCTGAATGAGATATTGCTAATGCAGTTAACAAATTATTAGTATGCAAGGAGGACTTTTACCACACATCTTCAGACTTATTGGGGGAGGGTTGGTCTAGTGGTAGCGTGCTGGTCTCCCAATCGCTGAGTGCAGGGTTCGAATCCAGCTCTTGCTAGGTCACCAGGGCCTATGTTGGACGGCTGTTTCAATCATCCTTCACCTCATTGCCGTGTCCTACTCATGTCCTAATTAGCCTACCAAGTGCAAAAAATACAGGACGTAAAGCCCCAATCATCCATCCATCCATCTTCAGACTTGTTGACAAGTGCTTCAACTACAACAAAATTCAGCTACGTAAGCTAAAAAGCATAGAGACGACTATCTTCAAAATTTGATTTATGGAGATCACAGCATTTCTAAGTCATTACACTTCATTCTGTGCATAAAGTAAACATAGCTCCAGTAGCACCCATATCTGAACACACCACCACCATTGTATAGAGGCCTTTATGGCTTGATGTACAGCACAATAACAAATACTCCCCTTTGAAGTTTTGCTGTGACAAATGTTGCTTTTCGATTGCACCATTGACTAAATTTCTGTCCTCGTAAGTTATGGTTTGTTATAACAAGGGCTTTACTAATATCTACAATCCTCTAGAAAAAACTATGACTATTTTGGCATTGTCTTTTTGTTGATGCCCCAACCATTGCAACCAATCATAGTTTGTTGCAGATATTTTTGGATTTTCCCGAGTGGCGTGATTCCTTTAAGCATACACATGTAGAGCAGACTAATATTCACAACATTGTGGTGCTGTTACTTTCACAAACAATCACTCAACTGCAAGTACTGCTTCTGTTTCTGTGACAAAAAAAACATCCTCATTTGCAACCCCTTTCCGTAATCCAGCTCATATTTCACTCAACTGCAAGTACTAATATTCACAACATTGTGCTGCTGTTACTTTCACAAACAATCACTCAACTGCAAGTACTGCTTCTGTTTCTGTGACAAAAAAAAACATCCTCATTGGCTACCCCTTCCATAATCCAGCTCATGTTTCTTGTATGATTCTCTCCGTGACATCAAACAGACAGCAATAGCCTCTGGAAATACAACGTTATTGTGAATCAAATGGCTTAATTTCCTGTCCATATTTCTGTTTTATGTCAATGATGACTCAGGTATCTTTGGCCTGCCACTTGTTCTCTGTCTGGTTTGATGTAACAATAGTAAAATACAATAGCAAAATACAATACAGGCCTAACATTTACGCTATCCGATCTGAACTAATACTGCTTCAAGAAAATGTTGATATAGTGGCTGGGTTTTTTAGGGGAGTTCCCTTATGATGCCAAAACACGTTTTTGTGTAGGTGGAACATCTTAACACTGTTTTCTTTCTTGTAGTCTTTGAATTCCACAAATATCTTCTATCTTTCTGTCTGTCTCTCTGTCAAACTGTTTCTTTTGTGTTGGATCTGGGCGGAAAGGTGCATCTTTACAAATTTTGCCTCGTCTTCCTACCTGACTATAATAGCAAATGTCCAATATTTTGACAAAGTTTGAAGTAATTTCTATTTATGGATTTCAGACATGTTTCACACATTTCAATCTTAAAAGTGCAACAAAATTTTCTCAAATTTCCTGAAGAGTTCTGCAATTAATCCGTAATCAGAATGCATGTACATTGTTTAAAAGCCTGTTCTATTTGACAGATTTGTTGTAGACAAATAAATGCCTTTTATCAACTTCAGTGTCAAATTGCAACCAATGTGATGAAAATGTTTACTAACCCAAAAAAGTTAAATTATACCATCATCCGAGAGAGTGTTGTCTTATCCCATGGTAACGACAACAAATACCTTATTCGAATGTAACACGAGACATTTGACTTTTGATCAATTATGGTTTGAAGGCTCAGTGATCAACTGGTTTGTGAAGGAAACATTTTAGTCCTGGCTCTGGCCTATAACCCCGCATACATTTTGAGTCCCATAGAGTTTGATGGCTGAACCTTGTAGCTGAGTCTCCTGGTTTTCAGAATTTCACAGGTGGACGTTCCGATTTTACTGTGAACAGCCACTAGGGGGCGTTTTTCAAAATGGCCGCCATTTTCACTCTCGCCATCCTATCCTCCCTAATTTTCAAGATATAATTTCATGCAACACCACTTTTTTGGGGTTTTCTGACATGCAGAATCCATTTCTGGCCTTACTTTTTTGGTACAGTGAGTATATCCTATGATATTGCAATGCTTCATGCACATTGATGAAGACCGATGGCCAAATTCACTAAAATTGTCATAAATCAGGCTGTTAATACCTGGTATTCTCCTTATAGTCATATTTAACCCAACCCAGCTACTGGATTGATTACTTGTATGGCTTGTTAAGGTCTGAGAACATTTATTTTGGGGTAAAGCCTGGTTTATCTTGGATTATGGTTGCCCGAAAATGAATAAAAACTAGTAAAAAGCAAAATGGCCACTTAAAAACCACAAATTTCTTGATTTTGACAACAAAATCTGGGTAGAACTAACTCCCCGTTGATGTTTTCTCTGCTTCTTACATGATTTCAGAGTGTTCCGTCCAAATAGAATAATGACCATGGTGGGAAATTTGGATTTAAGTGTCACACTAAACGCTTAAATGTCTGTCAAAATGTTCCGAATTACTCTAAGATGTGACATTAATCTACCTTATAGTCCTCTCCTTCTTGAATACAGTCACTCAAAACTACCCAATTGATTTCCTGTGTAGCTTATTTAAGTTTGGGAACATTTATTTTAAGTAGAACCAGGTTTATCTGGGGTTATGATGGGCAGAAAATGACTGAACGGCCAAAATGATCTCTTAAAAATACCGTGCAAAGCACATTAAACCTCGGCTGTATCTGTTTCAGTATTTGGCAGTGGAGGATACAGGGGGAGTTGGAAGTGGTGTGTAAATGTAATGTGTCACCTAGTTGGAAGTGCTTGTCACCTGGTTTGCACTGGTATGAAATTTCCAATTTCTTGGCACCTAGTTGGTACTGACAGGTGTCGCCTAGTTGGTTTGTCTCATAGAAATACATAGAACGGACATGAGGCTGTATGAAGCCACCTCAAGATGAGGTCACCAAATCCGCCATATTGGAACTGCCCTGAGACATGACGTCACAATAGACTAATTATGATGTGACGTCATGCCATTGTTATAAGTGACATCACTGTTATTGGTGACGTCACAATACCATTGTGTCAGGATACAGGGCAGTTCCAAGATGGTGGATTTGATTGCTGCATCTGCCAGAGCCTCATGTCCGTTCTATGTATTTCTATGGTTTGTCTGGTAATGATATGAGTTCAATTGAGTTGGCTGTCATATCAGGTGCCATTGGCCACAGGCACACAGCAACATTAGTCAAGTGATAAGTCTGCTGTATAAACTTATACAGGCTGTCCAAGGTGTCTGTATTATTGGAGAGTTCCTGTGCATTGGCCATGAAAAGATTTGGCTCCAGTGCTGAGATCAATTTTCGGAGTCCAGGGAGAACAAAAAATCATTCCCAACAAGCCATGCTGGCATTTGATTGGCCAAAAATCGGCAAGACAGGAAGTGAATGTTTTGCACAAAAAAAGGTGTTTTGAGGGTTATGAATTATTGTAGAGGGTGTAGGGCCGTGGATTAGGGTGTTTTATGGCCAAGCAAGCTTCCTATTGCAGTATAATGGCAAGGAAAAGTGAGGGCGAGAATTAGGTCACGCTGACCTAGTTCCACAGCAATCGATTTTGTTTGGGAATGAATATTTGTCAGGTGTTTCAGGCGTAAATTAGTCATTTTCGGAGAAATTTCGTGGAATTGTGCATTATCAAATGGATTTTGATTAAGCTGGTGAGTTCGGGTGGCCTCAGGTGCTTCCGGCGCCTAATTTATGCACGTTTTTGGTGCGAAAATGCACATCCGGGCACTTCGAAATTGTAAACATGGCGAGAATGAGCGTAGTAGATTTTTCGCTCGGAGGGAAGTTGGAAATAAACGTTTTTGAGGATGTTAGAGGTGTGTAATTGCACGTGTATGAAGCTTGTGTCGCAAAAAGATTAGGGACGAAGTTGGGACGGGAACATTAGTACGTAGCCTGCGTATTCAATTGGCAAAGGTATGCGTCTTCAACCACCCGTATTGTGTCATTTGGCTTGGCCTAAAGTGTGTCACATTTGTGGAAGTGGCGGCTTTTTGTATGTATGCCGAAAAAAAGCAGCACCACAACATGGCAGGAATGTGAGAAATAAATACCAAAATAGTTCTTGTACTCGTGAATATGTGTACTCGTGGTGTTAGGGCCGCAAATGACGAAGAGCAGTGTCGATGTTGTGGGGAGAGAAACTATCCTAATTGGCCTAGCCTGATGCTTATGACAAGACCAGAGGCTTTCAGCCTCGGTAAAAACCACAAATTTGGTAATTTTGACAACAAAGTCGGAGTAGAACCAACTCTCAATTCATGTATTCTCGTATTTTTACATGACTTTAGAGTGTTCTGTCGAAATAGATTAATCACCATGGAGTAAAAATTTGGATTGAAGTGTCAAAAGTAATGTTAAAGGTCTGTCAAAATGTTCCAAATTACTCAAAGTGTGAAATAAATTGACCTTATAGTCCTCTCATTCTTGAATGCAGTACTCAAAACGACCAAATTGATATCTTGTAGGGCTTATCAAGGTCTGAGATTAATTATCTGGATGTATAACCAGGTGCATCTGGGGTAATATTTGGCAGAAAATGACTTCGAAAGAAAAATGACCAACTGAGAACCTAGGCTTTGGCTGATCAAAATAATGTTTTAGCCAGATCAGCTAAAGTTGTCAAAAATCTTAGCCAATTTGGCTAAAACTGGGGAAAACAATAGTATTTTTAGAATTTTTTTTGGCCAAATAGAGATTCAATTAGCATTTTGCTAACTGGCGAATGGCCAGCTAAAGCCCAGAGAACTCAACATTCAGTTGATAGAACAGCAAAATCAGCTGATTTTACATTGGAAGTGACTCCCAATAAGGCTGTCAATCACAAGGAAAAAAATCATCAGTGCTGTACAGAGTACATTTTTAATATCATAATAATGCTGGGTCTTTCAATTTAAGAGACTTGTGGGAAAATTTAGAAATTTAAAAATCACTTGAGTCTCCCTTAAGATTCCGGGTTTTAGACATCCATATTGCGTGTGTTTCATACCCCTTGACTCTCAAACAACATGTGTCATATAGGTTTTCCAGTGCAAAATCCAAAGATATTAGATGTTCCACTAATCCGGCCCAAACTGCCATTCGAAATAAGGGATTGCAGCAGTTGTTAGCAGTATCCTCTTTGCAGAGGGTGCCACACTGCATTCTTTGTTCGGTTATTGGTAAGCATTCGGCTGAATTGTATTAGGATGAGTGATGATCATATCAAGTATTTCGTGTTTGCATGGAGAGTCTTGTTTTCTATTTGTCTCCTTGTAAAATTGAAATTAGGCCAGATAACCTGATGATTAACATTACAATTTACAAATGAATGAATATTTCATCAGTTGGGAATCATTTATAATGAAAAATTAAGTACGCTTTGGCAGTTTTCAGTTTTAGACACTATTTTGAACAATAACAACAAATATCAACACAGTGTCAATTGATCTGAAATTATATAAGCAGTGCACACAAAAGATGCATTAATTACTATGAGTCATGAGTCAGTTCTACCTGTAAATAGTAGATTGTCAACATTGAAGTGATCGAAATTGTTTTTATGGTAATTAGTCAGTGTGCATTTCAGACATAATTTGCCTGTCAAGAAACATCAATATTAACTTTATGGGGCAAAATGTTGTTTTTATTTAGACAATTTTCCAGTCCTGCACTTCTTCTTGCTCACTTCACATACATGTATGATGCCTGTTCATTTTCTCAGAGAACTTTTAATAATTTGCTGAACATTATTGGACCACCTTATAAAAAAGACCTTATCTCATTTGTTGAGATTATGGCTATGTCCTGGACCAAACAGATGCAAGTAAGTTGCTGAGTATGGTAATTTGAAAACAGAAGAGGCTGGTTTTTGAGTCTCTGTGACTGCCCAATTGTCTCCCCTAAGCAAATAGGTTATTTTGTTCAGAGATAACTCCTCCCGTGGGAATGTCTCAAAAGTGACTGATTACAGGCCATCCAATCAAAATGTGTTGATTTCAAATTTTCCCAGGGAAAATGTGTTGATTTCAAATTTTCCCAGGGATAATGAAAAGACGTTATTCTTTACAGTCTTGCCTGAGTCTATTTGCCTGAGTGTATTTGACCAGCTGGATACTAACATCCACGGAACAGAGCCTCTTCTTTACCGGTAACTCAACCTAGCCCTTTGCCAAAAGTCATGGATATGACTTGTGTTGTCTGTGATCTTCTTGATGACAAGAAGCATGCGCTTCTCATTTTAGGAATACATTTTGAAATTTTAATCACGAAATACATGCCCCTTCTATTAGCCAAATGGTAAAATCCTT
This sequence comes from Platynereis dumerilii, assembly GCA_026936325.1. Lineage (NCBI taxonomy): Eukaryota > Metazoa > Annelida > Polychaeta > Phyllodocida > Nereididae > Platynereis > Platynereis dumerilii. Next base: position 204,577 of record JAPTHN010000170.1, read on the forward strand.
AAAATGACTTGCATTGTTTTGGCAGCCTTTTAACGTTATTAGTATATTTTGACATTTGAAGTTCTCAGCCTTTTAACGTTATTAGTATATTTTGACATTTGAAGTTCTATTTTCCATTATGGGGATAACTCATTTTGTGAATGACACTCTGAAATAATCTAAGAAGTGTGTTAAATCTTAATCAATAGCCATTTTCACCAGGACATTGCAACAAAATAAAATGAAATACTCAAATTTCTGGATATTAGGTGATCATATTGGCTTTCCAGTAGTTTCTGCCCATTATAATCCCAGATTCACCAAGCTCTAACCCAAAATATATGTTCACAATCAGTTGATATCATTAAAGCTGCACAAAAAAAAATCAATTAGTTAGTTATAAGTGCCCACATGCTGAAATGACCTTGATGAGTAGAGTATTAGTTCAATTAATATCAAACTTCAAACATTTTGACAGACTTTTAACATTACTTTTGACACTTCAGTCCAAATTTTTACTCCATGGTGATTAATCTATTTCGACAGAACACTCTAAAATCATGTAAAAATATGAGAATACATTAATTGAGTTGGTTCTACCCGACTTTGTTGTCAAAATAGCCAAATTTGTGGTTTTTAAGAGATCATTTAGGCTTTTCAGTCACTTTCTGCCCACCATAATCCCAGATAAACCTGGTTCTACTCAAAATAAATGTTCCCAAACCTTAAAAAGCTACACAGGAAATCAATGGGTAGTTGTGAGTGACTGTATTCAAGAAGGAGAGGACTATAAGGTAGATTAATGTCACATCTTAGGGTAATTCGGAACATTTTGACAGACATTTAAGCGTTTAGTGTGACACTTAAATCCAAATTTCCCACCATGGTCATTATTCTATTTGGACGGAACACTCTGAAATCATGTAAGAAGCAGAGAAGACATTAATGGGGAGTTAGTTCTACCCAGATTTTGTTGTCAAAATCAAGAAATTTGTGGTTTTTAAGTGGCCATTTTGCTTTTTACTAGTTTTTATTCATTTTCGGGCAACAATAATCCAAGATAAACCAGGTTCTACCCCAAAATAAATGTTCTCAGACCTTAACAAGCCATACAAGTAATCAATCCAGTAGCTGGGTTGGGTTAAATATGACTATAAGGAGAATACCAGGTATTAACAGCCTGATTTATGACAATTTTAATGAATTTGGCCATCGGTCTTCATCAATGTGCATGAAGCATTGCAATATCATAGGATATACTCACTGTACCAAAAAAATAAGGCCAGAAATGGATTCTGCATGTCAGAAAACCCCAAAAAAGTGGTGTTGCATGAAATTATATCTTGAAAATTAGGGAGGGTAGGATGGCGAGAGTGAAGATGGCGGCCATTTTGAAAAACGCCCCCTAGCGGCTGTTCGCAGTAAAATCGGAACGTCCACCTGTGAAATTCTGAAAGCCAGGAGACTCAGCTACAAGGTTCAGCCATCAAACTCTATGGGACTCCAAATGTATGCGGGGTTATAGGCCAGAGCCTGGACTATTTTTGTAAAAGTGCAGCATTTGGACTTTTATAGCATCCAAAATCTCCCTGATACAAAACATGGAACCGCACATAGTCAACAAGGTCTATGTAAATTTACTGAAGCTCTGTGGAGTGATTTTATTTTGTCATCAAAGACAGAACACATACCAAAGATGTATGGGTTTACTTTCAATGATCTACAAAATCCTAATAATCATTGGACTATTGGCATGGTTTATTTGGCTACTGGCATATATTGTAGCCAATGCATCTATTGGATTTGTGCTAGTCATTTCGATTTTAAAGGAAGCCATGATGTATGCATGGGCAATAGGGTGGTCCAAAAAAATATATGTCCTAATTTCATTGATGGTACCCCATAACTTTTTTCCTTTGATCATGTTGAAGAAGTGTGCAAAATTTCTGACAAATTGATTAACATTTAGAGGTGGCTCATCAAGGTTGAAGTTTTGTCTTATTTTGCATTAAAACGCCTATATCAGAATGGTGAAAATTGTGTAAAATCATATTTTCCTTTCATTCTAGGCCTATTAAGGCACTAACCAACTGAAGAAAAAGCAACATAACACTTGTTTGTATATCTTCCTCTTCACGTTAAAAAAAAAGTGATATGTCACTTATATCATTAAAATTGTTATGTCAATTGATGTGTATTGGGCGAGAATTTGGCAAAGTTGGGACACTGATATAGATTTGTTAACAAATACCAAAATTTAATGGAATGGTTTTTGGATCATGACTGAGTCATGCCATTCTCTTTCTATAAATTATTATAGTCCAGTATGATATAGAATGTAAATCCCATCCTCTTGGTTGGTAATTATTATAAATAGCGCCTTTCCTCAGATACGCCAGTCTTGGAAGTTTCTTTTCCAGGCATAACTGTTCAGGAAAGATGACTTTAATTACTGTGTTCTATTATCAAAGAACTAACTTTGATTTTATGAGTACTTAATAACTTTTGAGCAGGGATCTTTGCATAACCAACTAATTTTTTTTTCTAGGGTATCTCTAATTTCCAAAGGGGTGCATGAATTACTTGGCACATGTATGAAACTTAGTCATTCATCCAAGATCTCGTCTAAGAATTATTAATAGGTCATTTGCATACTGGTATATTGAATGTGGAACATGTTGTTGAGTATGATGAGCTACCTTCACTTCTTTTTAAAAAGTTTCTGTAGCAAATAGCACTTGGCCAGAAATTGTTAAGACGGTCTTGTATGGGATCAAATCAGAGGAGATAATTCGCTAGACATCAGAAGGATTCTATGTACTGTGTAATAGAAAGCTGCCGTGACTTTTGATAGTGTGATGTTCTCAACATCTCTTTCATTATAATAATTTATTGAAAGTAGAATGGCATGACTCAGTCATGATCCCACAACATTTCCATTAAATTTTAATATTTATTTATAAAACCTATATTGGACATTATTGGTGTCCCAATTTTGCCAAATTTTCGCCCAATACATCACGATATTGACATAACAATTTTAATGATATAAGTGAACAAATCACCTTTTTTTCAACGTGGAGAGTAAGATATGCCAACATGTGTGATGTTGCCTTTTCCTCAGTTGGTTAGTGCCTTAACAGGCCTCAAATGAAAGGAAAATATGATTTTACACAATTTTCGCTATTCAGAGATAGGCGTTTTAATGTAAAATAAGACAAAACTTCACCCTTGATGAGCCACCTCTAAATAATAACCAATTTGTCTGAAATTTTGCACACTTCTTCCACATGGTCAGAGGAAAAAAGTTAGGGGGTACCATCACCAAATTTTACACTTTTATTATTTTCCATTGGATGTTGGACCACCCTAATGGGCAATTGTGTTGCTATTGTACTTCCCCTTGTGCTGGAAGAAACATACGGATATCCAGACAAAAGTCAGGGTCATTCCAAAAAAAGTTGGTTGGATGTTTCTTATACTTGGTCTGATTGCTTTCCTTAGCATTTGTACTGCTTTTATTTACTACATCAGTGCATCTATTGCTAAATCTGGAAGAAGATGTTTTAACAGTTATAACATCACCAAAATATGGAGTAACGTCAGTGACCGACAGGCATGGACTGAGGTCATGAATTGTCTGTATGTGTACATGACTCCAACACATATCTTCAGTTACCTAGCGACGGTGTTACCAGTCTTCTTTATGGGCTTCATCTTCTTTGAATCGTCATTGCATAGAAATACATAGAAGGGACGTGAGGCTCTGGCAGATGAAGCAACCAAATCCACCATCTTGGAACTGCCCTGAATACTGGCACAATGGACCGTGACGTCACCAGTAACTGTGATGTCACTTATAACAATGGCATGACGTCACATCATAATTAGTCTATTGTGACGTCATGTCTCAGGGCAGTTCCAATATGGCGGATTTGGTGACCTCATCTTGAGGTGGCATCAAACAGCCTCATGTCCGTTCTATGTATTTCTATGCTAGCCTTGGATTTGCTGTGTCTCCTCATGGGACTTTGCTCTACCATCTTCTTGGCTATTCGGTGAGGAAAACATTGAGTAAAACTGCCTGTATTGGATCACTGGGTGGTAGAGGGTGCAGCTTTCTATGGCCAGATTTGGGCAAGCAGTTGTTTGTAAATTTATTGATAGGCTTCAGTAAAAGCAGAAAGTGAACTTTCTAAAGCAAAATCTTCCAGATCTGGATGTCCCATGAGGCATTAATATGATGGCCCATTGTAATAGTGTTTGGGCTGTGCTTGGCAAGTAAAAGACCCCTCAGATGTGGTAAATGAAGCACGTTGTTGGCCACTGTCTCTCCCATCTCATCAATCCACTATTATCCCCCTTATGAGTGTCCAGAACTGGCCTCAGCTGTGAATATATAGGTCTACAGCCATTTATTTCATTTGCTTTGCAGCTATGATGTCACTGCATCTAACTTGGTAACTGCACTAGAGTTGTTCAGCATGATTCTCGGGCTGTTGGCTCTTCTTCTGGGAGCTCTATCTGTGGATTACTGGGTAAGTATATATAGTTCTTTATTCATGCAAATAGCAAACAGAATAACAGTACATAATTAAAAAGTGTTGTAATTGATGAAATACAAGTGATTACTTTTAACTATTGAGAACTAGAGTAAGGTTACATGATTTATTTCCATTATGTAGGTTCTTGCACCGTAAGTTATCCTGCATGCAACAGACTTGATGGATATGAGCGACCGACAACTGCTTCAGGTTTACATGTCTGTAATGTTAGGGTTACTTTCAAATGAATTTCTACTGTCTCAGTTTTTTTCTTGTTTAGTGTAAGCTTATTGATCAATTCCTCTTCCAGATGTCTCATTTTGTTGAGCGAATAAATTTTGCGGTTGGCTTTGACGTGTGTGGATACCTCCTTATTGATAAAACGTCGGTCCTAACTGTAAGTGCATCAATTTTTCTTCTACATAATCAAGTGTTAAAACAGTTTTTTGAAGAATTTTTGATAGTTTTTCGAAGAACTCCTAAGAAGAACCTTTGCAGGTTTTTTTAAAGAACTCTGAGGAAGAACCTTTGCAGGTTTTCTTGAAGGAGTCTGAGGAAGAGAACCTTTGCAGGTTTTTTTGAAGAAATTCGAACAAGAACCTTCGTAAGGTTTTTCTTTCATTTATTTATCAAAGAATGTACCGAGGAGAACTTCACTTAAGGCCCTCTTGTGTTAGATATCTCTAAAGGCTCACTATAAGATTAGCCTTCGATCTTCAAGTAATTGTAATTATGTGTACACACTGCACCTGAGGCTTCTGTGAATATGTTAATTTCGAAAACAGTCGCTTAAAAGTTGGAGTTAAATTACCTTAGTAATGTAGATGTATTTACCTTCCTTGTTTCAGATTGTGGGAACGTTCTTGGCTTAAAAGTTGGGAGTTAAATTACCTTACAAGTAATGTAAATGTATTAACCTTCCTTGTTTCAGATTGTGGGAACGTTCTTGGCTTATGTGATAATCATCTTTCAATTTGAACAATGTTGAAAGAAATGTGCAAAAGTACTTCGAGGATGTGTTATCATTGCCTCTGAAACAGCTTTTGCACCAGATTTAGTCTCTTAACACAGCCAGCCAGCCAGCCAGCCAGCCAGCCAGCCAGCCAGCCAGCCAGCCAGCCAGCCAGGAGAGTAGATAATTAATAAATATATAATTTCAATATTTGTTGCCAGATTCTGTCTCTTAACTCTGCCAGGAGAGTAGATAATTATATTATTTCAATATTTGATACCAGATTCAGTCTCTTAACTCTGTCAGGAGAGTAGATAATTATATTATTTCAATATTTGCTGCCAGATTCAGTCTCTTAACTCAGCCATACAGCCAGGAGAATATATCATTTCAATATTTGATACCAGGTTCAGTCTCTTAACTCAGCCAGGAGAGTAGATAACTATATTATTTCAATATTTGATACCAGATTCTGTCTCTTAACTCAGCCAGGAGAGTAGATAATTATATTATTTCAGTATTTGTTGCCAGATTCTGTCTCTTAACTCAGCCAGGAGAGTAGATAATTATAGTATTTCAATATTTGATACCAGATTCAGTGTCTTAACTCTGCCAGGAGAGTAGATAATTATATTATTTCAATATTTGTTACCAGATTCAGTCTCTTAACTCAGCCAGGAGAGTAGATAATTATATTATTTCAATATTTGTTGCCAGATTCAGTCTCTTAACTCAGCCAGCCAGCCTGGAGAGTAGATAATTAATAAATATATTATTTCAATATTTGAAACCAGATTCAGTCTCTTAACTCAGCCAGCCAGCCTGGAGAGTAGATAATTAATAAATATATTATTTCAATATTTGATACCAGATTCAGTCTCTTAACTCAGCCTGGAGAGTAGATAATTATATTATTTCAATATTTGTTACCAGATTCTGTCTCTTAACTCAGCCAGGAGAGTAGATAATTATAGTATTTCAATATTTGATACCAGATTCAGTCTCTTAACTCAGCCAGGAGAGTACTGTCTCTTAGCTCAGCGTGGAAAGTCAGGGGAGGTTGGCGGTATTTAGGCCTCCGTTGCAAAATAAGTAAATGGCCCCCTGTGTCCCTACCGTTAGCATTCGCACATTCATTAACCAGATGACAAAGTTTTTCTTCTTGACCTTTTTCCTCAAATTACTTTTTTGGACATCTTGCATGGTCGCCACTGAGTGACTGGGCCTATGGTAGCTGCCACTTTGCCACATAGGCCAGTTCGCCCCTGACCTAGGGAGTGCTTGGATGTTTATATTATTACAATATTTGTGATTGTGATGATTGCCTCTGAAAACACTTTTATATTAGATTTTGTCTCTTAACTCAGTGGATAATTAATATTATTACAACATTTTAGATAAAGTGAATGGCTTAGGATTTAAAAAAAAAAGTTTGAATATCTAAAATCTGAAGATCTTGTTTGCATAAGAATTGTTGTCTTTTCAGTAATGTTTGTCAATATCGTAATTGTAGAATAATTGTATATTCAGCACTATCAATAATGTTTGTCAATATTGTAATTGTAAAATAATTGTATATTCAGCACTATCAATAATGTTAGTCAATATTGTAATTGTAGAATAATTGTATATTCAGCACTATCAATAATGTTAATCAGTATTGTAATTGTAGAATAATGTTTGTCAATATTGTAATTGTAGAATGATGTTTGTCAATATTGTAATTGTAGAATGATGTTAGCCTATATTGTAATTTTGAATGATTGTGTATTCAGCATTATCCATAATTTGTCAACATAACAAATGTATTTATCTTGCTGTCAGGCTATCTAAGTCCATTCTTATGTGCTACTTAAAATTTTATTACCTTTTCTGTGTTTTTTTACTTTTCATTTTACTCAAAGCATTGATAAAATGTAAGTTCATAGTTCATTCGCAGATACAGGGTTGCATTTAGTTTACAGTTACAACAGCTTGTCATTACTAAAATCCCTCAGCATATATATTGAGATTGATGTTGGTTGCAGTAAGATTGAATTTAAAAAAGCTGATTAAATATTATTTTGTGTAGCTTGATGTTAGTTGCAGTAAGATTGATATTAGTTAAGCTGATTAAATATTTGTAAAGCTTGATGTTGGTTGAGGTAAGATTAATGATTACTATCATAATAAAAAAAAACATGTGAAGTGGTTGAATTTTTTCTTCAAAATCATTGTTTTACGTCTTGTCAATGTTCAAGATTAGATTTTGAAAGCTCATCAAGCAATGAATGGCTTGTTGCAATGGAGGCCAGTGGCAACTGTACCCCATGACATTTAAAGTAATGATCAAACAGACAAACATTTTTCATACATATTTTATTACACAAGGACTTTCTAGGCATTTAACTGAAGCAGCATTCCTACCAAAAAACAAGACAATGTTCTGAGCAGTTTTACACTGTGAATCAGTCTATGCTGTCCCAAGATTAAAATAATTACATAAGATTTACTTAATAATCCTAACTTTTTGACAATTTTACACAGTATGACTTAATAGTATACTATATGTTGGCAGACCTAAATACTCATGAGTAATCAACATATTGACTATAGTCATAACAATGATTGATGATTATTATATGTTTCATCAAGAGTCGTAAATTGCCTCGACTTCAAAATAAAGCAATTTCATTAAAAAAAGGTGAAGCACTCACTTTTTCAGGCTTATATATTTAAATATTTATTGCCAATAAATTTGCCATGGGTTAAATTTATGGTAATATTATGATATATTATATTAGATTATTATGTGGGACACACTCCTCACTCTATACATACATTTATGTACACACCGTATCCACATCAATCAATGACTAGAACTGTTAACCACATCAAAGACACAATATAACTGAGCATTAACAATATGAGCAATGAACCACACAAATCAATATCACTAGTTAGTGATCCCCTTGGTAATTCCTCCAAAGAAATATCATGAGGTTTCATCAATGCAAAGCAGAACAGTTATCCTTCATCGGAAGTTTCACTGCTCAAATGATGAAATACCTCAAAATGGATTTTCCATGCGAAACAACACACAGGTTGTTATTATCTTGAATTGCACAATGCACAAGTATGCCTAATCCACTTGGTTGTTATCTTTAATTGCATAATACAAGTACAATTTTTCAGCAATTCACTTGGCTGGTATCTTTAATTGACAAGTATGCACTAATATATATATTACTAGAAAGCCCGTTGGATAAATAGAGGTAACACAATCAGTTATAAGTTTGGTATCAGGTGAACGAAAGAAATGATTGTTGGTAGATTGGAGGCAAATGTAACATAGTGATATTTGCAGTAGCACGAAGGCACACTGATAAAAGTATGAGACATTAGAAAATGAAAGATGGATTATGAGGGAAAATGTAAAAAAAAGGTAACTGCATGCAGGAGAGCAGCCAAAAATATTTTCTGTCTGGAAAATGTTGAGTAAAATGCGAAGCCGTCAATAGAAGATTTGCAGATAGTCTGAGATAGAGTTGACAGGTGAAGACTTAAGACGCAAGCATAAACTCTGAAGTGATTGAATAGCCAAGCTATACAGTGTTATATGTGTATTAGACATGAGTACCAATGTTAATTTGAGGTGAAAAGGAGCCTAATAGTCCCATTGGAAATGTGAAGTTAATACCTTTCACCATACAGTGTGTATGATTTATATATATTTTGTGTATGTGATCAATAGGAGTTGGCATACCTTCTGCTGTATTTGTGAAAAAGTGTATGGATGTGTGTGATTTGAAAAGTGGGTTTTCATTAACCCAATTATGTATTTGTAGATATGACATTGGTCAGTATTTTATTGTAGAGGGCATAAATATCTAAAAATATGTTTAGGTCAATGAATCACTAACAGGAGAAATTACAATATTGAGAGAAATATGCCACAGAAAGTTCCCCACACACTTGGTATAGCAGACTGACTGAGACTGTGCTGCCCTCTGTGTCATAAACTTTCTGGGGTGGAATATTTCTGAACTAGTTGGCATAGTTCATTCAAGGAGTCTATTGTTGGGGGAGGTGAAAGGTGTGAAATGAAGGTAGATTTCAAAGGAATTAGAGGGTTTTGAAGGATAACAGACCTTATTTCAAGGGAAAATGTCGTTTGCTCTGCATAAGCGAAGTTTAGTGATTATTGAGAGAGGAATGGCGGAGAAATAAGATAAACAACAAAGTTACAAAGATACCGAAATATGTTATGGATGTTTATTCATACTCATGATAACATGGTGTACAGTAGCAATCCACTTGGCTGTTATCTTTAATAGCACAAGTTTGGAGTAATCCACTTGGCTGTTATCTTCAATAGCACAAGTATGTTGTTGCTATATTTAATTGCACAAGTATGTTGTTGCTATCCTTAATTGCACAGGCATGTTGCTATTATCTTTAATTGCACAAATACGCAAAATTCACTTGGCTGTTATCTTCAACTGCATGAGTACGCTGTTGTTATCTTAATTTGTACAAGCACAATGTATGCAGTGATCCAATTGGCTATTATCTCCATTTGCACAAGTATACAGTAATCCATTTGCTTTTATCTTTAACTTCACAAATATGTTGCTGTAATCCTTAGTTGCGCAAGTATGCCATAATCCACTTGGGTTTTTGTAATGCACAAATGAGTAATCCTGATACAGAATGAAGATCAACAGTTGACTTGAGTTACTTGTTCTTGATGCCGTCTGAGTATCCCGTTGGTGATATAATTATTATTATACATTGGTACATTCGGTTGTAGCAGCCAAGAAGCGATTGTTCTTGGTCTTGGGCAGACAACAAGCCAACATGACTTTAATCTCCTTACGGAATCCCGGATTGACCAAGCAATACAACACAAAGTTCAAAGCAAAGTTAAAAAGCTGCATGATGTTGGCGACATTTGCTACAGTGCGGCCAATTTCTTGGCCAAAAACTTTGTAAGGATTGATGTAACGTAAGATTTCTGACGGCGAAGCGAGAAAAAGGAGCATGAGAACAATAACTACGAGGGTCAGGGTCACTTTCTGACTGCTGTCGCGAGCTGCTTGACCCTGGTTCTGGCCGAGTCTTCTGCGGTTCGAGTCGGCTGCTCGAAGTTCATGAATGAGTCGACTGTTGCATAGGGCAAGGACAACCACTGGAATAAAGTCTGCAATCACTGGCCAGACCCACTGTTTGTAGAGTTTTAAATTATCAGTTGCTCTAACACTCCAGCGAGGTAAAAACGCATACCTGATGTCAAAGTGCTCTTCATAACACGGGCCAATCACGATGCGCAAGTAGAAAGGTAGAGTAGCGATGAATGAGAATAGATAAACACACACGATGCTCCCAAGGGTGTATCTTGTGCCCAACACTTGTCTTGCCTTAAAGGGATACACCACCACAATGAATCGATTAACTGCCATGCACACAATTAACCAAGTGCTGATCATGAAAAATAGATTTATCATGCTGATTCCATATAGACGGAAGTTCATACTGTAGACCTCACTTTCTGGATTAGTAATTTCGTGGCTCTTTATAAATGTGAGAGGGAAAGCCATCAAGCAGTACATGAGATCAGAGAAAGCCAAGGCCACCAGGCCGTAATTAGCGGACTTTTCTAGACGGTCCATTCCCGATAACATCCGTCTTCTTGTCAGCACTAGGACATTGAGAATGTTTCCGATTATTCCAAAGAGACAGATCGTAGGGACCATCACCCCAAACCAATCTATCTCATTGTCCGAACCTGTCGGCTGACTGCTGTGGGTGGTCACGTTTGAAGTCTCGTTTGAATACGCTACGTATGAGATGACACCATTTGGGGGTAATGGGCATCTTGGGATGCCTGACAAGTTTCTAAGATGGTACGATTCACCCATCTTTGTGTTTTCTGAAAAGAGAAATACAAATTATTATCTAGATATCAAGTTCAAATACAAAACATAGGCTGCGTAGCAGCAAACCTTCAGCGAAAAAACAACATTTTAAAAGGACACCATTACACCATGAAAGTGATGTGAACAGCATTGCATGTAGTATTTGCAATAGTGGCCCGATCTTGGTCTGAAATGATCTATATGGTCCGCCATATATTCCCGCCGGCATGCCAGGGTATGTTGAGCGATGGAAAGACCTTACTAGACCAGTATACACATAATATGGACCAGTTTCATACATAAACAAGGAATAAGTTGTGAGGTATGGGTCAGAATATTTCAAGAAACATTAAAAATAACTATCAAGCAGACCAACAAAAGGCACTAAAATATTATATAGGGAATGTATATAAACTTTCTTCTATGGACACTCAATGATGGCCAAGTTTTGGTCTGGAAACAAATATAATAATTTTAATATTTTTTTGTCAATATTTCAAGATGTATAGAGTATCCATGAATTCACCCACACAAATTTATCATATAGGTGACAATTGTAACAAATTTCATCCATCTAAATGCAATTGTGGCCAAGTTTTGGCCCGAAATGAAAAAAATAATTTTAATAAATTTTTCTCAATATTTCAAAAAGTATAGAATATCAATCAATCAGACCATAAAAAAGCACAACTAGACGATATAGGCTACATGCGTAAAAAAATTCATCCATGTACATTTAACAGGGGCTGAGTCCTTGCCCGGAAATGAAAATAATATTTTTATTGTATTTTTGTCAATATTTCAAAAAGTAAAAAACATATGTCCACGAAACCATCAAAAGCACAACTAGACCATACAGGCTACATGTGTACCAAATTTCATCCCTGTGCATGCAATAGGGGCTGAGTCCTAGCCCGGAAACAAAAAAAATATTTTATTTTTATTTTTCTCAATATTTCAAAAATGAAAAAAGTTCCATCAATCAGACCATCAAAAGGCACAACTAGACCACACAGGCTACATGTGTACCAAATTTCATCCTTGTACATTCAATAGGGGCTGAGTACTGGCCCGGAAACTATCTATCCGCCCGCCGCCCGACCGTCCGACCGACCGTCCGACCGACCGTCCGCCCGACCGCCCGGACGCCCGCCCGGCGGACGGACAACTTTTGACCAAAGTGATAACAATACCTTCTTCGAACTTCGTTCGCTGAAGGTAAAAACTAAACTCTGCGTGTATTTGGCTGAATCAGTCCATGGTTGCGAAAATCATCCAGTTTTACAACTGCTACAATTACAATTCTTTCTTTGGATCAACAACTAAACAAACACATAATACACCTTTTGAACTATGGAGATAATTTTCACATGCCAGAGAGAATTGCCTTCAGTTTCATATATACAGCAGGCCTCATGATAGGGTACACAATCTCAAAAAGTAAACTTGGCTCTCCTGATTTTAAATTTGACTTTGACTTGGAGCTAAATATGCCTTCAGTCAGCTTCCCTCAGCTTTTATCAATTGCCCTCTGCTATGACCTATACTTCCATAAACTGCCCTCAGCTGTCCCATCATTATACAGCGGTTTCCTGTGGGTATCCTGTCATAAGGTCTTAAAGCGGTCCCTGAAAACCAACGGCTGTCAATTACAGTACATCATGCCAATAATTATAGTTTCCAGTGGACAAATTGTTTACTTCATTTAACTAAAATGCAATTGCAGCTCTATTAACTCATTTCATACAGATTCTACTGTACAATTTTCATTCCAAAACAGATGATAGCACTAGGACCCCAGACCGCTGTTGCTGCTAGATTACTTTAAAAAGAAATTGTAAAAGAGCCTATATAAACTAAAACTTTCTGCTTTTAATCAGTACTGACCAAGACCTTGGTAAAAGGTTTGATGTTGGCTAGCAGACTCATTAATCAATCAGTGTCAAACTTAAACAGGAACACAACTCCCATTTTAGACTTCTTTCGGTAATCAGTCTTGCAGGAAAATCTGTTACGTAAAGGGATTTCATTTGCATTAACAAGTAAAATGAATTGGAAACCAACTTAGCTTCTAATGTAACTGACATGTCAAGAATCTTTTTAGCGATCTCAAGGGATGCAACTGTCAGTTAAGATTTGGGAAAGTGAGGCGAGTTATTTCAGATTTCATAACTTTTCCAATGATGCAAGGAAGTTATCTTTATTTTCAAAGTCCTGAGTTATTGATCAACATCCACAAAATTCAGTGGTCTTAGTTGAATATATTCTATAGCTACTTATTCTCAATTTATTTTAGCTCTGTTTCTTTCTTATAGTACAAGACAAACGTAAGATGAAGAAGACTTTAAAGGAAAGTGTGTGAAGTTGCACCAGCTTTTACTTTGACATTGATTGATCAGTGACTCCGACCCCCCGCCCCCTTAATTTAAAAAGCTGTACCTTTTACAAAGCTTTGGCGTATTCCTGAAAGGGAAACTGATGACTTGTTCTACATTTTTTTTGTACTGCTTGACTATTTTGTTTAACAAGTTCTTTTATAAAGGACAAGGGAGCAGTCACCTGAAGGCCACTTACTAAAATGTAAATTAAATGTAAATGTCTAGAAAAAGGCCCAGGGGGGGGGAGGGTTGGTCTAGTGGTAGCGTGCTGGACTGCCAATCGCTGGGTACAGGGTTTGAATCCAGCTCTTGCCGGGTCACCTGGGCCTGTGTTGAACAGCTGTTTCAATCATCCTTAGACTCATTGTCGTGTCCTCCTCCTGTACTAATTAGCCTACCAAGTGCATAAATACAGGACGTAAAGCCCCAAACATTCATCCATCCATCTAGACAAAGGCCTTCTCAATAGACTATTCAATTGCAGTTAGGCCTGTTGAAGCTGGAACCTTTCTCAACATACTTGAACAGGCCTGATTATGATTTAAACTGTATAACAAAGGGCGCTGAGACTCTGTGTAGGGGATTCTTAAAAACTAACATTTACATTTTTTGCCTTTTTCCCAGAAACTTCGAGAGGACAGTTATTATTCAAGTCAGAAAATAGTGTGGTCTTCAACACAACTCATATTTGCCAACTCGCGTGCAGACCCATCACCTTGTGTGCCTGTTTTCACACATCAGTCACCAACAGCCAAATCTGGAGCAACTTCATAAGCCAAGTTGCTGACATGTGTAAGCTTACACTCTCTCTCATTACCTAAGTCATTGCCATATTAATAATACATGTATTTGTAGCCTAAGGCAACACTACCCATCATAGGATCTCAGACAAAAAGAAAACCAGAAGAAAAAGAAGAAGCTGAAAACCTTAGGCATAAGACTGACCAAAACAGTTTTGTAAAATATGTGGTACACGCGACCACAAAAACATATATGAGAGACATCAGTGAAAAGCACCAAAAAGAATGAATCTTTACTGACAGTGAACTCAGTGTGTTTTTGCTTCATTGCCTTTTCTATATTTGGATAATTAGGCCAAAAAAGGCTATAGTTTATTTCAGAAACTGAAATTTTGAAATCAAATCTCAAATTCTCAATTTAACAGGGTAAAAAAGAAAGTTGTATGGCATGGTCTTCACACTTTGTTCTAGATATCAAATTTCCAATTCCAGCGAATCCCTTTAAAAGTAACTATCAAAATATGTATAATACGTGTATAGATATAGGAGAAGTAAAATCATATAAGGGAGTACTAACCTTGTGTACAACTATAGTAACTCTTGAAGGATTATCCAATCATGGTAAAGATTCCTCCTTCTGGCACCCACATCTGCAAGAAAAGACAGAATGTAGAAACAAAATAACTCTGCGTTACTCCCTGTCACATGACTGTCACATGGTTGCTGGCCTGCTCAATGCTCATTTTCATTCATAGAGGAGCAGCTGTAGCATTTCACTGCTGGTGCTGCATGAAGAGTCTCTAGGCCTACAGTAGCTCACACGCACTGCTGCCCAGTTCTGGCAGAACTTCTGGCAGAGTTCTGTGAGCCACACCCTCAATGGCAGCACCCTCTCTGCCTACACAGTCTTAAATTTATGTTCTGTATTTATTTGTTGTTCTACTGAATTTCTTGCTGGTCCATGAATATTTATTCATGAAAGTGTTTAGTTGATACAGGTGAGGTATCTGTGGCCATTGAATGTTTGTCAGAATTCACATGCAGCAACAAAAGAATAAAAAAGCAACTTCCCAAGTGGATTAGCAAATATTCTCGCCTGGCATAACTTTGATGTGGCATTGCTCAGCGGTCAGCAATTATTATACGAATTCAATTTTCCATTTCAATTTTAATATTGATCATTTAAGCATTCTGCATGAACAATGAACATCATAAAGATATCCAGAATAATCCTCAAATCTGGCTGATGCATTTACTGTTGTTTAATACATTTACCACTAAGCATTATAATTTAAACAATAGCCGTATGTTGTGCAGGCTAAGTTAGTCATCAATGACATAACTAAACCGCTTTGCAGTTGAATCAAGTCTTTTAATTGGTAATGTTTAGATTTGTGTGAAGACCAACTGGATGTAATTAGGCAAGGGGCTACAATTGAATAATCAGCAGTGTGTGTTCATTTGGAAATTCATGCCATTTGTGTTAGGAATAATAGCTATTTCCTATGGTTTTCTAGCTGAAATATCGGCATATGTTTAGTGCATTTGACCTTAGCCATACATCATGGATCAGACAAAGAGTACACTACACTATACAATCACTAATTGTGGTTACTAACTACCCATATCCAAACTCCATTTGTGATCATTTGAAATTGAACAACTGACAGAATAATTGGGACACAATTTCCCTTGTATTATTATTATGATATATAATTTTGAAAGAATGAGGCATATCATTAATCATAGTTTTATATGATTGTCACCATTGATCATATATGGTAATATATTTAGCCAGTATAAACGTAAAATTTTACAAAGCTGTATCAAATTAAGGAAAATTGTGATAAATTATCTGTTTCTGTGAATCCATATTTAAGGATAACTGCTCTCATTATATTTGTTGTATCTGTACTACTAACCAAAATGGTAATATGAAAATGAGGTGACAGCAGGACAGTGACCTGTTTGCTACACAGAAAGACAGATGAACCATTTAGATTAAGGGTGATAATTCATGAAGTTATTACTGAATTCCAGCTTGTCACCAAATGTAGCCATTATACATGATTGATATGATTGATCACTTAATAAAGAAGATCTGGTGTAGAGACAATATTATCAAAACATTTTAGTTGTTACGAGTTCAATGAAAGGATACGGTTGACTATAAATAATATGTTTCTGACAAGGCCTATATAACATCAGAAAAAAAAAATTAACTTGACACAACATCCATTCCTTGCAAATATTATTTCAAATAAAAAAGTATTTCAAACATGATATGGTATTACATCGTACACAGTTATAATGCTCATGTATTTTTTGTTGTTGCATTTTCTATAATTTTGGGACAAGCCTATCATTCTTTTTACGAAATTGTAGGTTTGGTTTACAAATGCATCTTGCATATATATGGGTTTCATCCAGATTCGTTCATACAAGTGCATTTTATTTTTTGCAGACCTTCAGTGTTCAAATGTATTAACAAAACATTATGACTATTCTAATTAATGAATAAAAACAAACTTATATTTTGGGATGTAAGACTGAAGTAAAAATCAAAAGTTATGTGCCTCAGTGTCCCTCATTGCTGAGTTTGACATTGTCATGAATCAGATGACAGAACAAAATGGGAAGTTGCTTATTCTCTTGATTTATGATCTGATTTATGATCTGATTTATGATCTGATTTATGATCTGATTTATGATCTGATTTATGATCTGATTTATGAGGGTTATTTGAGGAAGATGAGAATGTATCGGTCTGACCTCACTGACCTTCCCAGACAAGATAATTGCCTGTCCCCGTCGATGTACAGGACAATCCCAAAGTGTTCTGAAACCATCAATCCTCAGACCCAGTCTGCTGGAACTGGCCAAGTAAACAGCCAAAAGCAGCATGCAATTGACATGCAAATGAGCACGATTTGGCAGAACAAAATTGTTTTCCTTCATACTGTTGGAATCTTAGATTAATAACAATAACATTGGATAACAACATGAATGTTTATACTTGTAAGTTATTAACGCCTCTGCAAATTATGCAGTAACAATGGGAGGAACAGAGCAAAGTGACATAACTAGCCTTGATAATTAGTCATAAAATATATTAAAAAAAATTAATGTTTATGAAAAGTTACCTAACCAGTCAGTTAGAGGTATAATTTGGCAAAGACCAGTGTTTATAAAAACATTGTGTAACCAATCAGTTACCATTTTTGGTGAATAAAAACAGTCCAATTCAAGGAGTCCCTCTGACACTTCTGTCATCGGCTTATGGAGGGACTCATGGAGTCTGCCTCAGACCTCAGTACAAATATCACTATGCATAACCGAATCTTTAACTCTCAGGAAGATCCTTATACTTCCAAACCTTTTCCAGTTTTTCATGTTTTCACCTTCTGATCCTTTCAAGGGGTGGTCTCTGATACTGTTTTCGAAATACATTCTATCTATGAGAAGCAGGTATTGGCATTCATGCCACAATGGAGCCGTAATTGACTGTTAGTTTGGTGGAAGTGCTGCTGACAGATCTGTGGATTGCTTTTGTATTCTTACCTGCAAAAAAAAAGTTGCGAAAGTCTAAAGAGACCGGTCTTGGAAAGTTCTGCAGTTGGAAGAAAAGCTCATACTGCTTGGGTCATTCACCATTGGCAGTCCATATCTGGAACCAATACATTAACAAAATTACTAAATAAATTATTATTTTAGCCTTTTTTAGTTTAGTGTACATATTGATATTTACTTCAAAGAAAACTCAAAGAAAAAATGCAAAGGAGAGTTGTGTTGTGTTTACTGTTTACTGTCATGAGTCAATCAGAGTCATGACCAAGTTGAAGTCTTCTTGAAGATGTGATCTGAATTTCTAAATAAAAGTAAAGTTTTAGGCAAAATGAATGTATTGAACATTTGTCGTTCAATTTGATTTTGAGGAAACCTTGAAACTAAAATTGCAAGAGGACTTGTATGTATGTAAGTAAAATGGTAGCTTTGTCAATTTTGTCTTGATGGACAACATCATTAGCCCTGGTCTTCTGTGAAATTGCAGATGTGGCATCATCCAGAAAGCATTTCAAAGAAAAATGGAGTAATCGCCTCCAAAGGTCACACTGTAAGAAACAAGTTAAGCCCATGATCATTCTGAAAATTAAAACTGAGTATAATCTTGATTGGCGTGCATTATGAAGGCCTGATGAGAAGCACATAATGACAATATACTGATGAAACTCTTTTTATAGAGTTCTCATTAAATTCAGGCTTAATCTGAAGCATAATTCTAATGAAAGAGTCAAGCTTGAAGCTTTATCAAGGCTTCCTAATATACAGTGCCGCCTGTAAGTAAGTGAAATGCATGACATTGTGCCATTGCATCAATGCTAAACATCCTCAGCCAAACTGCTTGTGGAGGCATGAATTCTCATCAGATGAAAGGGAAACAAAGTGGGTCATAAAGGCCGATGTGTGAGGCAAGTGGGATAAAAATAGCAGTTCATTTTCTTCACTGTAGTCGGAGTTAGGTATAGGTCAAAGTCTTTGATAAGTAAGTGAACCACCCTTCCCTATGTTTTTAACATTGGGCCTGCGTTTCACTTACTTATCAAAGACTTTGACCCATACCTAACTCCAACTACAGCAAAGAAAATGGGCTGCTATTTTAATCCACATGCCTCAAATATCGGCCTTTATGACCCAAAATGTTTTCCTCTCATTGGATGGGAATTCGTCCTTCCGGAAGCATTTTGGTTAAGGATGTTTAACATTGATGCAATGGCACAATATCATGTGTTTCACTTACTTACAGGCGGCACTGTATTGTGACAAACGTTTACACAAGAAACATGCGAACGGCTCATCAGAATTGTTCTGTTGAACAATAACAGTTCATTTGCCATGCAGTTCTTTTATAAAGTGTTTCAAGAAATTTTCTAACAAGGCACCGTTCCTCATTTTTGACATGACACACATGTCCACTGTCCAGCTCTCAAATTCTTGCCAATAGCAAGTAAAAGGCTTACTGGCGAGATGTAAATGAGAGAGCAGTCCACAACATATTACACGTCGTTTTAGTTTGTGGAAGAAATAATGCATGTTCCACTATTATTCCAGATTTCAGGAAGTATGAATTATTCATAATTCAAAGAAATATTGAGTCTCTTTTGTCAAAGGAAGCCTGGCAGACTCTGGCATTGATGACCATAAAGTTTTCTTTTGGAGAATAATACATGATTATTGTGACGCAGAGCAGAGGTTAGCAAACACAGCCTAACTGGCTTTGTGAACACAACTGCTTCAATTCAAACCTACACATTTGTTATGTTATGCATTTTTGTGAGTCATTACGGCACTGATGTCACACGTTCTATGTTTCAAAAATCAATATAAATTGTGAATTAGGCCTAAAGATGCACTCATAAGTAATTTTGTTATTGTAGTTTATAGTTTGAAAATGTTCCCGTTTTACAAAATGCTGCATTGGGTTTCAGTCAGGATTCCCGGAGGCCTGCTATCAAATGTCAGCTGCTGAGTATCCTGTAGCGACGCTACTTACCTTAGCCCATGGGCGATGAATTGATCTTGGCTCCCTACTCATATTTCTGCAATAATTGAACTTAATTGGGTTCTTAGATCAGGAATCGCCACAGGTCAGGTGTTATGTCAGTGAAGATAAGATATTATACATTCCTGGCCTTGAAGTCCTGGCATTTTTAGCCATTATCAGTTTTTGGCTATCGTTGTAGTGTCTACAAATCATACTGTAACCAAGAAAGGGAGGTTTTAGAAAGCTCAACTCAATACAGGGATAAGTATGAACTAAACAAAGCTGGATTGAACATCTTCTTGATACGTATACACGTACTATCAGTCCGGATACCAAGGGCTTCAAGAGTGAGTCAACATCCTTGCATCAATTAACCCTTTTTTTTTGCTCTGACCTCTTACTATAGGCATATACTTTGATAGTTAGGAAATGTAACACAAACCTTTTGATATCTCGTATCCCAGGATGAACAGCCACAATTACATGATATATAAAGTTCTAGTTGTGTACATACATGTTATGACAAGAATCCCATTCACTCTGAGACTTGAGTAAGATAAGGGTATCTGACAGTATCTTGACTACTTGCTGTTTATCGGGCAAAACAAAAATATTTTGACAGGTAAAGGACTAAAGGTCTTAAACCAAGCACTTAATGCCAGAAATCCCACCTCAGCATGTGGTCAAGAACTGGACTGGTCAGCCAGAATGCGAAGATGGGATTCTTCAACCACATATTCAACAAGTAATCCAGATTGTTTCTTGTTCATGTCTGAATGTGTTGTCATGATTATGCTCAGCTGAAACGTTCCTTTTTAATCCACTTAGCATTTCCATTCTCTTGAGCAGAATATACCAACCACCAGTTTCAGCCACCATTTTTCTTGTTCTAAAACAAAACTTCATCCTTAGATTGGTTGCTGTGTGATGTCCAAATAGATATTGCAAATTCAGAAGATCCCAATCTCCCCTCGTTGAGAGATTTCACCATCTGCATTGATACATCAGGCTTCTTGTGCTTATGCATAAAGTTTTTGGAAAGTTCTGCAGTCAGAAGGTGACCTCACAAAACTTTTGTTTTTCACCATGGGATGCCCATATCTGAGACAAATTAGCAAAACTACTAAATAAGCTGTTTCATTAATTTATTTAATTTGCTGACAAATTGCTGTTCCTCATATTTTGATATGACACAATCTTGACCAACCCCGTTCTCAAAATATAATTGCAGTAAACTTGTTATTATGAGAATTCCATTCACTCCAAGACTTGAGTGATAGAAAGACATGTCTGAACCTACGTATGAACTAAAACTTTGTGCTTTTAATCAAGTACTGACAAAAGCCGTGGTTAAAAGTTTGGTGTTCGCTCACCAGCCCATTAATCAATCAGTGTCAAACTTAACAGGGACATCGTTTCCATTTTAGACTTCTTTGAGCAACCAGTCTTGAAGAAAAAAACTGCTGCGTAAAGAGAGTCCATTTGCATTAACAAGTAACATGAATTGGAAACCAACTTAGCTCCAAATGTAACTGACATGTCGAGAAGTTTTGAAGCGATCTCAAGGGACGCAACTGTCGTTTTAAGATGTGGGAAAGTGAGGGTAATTATTTCAGACTTCAGAACAGAACTTTTGTCAATGCTGCCATGAAAGAATTATCTCGATTACCATAGGAGTTAGTTTAAAAACATTTCTGTGGATACGTCTAAGTTGAATATTTTGTTGAATTTCTATAGTTAGGCCTACTTGTAAGGTTGGTTGTGTAATGGGTATAGACTTGTTGATCGCTCTAAAGCACTTTGCTTGAGGGCTGCCTTTTCATATCAATTGGTTAGATAGTGGACATTTATGGGAAACTAGAGGACCCCCATGCTTCTTGGAATAAAGAGATAGGCCTACAAATGAGTAGCAGTGTGCAGTATTGTGGTTTATCATTCTGGCGCTGATATGCGTTGGCCTCCAGTGTAAAAGATGACTGGAAAGGTGTTGCCGTCTGGGGAGTTGAGGATTCCAAGAACTACTGTAGGTGAAGAACTCATAGATGTTAAGTACTGTGAAGGTAAAAATCGGTAAAGGAAGAGTAAAGAGGAAGATGGATGTATGACATGGCCTGATCCTAGGATAATTGAGGATTCCTATGCAGAAAGAAAAATCAGGGAAAAAGCGTAATTTCTAATAGCGATTAGGATATATAGAATTAGCCAGTCGATAGGGGAAAGTAGAAAGGATTGAAATTGTGTAGTTTTGTTAAGTTGGTTTTTAGTGTCCTGATTTGTAACAAAGAACCTGTTTTGTATTGTTTATTTGATGCCTCCCTCTTCTGAGCCCAGGGAGAACAACCAACTACTACCATGGCAGGCACGTGAATAGAGCTGTGTGGATAGCATACATGGGTGGATGGGGTGTTAGAAGTAAGAGATAGTTCTGTAAAGATAAAAATCTGTAGAGCTTTTGAAAAGATGAAGATTGATGTATAGCATGGCCAGATTCATCAAGAATTGGCGATTTGTATACAAAAAGAAAATCTGAGCAAACAACAAAAATATAAGATAGGAAGTGTTGTATGGTACATCGGCCTAGAGGTAGTGGTTTGAATCCTGCTTGAGGTGACAGGTGGTATTGAGCTGAGATTGTTGACTGGAGTACCTAAAAATATCAGGGAAGTTGGAAGATATGATACAGTGGGTTGGTCATGACAGGTTGCTCTGCTTTGGGGCTAGCCCTTCAGCTAAAGTGGTCACACAGCGGAAATTTATATGGAAAGAGTTGTAACAATACTTAAAAGGAATAGAAAAAAGAAAACTTTATTCTTTATTTGTTTCAACTCTCTTTCTTTCTTTAACAAGACAAATGTAAGATCTGGATGAATTTAAAGTAAATAGTGTGTAGTTGCACCAGCTTTTAGTTTGACATTGACAGATTAATGATTCGGACCACCCACCACTTTCTGCCCCCTCTCCTTCATTTAAAAGCTCTTACGTTTTATAAAGCTTTGTAGTGTTCTCGCAAAGAAAACTGATGACTTTTTCAACATTCTTTGTACAGTTTCACTGAGTTCTCTGATTAAGGACAAGGAAAGCACACACCTGATGGCCACTCTTTAAAATGTACAGTAATGTAGGTGCCAAACGAAGGCCATCTCAACTTCATGGTAAGTCACTCTACGTTTTGACATCACTGCCATTTACACCTGGGTGAAGTATTTGAAGCACATGTTCCTCCATGACATGGCAGGGAGTTAGATGTGTAATGTCTCTGTTAACATACATGAACGGTTTTTCTTTTTTTACAGAAACCTTGATGCAGCAGTTGTTTCTTCAGTAAGAAAATAGTGTGTTCTCCTACGCAACTCACAACAACAACATGAGTGGGAAGGAAGAAGATGTAACTGTAGTGAAGGCAGTGGCAAGTGCTGATCAGCAGCAAAGTAATGAGCATGATGGCATTGCTACAGAATTTAATAATACTTCGAGTGATATATCAGAAGAGAGTGTTGATGAGAGTGAAGAGACATTGACTCCTGAATTTGTTCATTCTGAGGTGTTATGCTTTACCCAGAATTACATGCAGTCATGTGCACCAGATAACATCAAGCGTGTTGTGCAGTGTTTCTACTCTGCTGAACAGATACGTGATGCTAAACAGACACTTTGGGAGTCAAAAATTGGCAAAAAGTTAAAGAAGTTCCAAAACAGGAAGTCTACCCCAAACAGAACTGAGACTGAGGCGAATCTGAATGATATTATGGAAGCCTTGGCAGATCTAGACAAGCAGAATATAAACTGTATAAAATTTGTGGCTATTGATCTGACACAAATCCCAAAGCATAGTCCCGAAGAAATTAATCAATATGCTTTACTTGAGAGGATAGCTGCTTTAGAGAGAAAATATGATGACCTTCAGGGCAACAACAGCAGGAACTATATTATGATGACTCAACAGGAAAGGAGTATAGAAAGAATAAAAGAAGATTCTGCCAGCCAACAGACCATTTTGCAAGAGGTGCAAGATGCAGTGAGGGAGAAAAATGACACAAGTTTGGATGAACCTGATGATCTTTCAGACCAGAGGGAGCAAGATGATGCGGACCAAGATGATTCCGAACCTGGTACAAGCGAGGAAGATCCGCCGCAAGTATCCACACAGCACTCTGCTGGGGATGCTGTTAGCGAAACTGCAGTTGTGCCATCTGTGGCTGCAGGCTCGTCATCCGAAGTGCTAACAACTGATTCTGTCAAGGAGACAGGATCTACCAAACAAGACAACAAGACACGGGTACCATCACCCTCGAGGGCGGCTGTGAGCCAGGGCGCGACTCCAGGTAGTCGGCCAAAAGCAGCAGTGCAAGGGGGTAATGTTACAAGTAGGCCACAAGCCCGACAGTCTGCATTCCACGGAGAGCGTATTGGGCAGCGCGAATCTGGCAGAGGCCTAATGCGACCAGAGGGACGTCCGACGTATGCAGGAATGGTTACTCAGTCAAGAAGTAATCGAGGCGGATCGGTGACGAATGGTGGTTTTCAGGTCCCACCTTATCACAGAAAACGATCGATCCAACAAGAGAAGAATAGAGACTTTTTCATCACAAAAATTAACAAACTGTTCACATGTGATAAGTTATATGACTATCTCAGGTCCAATGGTATTTTGGTGAAAGGTCTCTACCAGCGATCACACATGAACTCATCGTACAAGTCCTTTGTGGTGACGGTCCAGCATAGTGATGCGAACAAGGTCAAGAATGGAAAATTATGGGATGATGGAATTCAGATTAGGGACTATGTCCCTAGGGTGTAACTGAGAACACTTTTTGACAATTTATGATTATGAGTGGTTCTATAATGGACAAATTGACTATTGCATCTTACAATTGTAAATATTTTGATGACTCAAATGGTGGCCATAAGATGTATTTTATGAAAGACGTTTTTAATAACTGTGATTTTATATGTTTACAAGAGCATTGGCTGTTCGACTCTCAATTTCATAGGTTTGAAAGATTGTGTGATGAAGATATTAATTATGTAGCTACTAGTGCAATGGACTCTGCTATGTTTAGAAATGGTAGGCCACATGGAGGCACGGCTATTGTGTGGAGGAAATCCCTCAAATACAACGTCACTTATATTGATACATACTCAAAGAGACTTAGTGCTATAAAAATTCAGTTGAATGATATTGCATCGATATTACTTTTTACAGTGTATATGCCAGTTGATGATAGAGCAGATGGTGCTAATCTGATATTATTTCAAGATGTATTGTCAGAGATATCTTCCATTCGTCAGATGGAAATGGCAACTAATGTTGTGATAATTGGTGATTTTAATACTGACTTTGTGAGATTGTCACCTCAAACTGTAGAGCTTAAAAACTTCAGCACTAGCGAAGGTTTACAGGTGTGTACAAATACAGGAGGTAGTTGTGTAGAATATACATTTGAGAATTCTCGTGGTCAGCGGTCAAAGATTGATCATTGTCTTGTTAGTGAGAATTTAGTTGAAACTACTAATTCTGTTGCAGTAAGCACATATGATAGTATTGATAACTCCTCTGATCATGTTTGTGTT
The DNA here is from genome assembly GCA_026936325.1 of Platynereis dumerilii. NCBI lineage: Eukaryota > Metazoa > Annelida > Polychaeta > Phyllodocida > Nereididae > Platynereis > Platynereis dumerilii. Next base: position 230,180 of record JAPTHN010000170.1, read on the forward strand.
TTAGCCAAATTCAATATTGATTGTGAGTATATTGCAAGTGTACCTAATATTCAGCAGAAAAGTGTGTCATGGTATAAAGCCACTGTTAATGACATTGAAAAGTATAAGCTGCGGATAGATAATATTATTGATAAGATTGAAGTACCAGATAGTGCTTTGAATTGCAGGGATATATTTTGTACAGTTCACAAAAGTGATATTGAAAGGTTTCACAATGTTCTCATTCATGATGTATGTATTCATGCTAGTAAGGAGGTGCTGCCCTCTTTTGGTAATAAGAGCAGCAACAGACAAGTTGTACCAGGTTGGTCAGAGTATGTAGCTCATAAGAGGCAGCGTGCCCTTTCATGCCATTGGGCTTGGAAGCATGCAGGAAGACCAAATAGTGGTGTGTTATTTGAAGAAAGGAAACAGTCAAGAATTGATTATCATTATGCTTTGAAGAAAGTAAAAGAAAATGAGAATGTTATTAGATCAGAGAGGATGGCACAGGCCATAAGTGTAAATGATCATAAAAGTTTATGGAGTGAAGTGAAGCGTATGAAGGGCAGGAAAACTTCTCTTCCCTTGATAGTAGATGGTGTTAGGGGTGAAGCCAATATCTCTAATGTATTTGCTGAGAAATATCAGAAATTATATACGAGTGTTAGATATTCAAACGACAAGATGAGAGAGATTGACAAGCAGGTTAACAATCAGTTATTAGAATTTCATATGCATGATAATAAATTATTTACCATCGATGAATTCAGTACTATTTTTAAAAAACTAGCTATTAAAAAGTCGGATGGTCAGGCTGGGTTGTTTTCCGATCATCTTATAAATGGTTCGAAAAGATTTCATGTACTCATCGTAAGATTGTTTAATGCTATGATGATTCATGGTGTTGTGCCCGAAGAAATGAACAGTAGTGTTATGTTACCGATTGTTAAGAACAAGAAACTTAGTAACAATGACTCTAATAATTTCAGAGCTGTATGTCTGCAGAGTGCGTTATGCAAACTATTAGATTTGTTAATATTGAATAAAGAGAAAAATTGTTTAATAACATCTGAATTACAATTTGGGTTTAAGGCTGAACATTCCAGCTCACTTGCTACTTCAGTCTTACTAGAAGTGGTAGACTATTATTTAGAAAACTCTGGTGTTGTGTATGGTATGGCACTAGATGCCAGTAAAGCGTTCGACCGGGTAGAGTTTGGCAGTCTATTTGCATTACTGTTAAAAAGAGGAATTAATCCGATGTTTATAAGAATGTTATGTAAAATGTACACTACTCAGAATGTGTGTGTGAGATATAACTCAAGTGTTTCAGAATGGTTTCAACCATGTAATGGAGTTAAACAAGGTGGAGTGCTAAGCCCTACACTATTCTCTGTATATATTAATGGTATGATTGAAGAACTTGTAAATGCGAAGGTTGGATGTCATGTTGGCAGCAAATATTATGGCGTTATTGGATACGCAGACGACATCATGTTAATTGCACCCACACAGTATAGTATGAATAGGATGATTAATATATGCGAGGAGTATGCCAGGAAATATGAAATATTATTTAATGGTAAGAAGAGTAAAGTCATTGTATTTGATAAGAATGATTTAAATGTCAAACCATTATTTAAGGTTAATGATCAAGGAGTGGAATGTGTTAAAGAGTTAAATTATCTAGGCCACATGATTAACAATGACAGGAGAGATCCACTTATTGGCTATGTTGTGAAGGATTTTACAAGGAAGTTTAATTCTTTTATTGGAGATTTAGATCAGATCAGTTCTGTTGTAAAAGGTAAATTATTCATGCAATATTGCACAAGTCTGTATGGAGTTGTTATATGTAACTCTGTTGATAAGAATATTGATAGGTTGTCAATTGCTTGGAGAAAAGCCATGAGAAGAATGTTTAAATTACCACCGCGTGCTCACAGTAAGCTTTTACCTCATATTGCAGAGATACTTCCTGCCAATTTAACTGTGTATTTGAGGACTTTAGGTCATATTTGTAAAGGTATGCATCATAAAAATTCAAGTGTAAATTATATATTTAATGTGAGCATATTTAACCCATCATCAATCATGGGTAATAATTTTAAACACATTTGCCATCGTTATAAAATCTCAAAATCTAGTAATTATTTGAATATGAAAAATTGTATAATGAAATGTTATAACAGCAGTATTGATGAAGAAAACATTAGAACGGGCAAGCAGATTAGGCAACTAATTGATGTTAGAGACAGTGTGCTATATGAGGATTTCAATTTTTCACATAATGAGATCAAAGATCTCATTGAGTATTTATGTGTTAGCTAGGTCTGTGACCTATGTTTATGGAACTAAGGTAGTTCCCTTGTTACCTCTGTTTTTCTTGTTTTTAATATTGTTTTTAATTTTTATTGTTTTTAATTTATGTTAAACCGCACAATGTCTTTCTTGGACGAATAAAGTATGATAATATTTGCCAACTGGCAATACAGACAAAGCACCTTCCGTGCTTGTTTTCACACATCAGTCACCCAGCCACCAAATCTAGAGAAACTTCATCTGCCAAGATGCTTATATGTGCAAGCGCACACTCTGTCTCATTACCTAAGTCATATCCGTATTAATAATACATGTATTTGTAGCCTAAGGCAATACTACCCGTCATAGGGTGTCAGACAAAAAGAAAGCTAGAAGAAAAAAGAAGCTGTCAACTATAAGAATAAGACTGACCAAAACAGTTGTGCAAAACATGTGTTATGCAACCGCAAAAAACTTAGTCTTTTTATTTCGTAGCCCTTTCTATGATAATTTAGGCCAAAAAGACTATAACTTATTTGAGAAACAGAATTTTTGAAATGCAATCTCTTACAAGTTGACTGTGTCAGAAAGAAAGTTGAAGGCAGACTTGCCACGGTCATCACAATTTGTTTCAGACATTAAATTTCCAATAGAAAAATAAAGGCTTTAAAAACAAATGTCAAAATAAGTATAACATATATATAAGAGAAAGAAACCAACCTTTTGTACAACTGGCAATAAGTTATCCAATCATGGTAATGATTTCTCCTTCTGGTACCATCATCTGCAAGAAAAGACAGAATGTTAGGCCAACTGTAGTGTAGTCCCTGTCACATGATTGTCATGTGATTGACAGCCTGCTCAATGCTCATGTTCGACCATGGAGGAGCAGCTGTAGCATTTCACTGCTGGTGCTGCATGAAGAATCCCTAGGCCAAAGCAACTCACACGCACTGGTGCCCAGTTCTGGCAGAACTTCTGGCAGAGTTCTGTGAGCCACACCCTCAAAGGCAGCACCCACTCAGCCTACACAGTCTTAAATTTATGTTCTGTATTAATTTGTTGTTCTGCTGCATTTCTTGCTGGTCCATGAATATTTATTCACAAAAGTGTTTAGTTGATACAGGTGAGGTATCTTTGGCCATTGAATGTTTGTCAGAATTCACATGAAGCAAACAACAGAATGAAAAAGCAACTTCCCCATAGGATTAGCAACAATTCTCAGCTGGCAGAACTTTGATGTGACATTATTCAGCGGTCAGCAATTATTATATAGTAACAATGGTCTGAAACTAAATCAACTTTTCTATTTCAATTTTAATATTGATAATTTGACCATAGTACGTTAAAACAATGAAGACCATAAAGATATCGAGAATAATCCTCAAATCTGGCTGATGCTTTTACTGTTGCTTATGCATTTACCATAAAGCATTAAAATCTAAACAATAGCCGTATGTTGTGCAGGCAATGTTAGACATCAATGACATAACTAAACCGCTTTGCAGTTGAATCAAGTCTTTTTGAATTGGTAATGTTGAGATTTGTGTGAAAATAGATGGATTCAATCAAAGTATCGCCATATTGCATGATCTGCAGATTGCTTCTATTTGGAAAAAAATTCATGCCATTCGCCTGGGTTAGGAATTATAGCTATTTCCTATGGTTTTCGAGCTGAAATGTTGGTATATGTTTATTTCATTTGACCTCAGCCATATGTCATGGATCACACAATTGTGGTTGCTTACCACCTATATCAAAACTCCATCTGTGATCATTTGAAATTGAACAACTAGCGGGGCAGGTATGTAAAAAAATAGTGCATTTATACATAGAAGCATGAAACTTGGCGCACACTTAAAAAACATCTATACAATCATATTTGGATAGGGAGCCACTTCAGATTTAGCTTAGGTGGCTACTGGCAGCCATTTTCCAAAATGGCGGTCAATTCTTCCACTTTGCTGCTTTCTGTGTATTTTCTACTAATAGAATACATGTAAATATTGTTTTTTATTGCTTCTCTAAGTATTCCGTACATTACTATAACATTTTTTGGTAGCCTTGGTCTATTTTCAGGTTTGTTGGAATCATTTTTGTTAGAAATATTGATTCAAACACTTGATTTCGCGGTTACGGATGGTTACACCAATTCTCTATAAATCTCAAAATAAATTACATATTTGAATTCCTTGTAAGAAGAGCTTTCAAATGAATGGTCGCATCAATTGGTTTCATACACTTGGAGCGAAAATGGAAAAAATGAAAATTAAATGATTTTTGAAGATTTTATTGTTTCTTTAATTTTGACAAAAAATTCACCAAAACTATTGATGCGACTATTCATTTGAAAGCTCTTCTTACAAGGAATTCAAATATGTAGTCAGTTTTAAAATCGAATGAGATTTCATGAAACTATGGGAAACCGCGAAAATGATACATTTTCTTCAACAGTTCTAACAAAATGGACCCTGACTACCCTAAAATTCCTCAGTTCAATCCAGAAATCAATTGATAATGTTCTTTAGATCTGTAGAAGGATTAATGAGCACTGTTTCGATACTTTAATAATGTAGGCACTTCACAGAAAGCAGGAAAAGGAGAAAATTAGCCGCCATTTTGGAAAATGGCTGCCATGGGTCAACCAGGTCAAATCTGAAGTGGCTCCCTATCTAAATATTTTCTTTAAGACGTTTTTGAAATGTGTGGAAAGTTTCATGCTTCTATGTATAAATGCACTATTACTCCTCTATTCATGACAAATCTGCCCCGCTAAACTGACAGAGTGATTGGAACACAATTTCCATTATTACGATACATAATTTGAAATAATATAGTGAAATTTGGAATAATATTTTAAAATATTTAGACAGTATATATATGTCATTTTCAACAAATGTGTGTCAAATTAAGGAAAATTGTGATAAATTCTCCATTTCTGTGAATTTATATATCAGGATAACTGCTCTCATTATATTTGTTGTATCTGTACTACTAACCAAAAAGGTAATACGAAAACGAGGTGACAGCAGGAGAGTGACCTGTTTGCTACATAGAGAGACAGATGAGCCATTTAGATTAAGGGTGATAATTCATGATGTTATTACTGAATTCCAGCTTGTCATCATATGAAGCCATTAAGACATTATTGATATGACCGATTACTTAATAAAACACAAATAATTCAATAAAGAAGATCTGGTGTAGGGACATTGTTATCAAAACATTCGCATTGTTGCAATGAATGGATACAGGTATGAATAATATGTTTAAGGCCCATAAAACATCAGAAAACATTAGTTTTTAAATCCATTTCTTGCAAAATTATTTTAAATAAAATTATTTCAAATATGATTATAGTAGAGACGATGTAATTGTTATCAAAACATTTCGTTGTTACAATGAAGGGATACAATTAATTATAAATAATATGTTTCTGATAAGGCCTACATAACATCGGAAAACATTAATTTGTAAATCCGTTTCTTGCAAAAATTATTTCAAATAAAAAAAATACAATTTTGGACAAACCTTTTACTCTTTTTACAAAATTGTAGTTTGCTTTAAAGTACGTCTTGCAAATGTATTTGTTTCTACTAGATTGGTGCACCAGTCAGATAACAGTTTACGTAGTTGGTTGGAGAAGGAATTCATGATTATTGAAAGAGAACACATTTTCTTGAGTTGTACTGTACACATAACCTTCTCATAATACAGTGGTCTCTGAAACTGTTTACGAAATACAGTGTATCAATGAGAAGCAGGTATTGGTATTCATGCCACAATGGAGCTGTAATTGACTGTTAGTGTGGTGGAAAGTGCTGCTGACAGATCTGGAGATTGCTTTTGTATTCTTAACTGAAAACTAAAAGATGCGAAAGCCAAAAATGTCAGGTCTTGATCTGCTGATAAGCTGAAAGAAAGTTATTATTTCTCACTCCAGTTTTTGGGTGAGGCATTTACTCAGCTGGTATAGCCTTATACTACCAATTGTTGGATCATGGGTTGGGGTTCAGTGCTGACCAGATCCACACTGTACATTGAATGGCAATTTCAATAATCCTGAGCCTCATTGCTTAATCATCCTATTGTCCAAATATGCATAGTGCATAAATAAATACAGAACTTGAAACCTCCAATCATCCATACACAAATTGTCACCATCTGTGAACATAGAGCAGGCTTCTAGTGCTTCTGCAGGAAGTTTGAAAAGTTCTGGAGTTCGAAGGTGATCTCATACCAGTAGAAACTTGGGTATTCAACCATGGGGTGCCCATATCTGTGACCAATGCATTACCAAAATTACTAAATATACCATAATTTCAGCCATAATGCCTGTTATATGTATGAAGTTTAGTGCACCTAGGTCGAGATATCCTACTTCTAAAGAGAAATGCTCTGGTATGTTTTTGAAATCTGTATATTGAAAAGAGTGTGCCCAGAATTTTCATTATACAATGTATGAGCCCAATCTGCTTCCTCAGGTGGCAAATTAGATTTACCTCCAGTTACTTTTTTGGGCTTATATTGACCATGAAAGGAGTTATGAAGAGATATGAACTTACTGAAGATGTGACCTGAATTTCAGCAGTAACTCTCGCAAAAATGAATATTTTGAAGATGTGGTTGTTGAAATTAATTCTGCTTAAGACCAGAAAAAGTGTTTCTCCCCAATGAGGCTATGGGTGAAAAATGTTTGTCTGCACAATGACGGGCCATAAAATAAAATCATGAAAGGACTTATTCCTGTGAAATGATTGTACCTGCAAGTTTGTCTTGATGAGCAAACATCACCAGGCTGTTCTGCGCCATGGTAAGTAAAGCATCACTCAGAAGCCACTAAGTAAGAAGAATGACTAATTGTCTCCCAAGTATTGGCTAGAAATGAGGGAGAGTCTTCTAGTTGAGAACATGATTATTCTGAAAATTAACTGCGAGTTCAATCTTGATTGGCATTCAATATTAAAGCCTGACGAGAACCATACAATGACAATAAACTGACTATGAAACTCTTTTGAGAGAGTATTCATTAGATTTTAAGCTCAATCTAAGGGATAATTCTATGTTTTGAGCCTGAAGTTTTGAAAATGCTTCCAAATTGTGACAAAACCAAGAAACATGCGAACTGCCTATCACAATTGTTTTATTGAACAGTAACTGCATTCACGCAAAGACTTGAGTGATATAAGGGTGTTTCTGAACCTAAGTATTAACTAAAACTTTGTGCTTTTAATTAAGTACTGACTAAAGCTTTGGTTAAAAGTTTGATGTTCACATACAGGCCCATTAATCAATCAGTGTCAAACTTAATAGTATAGGGACATCGTTCCCATTTTAGACTTCTTTGAGTAACCATTCTTGAAGAAACAAACTGTTGCGTAAAGATATTTAATTTGCATTGACAAGTAAATTGAATTGGCAACCAACTTAGCTCCTAATGTAACTGACATGTCGAAAAGTGTTTAAGGGATCTCAAGGGATGCAACCATCATTTTAAGATGTGGGAAGGTGACGTTGAGTTATTTCAGATTTCAGAACAGAATTATCTCGATTACCCTGGGAGTTAAGTTTTAAAAAATTCTGTGGATAAGTCTGAGTTGAATATTTTGTTGAATTTCTATGGTTACTTGTAAATGATATAATACAGTGGGTTTGGTATAGACTAATCAGTTGCTCCAAAGAACTGTGCTTGGGGACTGGCTTTAATCTCAACTGGTCAGACAGTGGACAATTATGGGAAAGTGTATCAAAATATCAGGGAAGTCGGAAGATATGATACAGTGGGGTTGGCATGATAGGTTGCTCCGCTTAATTTGATTTTGATTTGATTTGATTTGATTTGATTTTATTAAGAAACACCCAAATTGGCCTGAGGGCCGCGAGATTGGATGGTTATACAACAATGTGATGTGGTACAATGGCATAATTATTCACAAATGAAGCAATTTTGAATTTGACAATTTGTTTGATATTTTTCAAAGGTTATCAACTTGTAGTAGTAGGTAAATCCTTCTAGACTGTGTGTAAATATTTTGGAGTATAAGGTTGTTTCAGTATTATTGAGTAATTCGGAGACCTTTATACTTGTACAGTTTTTTGTCCGTGCAAGTCTCACATTAGGGATGAAAAATTTTGAAGTATTCCTTGTGTTGTAATTATGAATATTGCTGACTTTTATGATTGGGATGTTATTGAAATAATCAGGGGATCTATGGTTCACTACTTTATAATATAATTTGTATAATTGTAATTGGTAGATGTCTTCAATTTTAATGATTTTTAGTTCTTTGAAAAGTGGATCAGTGTGTGCGTTGTATTTAGAATTACTGATCACTCTGACGGCTTGCTTTTGCAATCTATATAGTTTCGAAGCTGCATGTCCCCATACAAGTATACCATAATACATCTTTGACTGAATTAGGGCCATGTATATCTGTCGCAGAACTTCTCTTGATATATATTTCTTAATAGCACGGAGACATCCTATCAATCTGGCTACGGAGAGACAGGTTTTGCTGATGTGCTGCTTGAATGTTAACTCTTTGTCAAATACTATTCCCAAATATGTGAAACAATCGACTGATTCAATTATCTTAGTGGTAGCCCTTCAGCTAAACTGGTTAGACAGCAGATATTTATGGGGAAAGAGTTGTAATAATGCTTAAAAGAAGTCGCAATTTGCCAGCTTAAAAACTGAAAAAAAAAGAAAACTTTATTCTCCATTTATTTCAACTCTCTTTCTTTCTTTAACAAGACAAATGGTAGATCCAGACGAATTTAAAGTAAAGAGTGTAGTTGCACCAGCTTTTAGTTTGACATTGACTGATTAATTATTCCGTCCCCTCACCACTCGCTGCCCTCTCTCCTTCATTTATAAAAGCTCCTACGTTTTATAGAGCTTTGTAGTTTTTTCAAATAAAACTTAAGACTTCTTCATTTTCGGAAAAAGTTCCAATAGATTTTCTTACACAAGAGGACCACGAAAGCACACACCCGATGGCCACTTTTATAAAATGTACTTTTTATGTAAGTGCCAGGCTAAGACTGTCTCAACTTCACAAAACAATTGACATCATTTTCATTTACACCTGGGTGAATTTTTTGATGCACAGTGTCATGGAGGAGGGTCTGCTCAGTGCCTCTATGACATAGCTGGGAGTTGAGCCTGCAATGTCTCAATTAATATGTAAAGTTGTTTTTTTTCCAGAAACCTTGATGCAGCAGTTGTAACTTAAGTCAGAAATAGAAAATAGTGTGTCCTCCAACTGGTCTACAGACCCAGCACCTTCCGTGCTTGTTTTCACACAACAGTCACCAACAACCAAATCTGGAGCAACTTCATAAGCCATTTTGCTTATACATGTATGTGTAAGCTTACACTCTCTCTCATTACCTAAGTCATTTCCATATTAATAATACATGTATTTGTAGCCTGAGACGACACTAGCCATCATAGGATCTCAGACAAAAAGAAAGCTAGAAGAAAAAGAAGAAGCTGACAACCATAAGCATAAGACTGCCCAAAACAGTTTTGCAAAACATGCACCCACAAAAACAGAGACATCAGTGAAAAGCTATTGGTGCCAAACAGAGTGAATCTGCAGACAGTGAACTTATATTAGTCTTTTTGCCTCATAGCTCTATCTATTTGATAATTCAGGCCCAAAAGACTATAATTTATATGAGAAACAGGATTTTTGAAATGCAATATTTTACTCTTAAGTCGAAAGTTTCAAAAATAAGGCAGACTTGGCACTGTCACCACAATTTGTTTTAGACATGTAATTTCCAATTCAAACAAATGCTTTAAAGACAAATGTCAAAATAAGCATAGTATAGATACAAGAGAAAGAAACAAACCTTATGTACAACTGGTAACAAATTATCCAATCATGGCAATGATTTCTCCTTTAGCAACCACATCTGCAAGAAAAGACAGAATGTTAGGCCAACTGTAGTGTAGTCCCTGTCACATGATTGTCACATGATTGGCAGCCTGCTCAATGCTCTTGTTCGACCATGGACGACGAGCAGCTGTAACATTTCACTGCTGTTGCTGCATGAAGAATCCACACCTTCAATGGCAGCATCCCCTCCACAATAATACATAAGGCTATTGTTTAAAAGTATTATGCTTATTGGTAAAGTGGTGGCATAAGCCAGATTCAGCCTATCATTTAAATGCTGATTATCATTCTTTTCTTAGTGCATGTAGTGGTCAAACGGTCAGTAAGTTGAAATTCAATATATTAAATCAGTTTCTGACTGTCACTTATGTAGTAATTGCTAACAACCGAACAATGCTACATCAACACTGTTTACATGTAGTGATTAAGTAGCTGTTTCTGTAGCTGAGAATACCAGCTGGTCCACTCGGACAGTTGCTTTCTCATTAAGCACTTTCATAAAAAGCATATTTATACATGGACCTGCAAGAAATTCAGCACAACAACAAATTAATACAGAACATAAATTTAAGACTGTGTAGCAGAGTCCATGTCAGTCACCAAACATTACTAAACCATTTTGCAGTTGAATGGAGATGTTGGTAACGTTTAGATTTGGGCAAAAATAGACAATCGCCTCCTATTGCATGATCTGCAGAGTGTTTTCATTTGGAAAAAAACTCAAGCTATTTGCCTGTGTTGTGAATTGCTGCTATATCTCATGGTTTTCTGAATCGATGGCATTTGTTTATTACATTTGACCTTACCCCACACATCATTTATCAGACAAAGATTACACTACACTACAACCACCAATTGTGGTTACTGACTACCCATACCCAAACTCCATTTGTGATCATTTGTAACAGAACAACTGGCAGTATTATTGGGACACAAATCCCTTATTATGATATATAATAATTAGGAAAGAATGAGGTATATCTCCATATATGTCACAGTTTCCTATAATATTTAGACAGTATAAATGTAAACTTGTACAAATGTGTATCAAATTAATGAAAATGATGATAAATTCTATATTTCTGTGAATATATATATAAGGATAATGACTGTCATTATCATTGTTGTTGTATTGTTAATCAAAATGGTAATATGAAAATGAGTTGAGAGGAGGACAATGACGTACTGGAAGACAAATGAACAATTCAGATTGAGGGTGATAATTCATGACGCCATTACTATAATTTCCAGCTTGTCATATGTAGCCATTTAGCCATGATTGATCACTTAATAAACACAAATAATTGAACAAAGAAGATTTGCTGTAGAGACAATGTTATCACAACATGCCTAGTGTTGCAATGAATGCACACAATTATAAATAGTATAAATAATGTTTCTGATATAGGTCATAACATCAGAAAATATTAATATATTCATCCATTGCATTTTCATTCAAATGTCATATACACCGCTTGAAGTTGTTATACAAATGTGTTTCTTGGTGTATATTATGCTTTTCGGACCAGCCTCATATTAATATAATTTCAAAAAATTGTAGATTTGGGAAATCTTACATGTATATGAGTTTCATCCAAATTTGTTCATGCAAAGTTGACATACATTTGAAGCAGACCTTCAGCATTGGAAGTTATATTTCAAATTAGCGTATGCAGGAAAAGGGCACCAAAATATTAGGGTTATTCTTATTACTGAATAAAATCACAGTATAGTTTTGGTATGTGAACCTGATGTAGAAAAAACAAATGAATCAGATGACAGAACAAAACGGGAAGTTGCTTATTCTCCTGATTTATGATCTGATTTATGAGAAAGATGAGAATGTATCTGTCTGACCTCACTGACCTTCCCAGACAAGATATGGTAATCATATGTTCTCCTCTATGTACAGTAGTACTAAACAAAAGTATTCTTTTACCATCAACCCTCAGTACAAATACAAAATGACAGTATAAGAGTGGGTATTCTGAATGTCCAGCCTTCAGCCCTCATAAAGTTTCTAAACTTTTGGCCTGCATGTTGGATGGCAATTTCGATAATTCTGAGCCGCATTGCTGCATGTCTTGTCAATGCCCATATCTGAGAAAAATTAACATAATTACTAAATATACTATAATTTCAGCCATAATGCTCGTCATGTTTTTGAAGTTTAGTGCACCAAGGTCGAGATATCTTACTTCAAAGAAACATCTATGGTGTGCTTCCGTTCATGACCATTTTTGAAGTCTGCATATGAAGAGAGGGTGCCCAGAATTTTCATTATACCAGCCCCATCTGCTTTCTCAGGTGGCAAATTAGATTTTACCTGTGGTTATTATGTTATATGCAATGTATAGGAAATATCATGGCCTCAAGGGGACCTGAACTTACCGGAGATGTGACATGAATTACTGCCATAAAGTTTCGCAATTATGAGTATTTGAAAGATTCACTTGTTCAAATTTATTCTGCTCAAAGCCATCAAGCTTTTTTGCCAAATAAAGCCCTAGATGAAAAATGACGATCTGAAGAATGAGGAACAACACAATAAACCACAAGAGGAAAAATGTCTGTGAAATGCTTGTACTTTCACTTATATCTTGATGAACAAGCATCAAGCATCAAGTCTGTTCAGTGACATGGTAAGTACAGCATCAGTCTGAATCCACCAAGGAGAATGAGTAAATCTTGACTATAAATAGGAGACAGTTTTCAAGTTGAGAACATGATCACACTGAACATTAATAATGAGTATAATTATGATCAGCATTCATTTTGATAGCTTGATGAGAACCATTCATTGGCAATACTGACAAGGAAACTTTTCAAAATGAGTACTCATTAAACTTTAGGCTCAAACTGAAGCATAACTCTAAGTGATGGGCTTGAAGCTTTAACAATGTGTCCTGATGAATTGCAACATTCACACAAGAAACATGCCAACTGCCAATCACAATTGTTCTGTTGAGTACTAACTGTTAGTTTGTAATGCAGCTCATTCATACTAAAGTGTTTATAATTAATCCGTTACATTTGGTGACAAATCTTGTTCTTCCCATTTTCATCTGACACGCTTGCTTGCAAAAACTTTCAAAGCGGTAAGTAATTATTGGTCTAAGTATCTCAAATACATGTAAAGTATTTCTTGCCAATTGCATGGGTTGACTGGTGAAATGACAAAGAGACAGCAGTTCACAACATATTACACATCGTTCAATTCCCCACAAATACTGATGACCAATGATTAGCATTCCTTCTGAGGAAGGTATTTTTAATGTATATTCCGCAGTTTTTTTAGAAGGCAGGAAGCATCCAGTATCATTCATAATTCAAAGTAATCTTGAATCTCTTTTGCCATAGGAAGTATGGCAGACAACTGTGGTATGGATGACCAAAAAGTATTATTTTGCAGAAGAATTCTTGAGCAGTTTCAAGCAAAGTCAGCCTTACTCAGGCTTACTGGAATTATGAACATAACTGCAAATTCAAACTTACACACATGTTATGTTTAAATGTGTGTGAGTAATCATAGAACTGGTGTTTGCAATCAGCTTATGTTTTCAAAGCTCTTCCTGGAAGAATTTGAAAATGTTCATGGTTGTGTTTCTGAATGGTTAAATTCAGTCAGGGTTATTGGAGACGCTCTCTAAAATGTGGCATCACTGTCTCGTAACCCGACACTACTTTCAAAAAGTTCCAAAGCCCATGGGCAATGAATTGATCTTGGTTGCCTGCTCATATTTCAGCAATTGAGACTAATTTGGTTTTTAGGATATGCTACAGGTCAGGCCTAATGTCAGTGAAGCCAGGAGATAACATGTATTGCACGTCTTAAAATCCCTGCAGTGTTTAGTCATTATCAAATCCATGTCAATCGTTGTAGTGTCTACAGATTTATCCTGCAACCCAGGGAGGGTGTGGTTTTAGATAGCTCAACTCAATACAGTGATAAGTATGAACTAAAGGGAGCTGGATTGAACATCTTCTTGATATGTGTACTATCCATCCAGATGCCAAGGGCATTCAGGAGCGAGTAAACATCCTTACATCTCTATTCATCATAACGTTTTTGTTCTGACGCCTTATCGCAGGCATACAGCTTTGATACCAAGGAAATAAAAAAACCAACCTTTCAATATCTAGTACCCCTAGGATGAACAGCCTCAATTCCATGATATATCAAGTGCTAGTTGTTTACACATGTTATAAAGAGAATCCCATTCACTCCAGGATTTGGGTAAGATAAGGGTATCTGATAGTATATTGACTAATCTCTGTTTGTCAGGCAAAACAAAAATATTTTGACAGGTAAAGGTCTTGTCTTGAAGCAGCCACTTGTGCCAGAAGTCTACCCCTGGCATGTGGTCAGGAACTGGACTGGTCATCCTGAATGCAAGACAAAATTGCAGATATTCAGCCTATTCCACTGGATGGTTCTTTGTTCATGTCTGAATGTGTTTACATAAACACATTAGGCTGAAATATTACCTTCTTATTTGGTGACCTGAAATTTTACTTTCAAGACACAGTATATATTCTACACCAAGCCAACTTCGTCTGCAACTATCAGCATTCATACCACAATGGATCCGTAATTGACTATCCGTACGGTGGAAAGTGCTGTTGACAGATCCCTAGATTACTTTAGTATTCTTACCAAATTATTAAGAGTCACTATGCAATCTTAGGAGATTCGTCCAGATATGCAGAAAGAAAGTTATTATTCCCGGCGCTTTTATTTCAGCAAAGAGGCACTGACGCAGATGGTATTGCTTTCGATGTTTTTTAGAATAGAATAGAATAGAATAGAATATACTTTTATTCGTCCATTCATAGTCATATAAACAGAAACTTGATACAGATTTGAGCACAATCATACACACATTCACACAGACACACACAAATAAGTTAATAGGTTAATACATTATGAAGAATTGAACGATAGAATATCAATATAATAAATAATGAAATGATAATAAATAAATGAAATAATTAACAGTTAGAGAGTAAATCACAGGTTATAATTATTTGACTTAGATGACACATGATTATATAACTTAATGCTCCTTGGTACAAATGTGTTTTTATAACGAGATGTTCGAATAACTGGCAAGGATAGCCTTTTGCCTGATGGTAAAAGTTTATAACAGTTATGTAGCGGATGATCTCTGTCCAACATGATCTTCTCAGTCACATTTAACACATATTTGTTGTACAATACATTCAGAGGAATAACCGCAACGCCAAGTTTCCTTGCACATCTAACAATCTTATCTATTTGATTGTGGGTCTGATTTAGCTCTGGCCGGATCAGCAGGATATTGTGATGAATGACAGTTACAATCATCCTCAGACTGGTTGCTGTGTCATCCTATTATCCAAACTTTGATAATGCAAAAATAGAAGAACTTAAAACACAGCAATTTCATCATTTGCGTGCATATAGCAGGCTTATTGTGCTTCTACAAAAAGTTTTTGAAAGTTCAACTGTTGAAAGGTAACCATAGTAATATACTTTTGGGTGTTTCACCATGGGGCGCCAATATCTGATACGAATGCATTACCGAAATTACTAAAAATACCATAATTTCCGCCATTTTGCTTGTGACGTTTCTCAAGTTTAGTGTGCCTAGGTCACGATATCTTACTTCAAAGAGAAATTCTATGGCATATTCTTGTCATGACCACTATTGAAGTCAGGATATTGAAGAGATAGTGCTTTTCATTTTCATCATACAAGCACCATCTGCTTCCTCAGGTTACAAATTAAACCATCTTCTAGGCTTATAAAGATATATATATAGTGACCATGAAAAGATTTATCAAGGGAAGCTGAACTTACTGAAGATCAACATTTTTGTAGTTTTGTTGCCAAATTCAATATTTGAACATGCGCTTTTTTAATTTGATTCTTCTTATAAAATCAGCAAAGTATTTCCTTTTCCAAATGAAGTTCTTGATGAAAATAGGATGTCTACAATGAGTGAAAATATAAATAAAATCACCGGAGGACAAATTTCACAATGAATTTGTGTTATTTTCTATTTTCTATTGATGGAAAAGCCGCACTAACATTTCTATAACATGGTAAGTATAGCATCAAAAAGAGACCACAAAGAAGAAAGGAGCAATCACCTCCGAAAGCTTGACTACATCATAGGAGATATATATGAGATACTTTCCAAGTTCAGGCTATAGTTACTGTGAAAATTAAAATTGATTATAATCTTGATTGACATTCATTATGAAAGATTGATGGGAACCACAGTTTGACAATATATTGATGACTAAACTCTTTAAAAGAGTTTTCATTAAAATCCAAGCTTAATCAGAAGCATAATCATAAATGTTGAGCCTAAAGTTTTAACAATTCTTCCTAATAAACTGTGACAAACTTTCACGCAAGAAACATGCAAACTACTAATCAGAATTGATGTGTTGAACAGTAACTGCAATTTGCAAAGCAGCTCATTCATAAAGTGATACATTAATTCATTTAATTTGCTAATAAATTGCTCTTCCACTCCCTGGAAAGAATTACAAAATCTTCAATTTTGTGCTTAAAATGGCTAAGTTGAGTTACAGTCAGGTTTCTTTAAGACCAGATATTAAATCTTAGCTTTAGAGACTCAAAAACCAGACACCACATTCTCAAAAGTTCCTGAACCCTTGAGCAATGAATTGATCTTGACCAGCTGCTCATATTTCTGCATTTGAACCTTATTAGGTTGTTAGCTCAGGATATGCCACAGGTCAGGTGTAATTTCACTGAAGATAAGATATTATACATTCCAGGCCGTGAACTCCAAGATTTAGTGCTATTAGCCATTATCAATTCTTGTCTATCTTTGAAGTATACAAATCATCCTGCAACCCGCTGTGGGCAAGGTTTTTGACAGCTTAGTATAGTTTGGGTTGAGCTAGAAGACACCTAACAACCTCTTGATATGTGCACTATCTGTCCAGATAGCAAAGGCATTCAGGAGCAAATCAACATCCTTAAATCCATTCATCATAGTTTTTGTTTCTCACTCCCCTACTCCAGGCATAACACTTTGATACTAAGGATATGTAAAATCAACATCTTGGTGTCTCTTATCATAAGTCGCACTCCCACAATTCTTTGATGTAAATTCCAGTTGTGCATACATGTTTTGACGAGAATCCCATTCACTCTAAGACTTGAGTAAGATAAGGGTATCTGACAGTATCTTGACTACTCGTTGCTTGTCAGGAAAAACAAAAATATTTTGACAGGTAAAGGACACGAGATCTAAACCAACCACTTAATGCTAGAAACCCTCCCTCGAGCATGTGGTCAAGAACTAGGCTGGTCATCCTGAATGCAAGATAGGGTTGCAGATTTTCAGCCACATATTCCTTTGGTTATCTGGCTGGTTCCTTGTTCGTGAATGTGTTTTCATGAACATATCAAGGTGAAATATTACCTTATTATTTGGCGACCTGAAATTTTACTTCCTAGACACAGTATATTATACACCAAGCCAACTCTGCAACTATCAGCATTCATACACCACAACGGAGCCGTAATTGACTATTCATATGGTGGGAAGTGCTGCTGACAGAGCTCAAGATTGCTTTTGTATTCTTACCCCAAAATTAAGAGTCACAAAAACTATACAATCTTAGGATACAAGTCCAGATATGCAGAAAGAAAGTTATTATTCCCACTGCTTTAATTTCTGCACCGACGCAGATGGTATTGCTTTCAATATTGTATTGCATTACCGAAATTATTAAATATACCATAATTTCCGGCATAATGCTTGTTATGTTTCTGAAGTTTAGTGCGCCTAGGTCAAGATATCGTACTTCAAAGAGAAGTTATATGACATATTTCCTGTCATGACTACTTTTCAAGTCTGGATATCGAAGGGAGAGTGTTTTGCATTTTCATCATACAAGCACCATCTGCTTCCTGGGGTAACAAATTAAACCTTCTTCTAGGTTTTTGAAGATATATATATATTTATATATATACCATGAAGGGAAACTGGACTAATTCATACAGACACCAAAATGAAGAATGGAGTGATCACCTCTGAAAGCTTGACAACAGCATATGAGATACTTTCCAAGTTCAGGCTTTATAAATAGTTAATGTGAAAATTAGGGGTGTACCAAAGCTGGAGTCGGTATTCGGTTTGGCCGAATCTTGACCTATCAGGTTCGGTCCGGCTATCACGCCATGAGGCGAGGCTGACTCCAAGTTCGGCCACTATCTCCAGTAGTCAGCTTACTGAAAAGTGATTAGCCCAAATTGAACAGCACTGCATACAAGTAGTATTGAAGAAGTTTTGCAAACATAAGCCTTGCGAGTAAGCTTACTTGCCAGAACTAGGGACTTGGCCTGATTATACATAATTATTTTTGGATCAATAATGGCAGCTATAAGCATGCGGGATTTTTGATAATTCATGTTGTGATTGATATTCTTAAGTTCTGGGCTCTATCAGGCAATAGCTTTGGTTCGGAATCGGATTCGGCAGAATCTGCTTGCTGGGCTCAGAATCGGATTCAGTTTGGCTTAAAGTGGTATCGGTACACCACAAGTGAAAATTAAAATTGATTATATTATATCGTACATTGTCATATATGACATTGAGATCATCTTAAAGTTAATTTTTAAAATTTGGCTGAAAGAAGAACGCTGTAAATTTTGAATTTTGAGTTAGCTTAATTGATTGATTGAGATGGTTGCACAATTCCTTGAGCCAAGATAGCTTGTTGTTTGCAATTTATAACCACATAAACATTATCATAACTCAAAACAGCAAGCTATCATGGCTCAAACAAATTGTGCAACCATCTCACTCAATCATTTGAGCTAACTCAGAATTTTAGAATTTACAGTGAAGTGTAGCAAGTAGTAAGTTCGAAAAGAAATTGATCAGTTATGTCTATTGGAACTGCTGAACTGTGCATAACCTTATTTTGTGACCTCTGATTGTACTTCCAAAACAGTTTATTTGTGACTATCAGAATTCATGTCACACTGGAGCTGTAATTGACTAATTGCTTAGTGAAAGGTCTGCTGAAAGATCTTGAAATTGTTTTTGTATTCGTAGCTAGAAAGCTAAGAGTCAAAAACTGTATTATATCTTAGGAGACAGGTCCAAATATGCAGAAAGAAAATCATTTATTTCCAGTGCTACGATTTCGAAAAAGAGTCAGTAACTCAGATGGCACTGCTTTGGATTTCCAATTGTTAGGTCCTGGGTCTGGCCACATCATGTATATTAACAACAGATGGTGTAAGAACATTACTGTCTATGAACGTTATTGTGACACAGACATTGAATATCCAACCTTGTCACTGAGACCATATTATCTGCCAAGAGAAATACCTAAGATCTGTATAACTACTGTGTACATACCACCTGATGCAGACTTTAAAAAGGCAGAATCTACACTGTATAACTCTGTTTGTAAAATGGAAAATAATAGCCCTGATGGTGTAAAACTTATTACTGGTGACTTCAATGGTTCTCAATTTAAGAAGTGCGTGCCAAACTACTCACAATATATTAACTTTCTGACTAGGGCTGACAAAATATTGGATATATTTCTTTGTAATATTAGGCATTGTTATGTTGCGAAAAAGCTCAGTCCACTGGGCATATCTGATCATGATATGTGTCAACTTATACCAACATACAAGCAAAAAACTTAAACATGAAAAACCCAAGGAGAAATTGGTCTATGCTTGGGATGACACACATAATGATATTTTACTTGGTTGTATTGAATGCACAGATTTTGATGTATTGTTTGATGAAAATGCTTCTGTTGATTACAATGTCAATGTGTTGAATGGTTATATTCACTTTTGTATTGACAGCATTGTGCCTAAAACTGTAGTGAAGTGTTACCCCAACAACAAACCATGGGTAACAAAGGAATTAAAGGTGTTGTTGAATAAGAAAAAGATGTGTCTTGCAAACAATGATAGACAAGAGTTGAAAAAGATCCAGAAAGAGATCAATACACAAATTGCTTATTGTAAAAGGATGTACAAAGATAAAATTGAAAACATGTTCAAGAATGACACTAAATCAGCATGGAAAGGTTTAAGGAAACTGACTGGCATGGAAAAGCAGAATGTAACACCTGATGTGAGTAATGCTACTGACTTTTGTAATGAGTTAAATGAATTTTACACTCGTTTTGACAAGTTTGACTTCTCTCATGTAAGATCTGTCGTATGTAACTTTCATAAAGAGAGAACTGTAGATGATATTGTAATTGATGTACATGATGTAATGAAGTGTCTTAAATCTGTGAAGATATGTAAGGCTCCAGGTCCGGATAAGATTGGTGGAAATGTTATAAAACTTTGTCATGAGCCACTTGCTCCAGTAATGTGCAAAATATTTCAACAGTCGTTTGATGCTGGTGAAATTCCTCAGGTATGGAAGACGTCTGAAATTATACCTGTCCCTAAAAAGTCAGTGCCTACTTGTTTGAATGATTATAGGCCTGTGGCTTTGACACCTATACTTATGAAGTGCTTTGAGAAGGTTATCAAATGTATACTATGTGAACAGGTTAAAATGTACCAGGATCCTTTACAGTTCGCATATACCAAGAGTAGATGTGTGGAAGATGCCACTCTCAGCTTAATTGATTATGTGTTGAAGCATTTAGATCATAGGAATACAACATCCAAGAAGCACTTCGTGAAAATACTGTTTATTGACTTTTCAAGTGCTTTTAATACTATTCAACCACACCTACTCATGCAAAAGCTTCAGAATATGAATGTAAACTCCAAACTGATCTTATGGATCAATGAATTCCTCACTAATAGGCCTCAGTATGTCAGATTTCTTGACAGCAAGTCAAATATTATGCGGACAAACACGGGTGCCCCCCAGGGCTGTGTATTATCTCCCCTGTTGTTCACTTTGTACACTGCTGATTGTAGATGTGTTGCTGATTGTTGTAAATTTCTCAAATATGCGGATGATACAGCTCTTGTTAGCCAGTGTACCAACAATGATAATTCATATCGAGCTGAGGTTAGCCTATTTACTGAATGGTGTCAAGTTAACCATCTCGAACTTAATGTTACAAAAACCAAACAGCTGACTGTAGACTTCACAAAAACATCATGTGTGGACAAAAACTTACCTATAAATGGTGATGCTGTT
Source organism: Platynereis dumerilii (assembly GCA_026936325.1). Taxonomy (NCBI): domain Eukaryota; kingdom Metazoa; phylum Annelida; class Polychaeta; order Phyllodocida; family Nereididae; genus Platynereis; species Platynereis dumerilii. Next base: position 251,544 of record JAPTHN010000170.1, read on the forward strand.
GAAAATGTGTCAGAATATAAGTATTTAGGCACTGTCATAGATCAGAATTTTTCATTTGCTACAAATACAGACAATGTGTATAAGAAGATAAACTCAAGATTGTACTTTGTAAGACAGTTGTGCCGTTATAGTATTGACAACAAAATCATGGATATATTTTATAATGCTATCATACAGTCAGTAATATCATTCTCAATCACTTGCTGGCATGGGAATTGCACAACTGAAGCAAAAAACAAAATAAGCAGGGTCATCAATGCTTGTGCTCGAATGGGAATCAATGTAATGTCACTGTTATATATATTCTACAAAAACAGCAAGTTGAGGTACAATACTGTTGTAAAAGAGATTAATCATCCACTACATGAGTGCTTCGAAATGTTACCATCGGGCAGAAGGTTGAGAAGTGTTAAGTGCAGAACCAGTAGATACGCTAAGTCATTTGTTCCTTCTAGCATCAGAATGTGCAATGAATTGAAGTGGTAGTATGTATGGTAATATGTATGTATTTTTTTCGTGTGAATGTTATTGTGTGACTGTGATCTCTTTGTATGCATGTGACTGTGATTCTGTCTGTGATATGGGCAAGTTTCACTTTTGTGACCTATAAAGTATTTATTATTATTATTATCATCCTGATATTATAACAAAACAACCCAAGTTAGCCTCACAGAGTAACAATATCACAAGCTGTTGTGTGAATTAATATCACTCGATTTTGTAAGGTTTTGGAAAGTTCTACAGTTGCAGGGTGATCTAATACTTGGCTCTTCCACCATGGGGTGCCCATATCTGTGACCAATGCATAAATATATGTTGTTGTGCATCCGAAGTAAAGTGGGCTGAGGTCAAGATACCTTACTTCAAAGAGAAACACTACGGTACGTTTACTGTCATGACTACTTTTGAAGTCTGGACACTGAAGAGAGTGCTTGGAATTTTCATTACTCTGGCCCCATCTGCTTCCCAAGGTAACAAATTAAACTACCTCTAGTTTTTTCTCCTAAGATATATTGACCATGAAAGGAATTTTCAAGGGAAACTGAAATTAGGCCCACTGAAGATAATTATTATGTATGACCTGAATTTCTTCAAATTTCAAATACAAATATGAGGACGTGAAAGATTTACTGGTTCAAATTGGGTCTGCTTAAATATTTTAACTGTGGATCTGTAGAATGAGGGACTATATAAACCAAATTGCAAGAGGACAAGTTTTTATATGAAGTGACAATAGAGAGATTTTGCCATGATGAAATATTATTAGATAGCACTTGTACACATACTCGTCATTCGTAACGTGAAGCAAAACTTCTCTGGTATTTTCACATTTGTCTTGAGGACAAGTATTATAATGGTCTTCTTTTAAGAAACATGGAGTAATCACCTGTCAAGGCTTGACTGTAAGAAAGGAGATGGTTTAGAAGTTCAGTCCATCATTACTGTGAAAATTAAAACTTGAGTTCAATCCTGATTGGAATGTATTATGAAAGCTTGATGAGAGCCATGCATTGACAACGTCCTACTGATGATTAAACTCTTTTTAAAAGAGTTCTCATTAATTTCGAGCTTAATCAGAAGTACAATTACATAATTGTTGAGCTTGAAACTTTAACAATGCTTCCTTACATATTACGACGAACAATCACACAAGAAACATGCAAACTGCCAATCGCAATTGTTCTGCTGATATGAACAGAAACTGTCAATTTGCAATGCAGCTAATTTTTAAAGTGGTTTATTAATTAGTTTTCTGCAAATCATTATTCCTTATTTTTGACATGACACACACTCTGAGTTCTAAAGAAGTTTCTAAGCTTTAAGTAGTTATGAATTCAAGTGTTGCGTATAAAGCAATTTCTTGTCAATTGCAACAGATGCCTCTTCGTCATTTGAGATGAAAGAGAGTACACTCTAAAAAATTCAGACAAAATTGGTTTTTTAGATTCAAAATGGTTTTTTGAAAAACCAAATTTCAATGCAAAAAACCAACATGGATTTTTTTAAAAATCCATGTTGGTTTTGCATTGAAATTTGGTTTTTCAAAAAATCATTTTGAATCTAAAAAACCAATTTTGTCCCGACATTTTTTAGAGTGTACAGTCCACAGTACATGTATAATATAAGTCTAGACAATTATTGATGAGTGATGACCAATAACTAGCATTTCCTCAATGAAAGAGATTTTTAAATGCATATTCTGTTGTAGTCCTGTATTACAGTGTTATTCCAGAGGAACTCTGGCAGACTCTGGACTAGAGAACACAATGTACATTCTCTCAGAAGAAAAATCGAATTCTTCTAATGGAGAGCACTTTGTGACATCGGTGTAAAGATGCAATAAATGTAATTGTTTTATAATTTTGTAATTTATAGATTTTGAATAACATTTGAAGCTATTACTAGAAATAATTTCAAGATGTTCACTTCAGTATTTCAAAATCTCTAAATTGAATTTAAGCCAGATTCCAGGAGACCTGGTATCAAATTTCAGTTGCGAATCTCCTGACAAGACACCAGATTCCAAAAAGTTCCTAAGCCCAAGAAGAGCAAGGAATTTATCTTGGCTTCCTGCTAATATTTCTGTAATTGAACCTAATTGGGTTCTTAGGTCAGGAAATGTCAAAGGTCAGGTTTAATGATAGTAAAGATTTGATATTATACATTCCAGGCCTTGAACTCCCAGCATTCTTGGCCAATATCAATTCAGATTTGTATCTTTGTGATGTCTACAAATCATCCTTCAACCAAGAGTTGGTAGAGTTTCGGATAGCTTAATACCACTGATATGTATGAGCTGAAGACTAGATTAAACAACTTCTTGATATGTACAATCTGTCCAGATACCAAGGGTATTCAGGGCTGAATCAACAACCTCACATCCATTCATCATATTTTTTTCACTCCACCCCCTTACTCTAGGCATACAGCTTTGATACTAAGGAAACGTAAAATCAACATCTTGGTATCTCTTATCATAGGAAATACACCCACTATTCCATAACATAAGTGCGAGTCTCGTGTGTTATTGTGAGAATCCCATTCACTCCGAGACTTGAGTGATGTAGGAGTATCTGTCCGTATCTCAACCTCTTGCTGTTTACCAAACAAAACAAAAATGTTTTGACAGGTAAAGGTTTTAAACCAATGGGTTAATGCCACAAAATACCAAAAACCCCTCCCCTCATCAAATTGCAGTCAAGAACAGGACTGACCATCCTGCAAGCAAAATAAGGTACCAGATATTCAGACATGTATTTTGCTGATTCTCCAGATGGTTCCTTCTCTGCGATGCTAATGCCTAATTGAATTTGTTTGGTCATAAAATGCTTTTCCATTTACTAAATTCTGCTGAATCTCTCTGAAAGCTGCTGATCGGTTCTTCAACTAATTGTTTTCATGTCATTACAACTGCGTATTGTAAGTCTGAAATTGACTGAATGTCAATAATGTCAAAGTTCTGAAGACAGTGATGATTTGAAATTCCTTTTACACTGATTGTACCACAATTATGAGGGCACAGAGGTTCTTTAGCAGTGCACAGAGGTTTGTTCAGTGGTGTCACTTATACATCATCAGCATTCAAGCTACAGCAGAGCAGTAATTGGAGAAGAGTGTTGCTGACAGATCTTGGGATTGCTTGTACTCCCAATTCCTTCTAGATAATAGAAGTCACAGACCCAGTACATTTGTGGTAAATAGAGAAGTTGACATTTGCAACAAGTATCAACAAAGGGAAGAGATACAATATCTAAAGTTGACATAGCAAAAATAATATGTTGTCTGGTGTTGAACTTGTATCTATAGTACATATGAGAGAAAAATTATGGTAGAAGAAACTTTTATAGTCGGTGTCAGAAGCATGGAGTCAAATACATGGAGAGCATTACATACCGTACTAAAAAACTTCTGTATCCCTCTTTATTACTTCTGCTGTAACATAAATATCCCCTCAATTCTAAGGTGGACACTTTTGAAAAGAAAATAATAAGCCAGACTTTTTTTTAATCAATACTAATGCTCCACTGACAAAAGAATATGCCGTTGCAGCTGCAGTCAAATCCTTATGTTATTAATTCATATTAAAACAATTATCCTTCAAAGATTTATGTGTGACATGACCACTAAAAATACATCACCTTCTATTCTGATTTAAAGAAAAGCTACTTACTGTGAAAGGATGATGAGCTTCTTTAAATTAAGTTCAGTTCATGATTGTCCTGAAAATTAAAAAAGGTATATTTGAGTCCTGATTGACATTCAATGGAGAAAATTAAATTAAAAGTATTTGAATATGTGCTTAGGAAAAAGTGTTGCAGTGAAACTGACATATTTAATAGAACAGGGATGACAGTTGAGATTGCAGCTTCATATAACACATTCTCAATCCCTCTCTATTTGCTTTTCAAGAACATTCTTCTGATACTTGTTTCCCATAAAATAAAAGCATTTCACATAGTTGTCTTGCGCAATGTGATATTAACAAAAAACCTATTCAAAACTATTCAACTGAGATTGTTGTTTCTGAAAGAAAACAAATAACATGTTCATATGAACATAAAAAAATACGGTTATCCCTGTGATGTTCATCTATACTTCTTCGGATAGATATAGACAATAGAAACATTGTACATAATTATTCAAGCAGATATGATTGATGCAACAGCAACTTTCTAGAAACTTTTGTCTGATGGGTTGTGTCACAGGTCGTGACTAAGGTGAAGATATGAGAGACAGAAAATGCTATTTCTCTTGCCAGTTTGATAGCATTGCTTGAGGCGAGTGTCTTGTGCTGGGATGCTCTGGTGAAATGTTGGATACTATGCCTGTGCTGATAATGGTTGGGCCAGGAAGAAAAACTAGAATCAGTGTTATAATTTGAAGTAAATACAGAAAAGTAAACAAAAACTGCTTATCAAGCTGGCAAATTCAAATTACATTGCTGATTACCATTTCATACTACACATTTTGGTGATATTAATTTTATCTTTTAAAGTTACAACTAGGTTGCCTACTCTCTTTTCTGAAATATCATGTGGTTCATCTTCTTCTTGCTAACACCAGACCTCACATATCAAATTTCATGGCTTCTAAACCCAATTAGGCTCAATAACAGGAATATGAGAAGCCACCAGGCCAATTCGCTCCCTGTGGGCCTATGATATTACCTTAGAAATTGCTGTCTGGATGGAAGAAACCCTTTTAAAACTTTGGTACAGGGATAAAAAGTTAACAGCTTCAGAGTGTGTAGTAAGACATACTATAATGATAATATTTTGTCAGGTGGAAAATATTAAACAGTCTTTCTTAATGAGAATCACCATCTTCAGAATATTTACTGAATCAACATCTTTGTCTCGTATTTTTTAAATTTACTTTTCAGCTCTTTTTTTGTTGTTGTTATCCAGGTAATACCACACAGAAAGACTATTAAAGCTACATTCACATGCAGTGAAAGTGAAAGTTCATTTCTATTATGTCAGGTGGAATACATTTATTGGTCTGATTTTCTTTTTGAGATTAGGTGGCTCCAGGATATTTGCTGAATCAATAACCATGTTCCATATGCATTTGGAAAGCATTTTTGTTCCTCTCTTCCCTTCTTTTAGTCATCCACTTTTGAGAAAAATTCAGAGAGAGATTGAGACAAAAGCTTATCTACTTATAGGTTATTTCATGGCTTTGACCTGTATTTCCCTGATATTTTCACCTGAGACCCCGTATTTCCCGAGACCCGCAGGGTCGAGGGAAATACGGGGTCGAGGGTGAAAATATCTGGGAAATACAGGTCAAAGCCATGTCATAACCTATTTATCCCATGTCATTGGCCCTCTTCATTGTCAATCTGAATTTGGTGAAACTCACTTGTCAAAAAGCAGCATTTGCGAGATCGCCGATCGCCGAAAAAAGCGTCGTACGGCAAAAATAAAGAAAGCTGGATACATGTTCACCTTCCTGATCGATAGAGCTATTGTTTTACTACATGCCAGTTTTTTCCCTGATGAAATTCGAGCATTTTTAAGCGTTCAGATGTCCAAAACATGAGATGATGCAGCTGACTTTTTTTTTCAGCTTTCTGCTTTGTTGACTGTGCCATACATGTATATTGTGACGTTGTGACGTCATGGTAACGTCATCGCTCAGGCCTGCTCTGATTGGCTGAATCTCGTATTTCCCTGTCAAGCTAATTAATTTTTCATATTTCCCTCTTCAGCTCATTAAGTCTGTATTTTCCCTCGTATTTTCCCTCTTCTGCTTGTATTCACCAGGGAAAAAGATCAGTATCAGGGAGAAATGTTGCTAGACATGGGATAAAGCTTGGTATCTTTTTTTTTAAAACAAATTATGTTCACTCAATGATCTGTAGAGTACAACTCTCATGTTTTTGGCACATCTCCTAGAGGTTTGCCCTAGATAACAAAGAGTCTCTCAACCTTTTCCTGCTTCCCAGCCAGCATCGAAAATATTTTGACAGATTAGGGTCCAAAAACATTTCTAAATACACACGTGTAGTAAAAAACGTATATTGTGATATTAAAATATTAGGGTGGGCTGAAAAAAACTTTTTTTGGAATTTCAATATGCCAGTGGTATAGAAAGTTGGCTATGGCCAAAAAATGAAAATTAGTGCAAAAAAAAATTTTTGGCGTGCGACTTGTGCCGGGCCAATCAGGCTTTTATGAAAATGCATATTTTCAGCAATTTCGCATGCTTTTTTAGACCAATTTTTGGCCTGAGTCAGCTTCCATGGTTTCAGAAGGCTCAATGGCAAAGTTTTTTTCAGCCCACCCTAATATTACATGACAGTTTTTGAGAAAGAGCATCCAAAACACATATATAAATTATATTCTGGTGTAGATATACTTTTTTCTCTTGTTGTAGATTATCTTTCTGGTAGTGTTATCAGAATCTGACCCAGGATTTCCTTTGAGTTGTCAGGATTTTCCATGCAGATGATGTAGATTATCGACAAAATGAGACACCAATACCTTCGCGCAGAGAGAAATTCTTTGACAATTTTGTTGAGATGATTGCAGCTGACAGGTCATGAAAGGCATTTGTGTCTCTGGAAGATGTCTGAAAAGTACCGACCTGATCTCCAATTTAGACAAATAATAGCTGTTTTGCTGGTGAAATAAGTGAGACGGGGGACCTCAGAATGTCATACTTGACTAAAAGGTTTGGTTTAGAAATAGTTTTATAGGGCCTTAAATTTATTAAAAGGGCCATGAAAAATAATTTATGTTTACCTAAGGTGCAGGAAACACATTGAAGTACCTCCACCTTTCTGACCCATGTGTTCAGTTCACAGGCAATGAGCTTAATTTCTGCTATAAATGTACTGAAAAGGCAATTCATTGAAGAGACTAATGAGGACTTGTGAGGATGTGACAGGAAGTGTCCCATCAAGACCAATGATTACAAGTTACAACCCCAGAAAGGCAATGTTTGGTGATGTAATGAAGCACATAATGGCCACAATTCAATGACAACCTTTCCAGTTTTGTGCGTGTATTCTTGGCGGCAACAAGCAGTTTGCATTAGTTGAAGGTAATGCCATTGTTAGCGATGAGCCAATCACTTGTGACGTCATGACCTTGGTGTGTCTTGGCACAGGCATTGAATCATTTCCACTCCATCTCATTTTATATCTGTCGCCAGAAAGTTGAGATTAGTATAATATGTTGCACTGAGGTAAATGAAAAATTCATTGAATTCACAGCTTAAGTCTAACAAACAGTAAACAAAATCAAAATATTGTCATTACTAGAGGCTGGCACGAACTAGAAATATCTAAGGCATATAAAAGAACAAATTTCATAATCTGACGGCTACTCACTTATGGTTGGAAAGTATGCTTCTCTGATGTTTATGCAAATGCATGTGTCAGGGATGCCCAGACTGCTAAGTGCATTAGCCAAGTGCATTTATCTGTCAACAGAGAAGCGGTCCGCTCTCCTAATGTCTCTCTAAATTGTTGAGCAACTCTTAATAAGTGCTGCAGAAGAAAGCAGTTAAAGGGGGTTTTTCTCATTTAAATTTGAGGCAGTGCTCCAATCACTAAAATTATATACTTCTTTGATAATCATCTGAACTGACAGTTTCCTTGATGACGGAAGACATAACATTTTTGTGTTTTCCTCATATAAATGCTAATATCCAGCAGTTTGTCATCATTCTAATGTTTTGCAGAGTAAAAAACTAAGCTAGTCATCCAGAATGAAAAAATTATGGATGGATACATCATTGCAATCATAAAGGGACAATGCCATTAGCAGTGTCACATAACTTGTGCCTATTCGCTGTCTTTTATGGATATCATAATGATGTACTGTATGGTACTGACTGTCGATCATTTGCCACAAATAATTACCACTTGATCGTAAAAACTGGACACTGCTTCCATACTGGTAACAGATTAATTGTTGTGTATTACTACATTTACTTCATTTCTGATAAAAGTGCCTGTTAGTGAATTGCTTTTCTCAAGTATGTACTCTATATGCGACCAATGAAGTAAATTGGTAAATTGATGCCATATAGCCAACAACAAAATGTCTTTTCTCGAAAGATAATATCAATCCGGTGCGAAAGATGAATGGGGGTTCTGCTTGCGGATTTGTTTGCAGAAATATAGGGTGAAGATAAGTCAGTTGGAGTTGGTAGGTACCATTTGTCAACAGAAAACATCATTCCAAGACAGAACAAGCTCCCAAAGCAGGAAAAAAGGCACAATAGTATTTACTCTGCAATTATGATGCATCTAGACGACATCTCAGTTACCTTATCACAGAACTTTCAGAAACTTTGGTCTGACAGGTCGGTCTCACAGGTCAGGATGAGGTGAGGTGTGAGAGATATTCTTGGGCAACAGAACATGCCCTTTTGCTTGTTGGGTTGACAACACTGCTGGAGGGAAGAGGCTGGGATGGTCAGGTTTGACACTATGCTAGACAGACAAACAAGTTACGGCTTGTAACAAGAAGTTTCCATTAGTAAATCTTAGTTGCTTGACATTACAAGGTCAGTAGATTTGGTGATATCCTCTAAGTTAGACAAGTTCTTAAAATTTCTTTATAAATGCATAGAGTAAATAAACAGTGATCACTGCATTATATTGCAACCCCTTTTGCGGTCATGAAGTGGACTCTCGTGTGGGTGCAGTATCTCGTGTGGGCTCAAATTGCTTGCGAGGGGAAGGCGGTCACATAAGGTAAATCGGTCTTACAACAGGGGGTCTTATAATGCAGGTACCACTGTATAGCCTGAAATGACAAGGAGATAGAGATAGAGAGAGATGTTGTCTGCAACTTTATTCATGCAATCCAACACAATGCTGGGATTTAATAATTGCTTGTGATAGACACTGAAACCAGGAACAATGTGCATTAATTTATACGTTGCTTTACCTAGAAAATTCTAGAACACAATCACTACTTTTCTTCAGGTAAGCAATGACACAATCTCACACTTCAATGGTTGACAACGACTGAATGGCAGAACTGATTGCTTGATAAACTCTCAGTTAGAATGACCCCAAGGGAGTTTTTAGAACTTCACTAATAAGCCACTAGCTACACATGAGCATTCAATTACTGAGATGTCCGAAAACTCCACAAAGTGTTCCATAAAGCTTCTTCAGCTGTGAAGATAGCCAAGAAATCCGCAGCTTGAGCAAAGTGTCAAGGAAACGAAAGCAGATTTTTATGCTTTTTTTTTTATTGCATAAATGGTTTTCTTTACGGCAACAACTATGCCTGGTCAAACGGACCAACTCAGGAGTTCTTTTTTGAGAAATGTTGAGGCTTAGTCTCTAAGCAGAGGTACTACTGGACGCACTGTAATGTATACACTAGTTTGTGAAGCTCAGCCTTTTTCTCACTTTGAGTGGTACAAAGCAGTCAATGAAAAGGAATTTGCATTTGTATAAAAATTTCTGGCTGTGAAGCCCCAAGTGGTCTGCAATCAATTGCCTTCAAATGTCTCTTCATGCAGAGAGATTATAGTCATTGACTATTTTGAGATGATTGCAGCTGACAGGTCATGAAAGGCTTCGTCGTCACAGAAATTTGCTCTTGATGTTTCAGAAAAGGGCCAGCCTGATCCTGAATTTAGGCAAAGACAGATCTTTTGTCTGAGGCCACCAAATGCCATAGAGGAGAAAGATAAGCCATGAAATAGCACTTGGCACAATTGTAGCTGTAGCTGCAGCACCATAGTATGTATCTGAGAGCATTATCAAATATTGATTTGAGCTGTAACGACACTTTTATTTCCAAGAAAATGGAACATCTCGTTGGAATCATACAACACATTTACTTCCGCCTCAGCTATTTGAACTTTTATTGAACTTCAGATTGGTATCATTTAGATTTCAAAGACAGACAAAGATCACTTAAAGGTATTAAATAATTGTTAACAAAAGAATCTGTATAAACAAAATTCCTAGAGCTGAGATCAGCGAAGAAACCATTTATACAAAAGTCTATAGATTACAAACTGTCACTACCAAGATGTAATGAAAAGAGTATTAACCAAAAGAGTCTCAATTAAATTCCTTTATCTGACAATTCTAAACACTCCTGGATACTTTTCGTTGATCATATATGGGATGGAAAGTATGCTACCAGCCTTTGTATACCATTCAAGTTTCTCTGATGCTTATGCAAATGCACATATCTTGGGTGCCCAGACTGCTAAGAGCATTCGCCAAGTGCATTTATCTGTCAACAGAGAAGTAGACCACTCTCCAAATGTCTCTGAATTGTTGAGTCACTAAGTGCAGCAGAAGACAGCAGTTAATGGTATTTGCATCCATTTAAACTTTAGACAATACTTCAGTTAGTTAAAGTGGGCCATTCTTATTCTTCAATTATATAATATGATATAATATGATGATGGCCAATTGTCATGAAAATTTAGTAATCCCTGGAAAAGCAGTGCATTTCTCATTCACTTACCTGGCTGTCAAAACCTTTGATTTGACTTGGCTTGTTGCTGTCTTTCACCATAATAATAATAATAATAATATTGATTTTATGTAGCGCCAGTTTCAGTGTATCTGCTCACCGGTGCATAAGTGACTTTATTTTGATGGGCTTCTTATTTCAAGGAAGTGTAAGGTGACATTATACTTCAACTGTCTTGTGAAACTATATGGCCACAAATAATTGAAAATTTCAACCCAGACCAACGTGTTAATGAAGTAACCTTTACAAAAAGGAAGGTTTGCAAAGTCATTGTAGAGGAGCCAACATTGGAAGACCCGGCTTCCGTTACAGTACAAGCCCATCCTCTTTAGAACAGCAGGTGAAAATACTGACATTTCTCTCTCACATACTGAGTCATATTTAATATATTTTAACTTGTGATCGAAGAAGCATGAGGCAGCTTTGATTTGGAGACAAACAAGAGGAATATTTTTATCAGAAAACGTGTCTTTGTGACAAGGCAAGAACTGGCCTGGGAAGGCTGCTGCACTTGCACTATCATTACTGAACCTACCTGACAAGTGACAACCCAAGGGGCATACAACTTAATACAATGTTGCTAATTGATTGTGGGTTCATCAGTTGTCACATAAATGTATGGTATAAATCACTTTGTCACAACATGGTAACAACAGCAAGATTTTTCAACATCGTTGTAACAATGTTGCCACCATGTTGCATGCTAATGTCATGTCTTGATATTGCTTCACATCATAATTTCTACCATGCTATTGTACATAATTTACATCAAATTTGCCATATTTTTTGCTACAACGTAGAATTGCCTATTTGGAACAACTAGACACAAACCAAACACGTGTCAAGCAGAGACATCGAAAACTGGGAGTATCTTGCCATGCAGATTCACATGACCCGTGAATATCCACAGGACTTGAAAGGTGCCAATCACTACTTTCTTCAGCTTAGTAAGATCAATGAAACAATTTCACACTTCAATGGCTGACAATGACGGACATCTTTGAACTGATTATTTGACAGACAATGACTCAATACAGTGATAAGTATGACCTAAAGGGAGCTGAATTGAAATCTCTTCTTAATATGTGTAGGGGAGACCGGGCTGGTTGTCACAGGGGCAAGTTGTCACACTTTTTATTGCACTAAACTATGGAGTCGCACAGCTCAACCAATCATTTGTTATTGCTTTTATGACCTACTGTAGTCTTTTTTAAGAATCTTGACCTCTGGAAGGGAGTCTGGTAGGCACACGGTCTGTTAAAAATTTCCTGTCACAAAAAGTAAATTTTTACCTTCAACTTGCATGTAATCCTCCTCTTTATCAAATAGTTGTTGAAAAAGGAACAGTTCATACACTTACCATGTAAACATTTCTTTAAATAATGATAGGAAGAAATAATGGAAAATATGATAGGATTAGCCTTGGTCACCAGTTTTTGGAATTTTCATCAATCGGGGCAGGTTGTCACAAAAAGGCGGGGCAGGTTGTAACACTTTTTGGAGCTTGTTGTTACCTATTTAGACCAGGCTTTTAGACCAAAAAAACTAACAAAAATATATATTTGTGCTTTATACATGCCATTGATGACTGAAGATGAATGCAGATATTGCATTGTGTTTAGATAAATCGATTTTAAATTTATATATAAAATTTGCAAAAAAAAACGTAAAAATCCTCCTCCAGATCAGAATGCATTCCTGCTGATTTGTAAGCCTTCATTTGAAGCACCCTTGTACAAAGTAACGTGTTTCTTAAGGTCTTCACTGGGCAAGTAAAGGATTCCTCATATGTCCAAAATAACTTTTCTTGGTCTAGATCTGCCCTTCAGAGTTCCACTTTCTGCATCCGAGCTCTTAACCAAAAGTGTGACAACCTGCCCCGAGAGTGTGACAACCTGCCCGAAAATGTGACAACCTGCCCCGAATTCTGAATTTAAAAAAATGTCCAATGGGACATCAAGATTTTGAATGATATAGGTATATATTCACCAGATAGGTTTAAGTCACTCCCCTTTTGCCATTCATATAGAATGGCAGTGCTCCTGCATGCTTTATATAGAAATAGTAGCATGTTTAAGTTTTACACACTGTGACAACCTGCCCCTGTTACAACCAGCCCCAGTCTCCCCTACATTGCACTATAATTACTTCTATCCTTCTAGATACCAACATCCTTACATGTACATTCATTCATGATGATTCATCAAAACTTTTTTTGTACGGACCCCTTATTCCAGGCAAACAGCTTTGATTCCAACCTTTCGATATCTCATACCCACAGGATGTACTTCCACAATTCCAAGACATAAGTGCCAGTTGTGTACATACATGTTGTGATGAGAATCCCATTCACTCTCAGACTTGGGTAAGATAAGGGTGTCTGACAATGTCTTGACTAGTCACTGTTTGTCAGGCAAAACAAAAATATTTTGACAGGTAAAGGACTAAAGGTCTTAGACCAACCACTTAAAGTCAGAAATCCCCCCTCTAGCATGTGGTCAAGAACTGGACTGGCCATCCAAAATGCGATGATAGGATTCCAGATATTCAGCCCCATATTCCACTGGTTTTCCAGATGGTTCCTTGTTCATGTCTGAATGTGTTTTCAAGTACATGACAGGATGGATTAGATGACCGAAATAATGGCAATTTGCCTACTCTCTAAATTTATGAGAGTTATCAGGGAAGGATGAGAATATATTGATCTGATCTCACTGACCTTCCGAGACAATTTTCTGTCCTCATCTATATAGCAGGTACCAACAAAATATTCTGAAATCATCAATCCTCAGCAAGATCCTCACACTTCTGAACCCTTCAGTTTATTCTTCACAGTTTCTGATACAATCTGTGGGTCATTTAAACTACACAGCAAAACTAGTTCCATAACTGATGACATGGATGGCAATGAAAACAAGCTTTTCTTGAATTGTACTGTACTATTCGGTGACCTGAATATATAGAAAGAAAGTCAGTTATTCCCAGCACTACAATCATGGAAAAGAGCCACTTTGGATTTCCAATACATAGTTGGGTCCTGGGTATGACCACGTCAACCGGATATTATGATGAACGACAGTTTTATAGATCATTCTTAGACAGGTTGCTGCACCATCCTATGGTCCAAATTCTTATAATGTGTTGTGCATAAATGCAGAACTAAAAACACCCATTTATCTATAAAAGCACATATACAAGGAATTTCACCATCTTTATACATACAATAGGCTTCTTGTGCTTTTGGAAAATTTTACATTTGGAGGGTGATCAATGTAATACTTGGGTCCTTCACCATGGGGTGCCCATATCTGTGACCAATGCATTACCAAATTACTAAATGTAGCATAATTTCAGCCCAACTGACAATGCTTGTTATGTTGTTATGCCTCTGAAATTTAGTGAGCCTAGGTCGAGATACCCTACTTCAAAGAGAAACGCTTGGGAATGTTTACTGTCATGACCACTTTTGAAGTCTGGATACAGAAGAGAGTGCCTGGAATTTTCATTATAGTATAGCCCCACCTGCTTCTTCAAATGGCAAATTAAATTTCCCTCTGGCTCGTTTTCTAATATAAGTTGACCATGAAAGGAATTTTCAAGGGAAACTGAAATTAGGCCCACTGAAGATATGACTTGAATTTCTGGAGTAAAGTTTTGCAAATATGAGTATGTGAAAGATTTACTTGTTCAAATTTAATTCGGTGTGCTTAAATGACTTTTTTTCACAATAAAGCTCTGGATTTTTTTTCAAATTTTTCTTGATGCACGATAATTATAAGGATCATCTTTTAAGAGTAGCCTTAGTCAGCAGAAGCCATTAAGAAACATGGAGTAATCACCTGTCAAGGCTTGACTGTAAGAAAGGAGATGGTTTAGAAGTTCAGTCCATCATTACTGTGAAAATTAAAACTTGAGTTTAATCCTAATTGGCATGCGTTATGAAAGCTTGATGAGAGCCACACATTGACAATGTCCTACTGATGATTAAACTCTTTTTAAAATAGTTCTCATTAATTTCACGCTTAATCAGAAGTACAATTACATAATTTTTGTGCTTGAAACTTCAACAATGCTTCCTTACATATTACGACGAACATTCACACAAGAAACATGCAAACTTCTCATAGGAATTGTTCTGTTGAACAGTATCACTCAATTTGCCGTGCAGCTCATTAATAAAGTGTTTCATCAATTCATTAAATTTTCTAACAAATCGCCATTCCTTGTTTTTGGCATGACACACACTCTTAAGTCCTCAACAAGTTTCTAAGCTTCAAGTAGGAATGAATTCAAGTTTTGCATATACATTTCTTGCCAATAGCAACAGTTTATGAAAGAGAGAGCAGTCCACAACACATGTTTATTACACATCCTTCAAGTCTCCAAAAAGATTGGTGAGTGATGACCAATGATTAGCATTTCCTCAATGAAAGAGATTTTTAAATGCATATTCTGTTGTAGTCCTGTATTACAAGAAGCATCATCCATAATTCATTAGTTATCTTGAATGTGTTATTCCAGAGGAACTCTGGCAGACTCTGGACTAGAGAACACAATGTACATTCTCTCAGAAGAAAAATCGAATTCTTCTAATGGAGAGCACTTTGTGACATCGGTGTCATTAGTGTCCTTCACGCTGGTCAGGTAAGTTGTTTTGTGGCATAAATATAATCCAAATCTATTCTGGTATTGTAGTTCTTTTTCTTATTTTTAAGAAACTTAAGCATAATGTTTTCATTCATTTTTGGGTAAGATTAATCTATCTTGTATTGCCAACAACTGTAATTAAGCCTCTAAAATGTTATTAACATATAATTACCGGCCATGAATCTTATGCATAGGACGGTAATGCTTCTGTCTTGAACCGATGTGAGTCACGAGCCTCCAGGCCTAACTAGTCCATTCCAAGGGTTTATAATTATATTTTACAGGTCGGTCTCACAGGTCAGGATGAAGTGAGGTGTGAGAGATATTCTTGGGCAACAGAACATGCCCTTTTGCTGGTTGGGTTGACAACACTGCTGGAGGGAAGAGGCAGGGATGGTCAGGTTTGACACTACGATTCAGAGAGACAAACAAGTTACGGCTGGTAACGAGAAGTTGCCGTTAGTAAATGTTTGCTGCTTGACAATACAAGGTCAGTACATTTGGTGATATCCTCTAACTTAGACAAGTTCTTAAAATTTCTTTATAAATGCATAGAGTAAATAAACAGTGATCACTGCATTATATTGCAACCCCGTTTGCGGTCATGAAGCGGACTCTGGTGGGGGTGCAGTATGTCGTGTGGGTTCAAATTGCTTGCAAGGGGAAGGCGGTCCCACAAGGCAAATCGGTCTTACAACAGGTGGTCTTATAATGGAGGTACCACTGTATAGCCTGAAATGACAAGGAGATAGAGAGAGATGTTGTCTGCAACTTTATTCATGCAAGCTAATATAATGCTGGGATTTGGTAATTGCTCTGGAGAGACACTGAAACCAGGAGCAATGTGCAATGTGTGCATTATTTTATGTGCAATGTTGAATTACCTAGAAACTTCTACAACACAAAATGTGTCAATCACTACTTTCTTCAGGTAAGCAAGATCAATGACACAATCTCACACTTCAATGGTTAACAGAACTGATTGCTTGACAAACTCTCATTAGAATGACCCCAAGGGTGTTTTTTGGAACTTCACTAATAAACCACTAGCTACACAGGAGCATTCAATTACTGAGATGTCTGAAAACTCCACAAAGTGTTCCATAAAGCTTCCTCAGCTGTGAAGATAGCCAAGAAATCTTCAGAGTGTCTAGGAAATGAAAGCAGATTTTTTATGCTTTTTTTTAATTTCATAAATTTTATGTCTAAAGCTACGAATTTTCCGAAGGCTGGTGTGAAATCAACCGCTTGTCAGGAAATGAAACTGATTGTATAATAGCAACATCCAATGGTTTTATTCACGGCAACAAGTATGCCTGGACTAACTCAGGAGTTCTTTTTTGAGAAATGTTGAGGCTTAGTCTCTAAGCAGAGGTACTACTGGACGCACTGTAATGTATACACTGGTTTGTGAAGTTCAGCCTTTTTCTCACTTTGAGTGGTACAAAGCAGTCAATGAAAAGAAATTTGCATTTGTATAAGAATTTCTGGCTGTGAAGCCCCAAGTGGTCTGCAAATCAACTGCCTTCATGCAGAGAGATCATATTCATTGACTATTTTGTTGAGATGATTGCAGCTGACAGGTCATGAAAGGCTTCGGTGTCACACAAATTTGCTCTTGATGTTTCAGAAATGGGCCAGCCTGATCCTGAATTTTGGCAAAGACTGATCTTTTGTCCGAGACAACCAAATTCTACAGAGGAGAAAGATAAGCTATGAAATATCATCTGTCAAAACTGTAGCTCTAGCTACAGCACCATATCTGTATCTGGTAGCATTATCAAATATTGATTTAAGTTGTAATGACACTAATTATTACTAGCGCCAAAGCTCAATGACAATTTCCACACTTTTGTTATTTGTACAAATCTTTATATGTTTTCTTTGAAAAAAAAATTTAATGTAATTTAGAAATTAATCAAATTGCATATGCAGGCAGACAATGTTGCAGATTAAGCAGAATATACAATGACTGAATACTTAAGGTAATGCTGGTAAAAAAAAAGTTATCATTCGGTATCAAAGTGTTCATTAAACCACCCAAATCAACAAAAACTGTAAAAGTCACCTAATATATAATATCTAAGATATAATTACAAGAGCATTAATCGCAAGAGTCTAAATTAAATTCCTTTATCTGACAGCAACACTCTTAGCTACTTTTTGCTGATTTATGCGATAGAAAGTATGCCATGAGCCTTTCTATACCATTCAAGTTTCTTTGATGTTTATGCAAATGCATGTATCAGGGAAGCCAAGACTGCTCAGAGCATTAGCCAAGTGCATTTATCTGTCAACAGAGAAGCAGACCACTCTCCAAATGTCCTTCTGAATTGCCGAGTCCCTAAGTGGTGTGGAAGACAACAGTTAAAGGTGTTTGCATCTTTTTAAACTTTAGACAGTACTTCAGTCGCTGCTTAAAATTTGTTGTTGGACATTCTTAGTCTACAATTTTAAAAGTATATGACAACAATAAATTGTCACAAAATTAGTTGATCTAAAACTTTATCATTATTATAACAACTAACTTAAGTAATTTATTAGCCAGTGTTGTTCTCATTTATTTACCTGGCTGTCAAAAAAGAAAGGGTTGGCCAAAGAAGCATAAAATTAAAACATATTAAAAATATAGTGTAAATGTAAAATACCATAAAACCTATGTAGCCATCACAGTTGCATTAATTATCACATTCAATTAAATCATATCACAGTCAAAATTGCACACAGGTTGCATGAGCATTTGGGCCCTTCCCATTTGGATATCAAACTTATAAAACTTTTGTACTCCATGCTATTTTTATATTCTAGCGGTAAATTATTCCATAAGTGGGATCCATAGTAGCTGAATGAGTTCTTCTCATACTTAACTTTATTGAAGTTTGGCATAACAACAGAACAGGGATCTCTGAGATTGTTATTACTTTCCTTAACTTTAAACAATTCATTAAGTGATTTGGGATTCAATTCATGCAGACATTTATAAACTTCTGTTACCATTACCCTTAAACGTGAAAGCAATATAGTTGTCTGATTTGTTAGTAAATTTTATTCAGATATTAAAATGCAACATATGAATAACCCCATGTATGACTTTAAAAATACTATGTAGGCTATGACATAAAAGAGGTGTTAGAGGAATTCTATGAAATTCAATGGTACTCTAAGATGACTCAGTCAGCAAAATTAAGAACATATAAATTATTTAAAAATGATTGTAAGACATCACCATATTTAAAATTAATTTATAATAAGAATTATCGAAGTGCTTTGTCTAAGTTCAGATGTGGTGTTGCGCCCTTAAGGCTTGAAACAGGTAGATCTATATGAACATTTGGCTATTGATGACAGAATTTGTCCAACATGTAATAGTAAGGTTGAGACGGAGGAACATGTTCTTATACGTTGTAGTATATATGATGATATCAGAAGAGATATTGTAACTCATGCCATGTCAGTTGATAACGAGTTTGTTTCCATGACTGATACTGAAAAACATTGTTTTTTCTTAAATAATGAGAAGATGTGTTTTGTTAGTGCCAAAGCCTGCTTTGATATATTATCTATGAGAAGGTCAATCCTCTATGGTTTTAGTTAGTAATAACTCAAATACTATCATAACTGCTTGTTTTTAACTGTGATATGATTTTAACTGCCATGTTTTTAACTGTGATATGATTTTAACTGCAAGTTTTTAACTGTGATATTATTTTAATTTAGTATCTGTGATATGCTTGTATTTTAAAATTGTACTGTCTCCCATATCTCTTTTTAGAGAGGCCTGTTTTTTATGATGTCACTTGTTTTTAGTTTGTTGTATACAGGGTGAGACATAAATAAAAAATATTTATCTATCTATATATTGAGACAATATTTGAATATTTTCACAACAGGAAGCTTTGATTGGAGAACAGATAAGAGGGACATATTTATCAGTCAACCTTTTTTTGTGACCAGATCTAGCCTATGAGGGCTGCTACACATGCAATATCATGACTGAACATATACCTGACAAGTGACAACCTGAGGGGCACAAAACATGAACACAATGTTGTTAATTGGTGGCGTGATCATCTGTATTCATACCGAAATGTGTGGTATAAATTCACTGCCACAACATGGACAAAGCAATGTCAAAGCATGCTAATGTTGTTTGCTACAACGTCGAATTGCCTATTTGGAACAATTAGACACAAACCAAACACTTGTCAAGCAAAGACATGGATAACTGGGAGTATCTTGCCATGCAGATTCACATGACCCGGAAACACCCAAGACCCATGAACATCCACAGGACTTGAAAGGTGCCAATCACAACTTTCTACAGCTTGATGAGATCAATGAAACAATTTCACTCTTCAATGGCTGACAAAGACTGACATAGTGAAACTGATTTTAAAATTGACAGTCTGTCATTCAGAGTGACTCTGAGGGTTCTTTTGAGAATTATGGGTCAGCAATGTCAAAAAAAAAAAAGATAGGCAGTGGTTGTCAACAGCGGTGTGTGAGGGGCAACCACATGACATCAAGGGGCAGATTTTTTTAGACACATAACGTTGTGCCCTGTCAGGTGGAATTAATAAATCATTTCCTGGTAGCTTTCTTATGAATAATTGCTATGGGATGGACACTATATTGTTTGCTGTTTGAAATGAATATTTCAAGACTCCATAGGCGTATCGGAGGGGGGGCAGGGGGGGCGATCGCCCCCCCAAAAGTTTGGGAAACACTAAGATTCGGGCAAAACGGCTAAAATATTAGGGCAGATGATTAAATAATCATTATTGAAAATGAATTATTTCCAGACAATTTTATTTGAAGTGGTATTAAATCTAGATCTTGAAATTCTGGCAAACGTCGCTCTCCCCCCCAAAAATCGCGCACGCCGTACGCCTATGCAAGACTCTGTGTACTTGAAATAAACAATTGTGTCTGGCATTTATGTGAATCAAATAATTTCCCATTGAGGAATGCTCGAACCCCCATATATAATAGTCGTCCCGCCCCCTTCATATGAAATTTTGCAGTTTCCACTTGTTAGACTTTTTTATCATGTTTATCCATAACATAATATAAGACTTTGGTCTGCCATGTGTGGGAGGATGTATTTTTAGTTACCAACAATACAGTTACTAATACATACCTTTGGGTATTCTGAGCCTTCCAAAAATACCTTTCCTTTGTTACACTTGTTTTCTTGTGACAATAAGCTATTTATTTTCGGCAAATTTGTACTGATCTTGTGTTTGTTGTCCATAAAATGTGACAGGTTATGACAGGAGAATATGCAGTCCTTGCATTAACTAGTGCCGATGCAGGGCAAGTCCAGTCTTTTCTGTCTCATCAATTAAAAAAAAAAACACTTCTGTTGTATCATCGGGTGCGTTCCAGTTTTTTTTACTTGGTTGGTTTAATGAAGAATTTGATAGCTAATGATGAATTATATATTTTGTGCAAATCTCTTTACAATTCTTTTATTCAATTCAGAGTAAATCCAATTTAATCTTCGACTTTTTCACATCAATATGTATTTTGATTAGTTTCTGAAATTGTATTCTTTGCAAAATGATTCCTCGTCACTGTGCGTATTTTGTGTGAATAACACTTAAAAATAAGACCCTTAACAGACTCTGAAAATGGTCAATATGTGCTTAATACTGCTTATTGGTGTAATTACAGTTCAAAATTTAACAATGCTACAAGATAATTGCCGTGGTGTTGCTATACAGTTGAAAAAGAAGTCCTTTCTTATCATGTCTGTCTTCTCCCTTATGACATTCTTCTATTTATAACAAAAGCTCAGTCTTTGCCAAGATGCCTGATCAGGTCACCACTTTTCAGTCTCTTTCAGAGGCATCAAGTAAATTTGTGTGACACAAAAGCCTTTCATGACCTGTCAGCTGCAATCATCTCGACAAAATTGTCAATGACTTTCTCCCTGCATGAACACAGTTGCTTGTAGAATTATAGCTGTCGAGAGTCAGATGGGTGTACAAAAGGAAATTTCTTTTCATTGACACTTAATGAGACAAAAAAAGGCTAAACTTTAGGAGCAAGAGTACATTTAAAATACTTCTTAGAGTGACCAAGTCCCTATTACAGAGAAATTTTCAGCATAGTGTTTGGATTTAACATGTCAGTCATTGTTAACCATTGAAGGCTGAGATTGTGTCATTGATCTTGCTAAGCTGAAGAAAGTAATGATCGGAACCTTTCAAGTTTGTTTTTCAGCCATGTCACTATGCACAGACAGCATTAAAGACAGTCATACTCGAGGTCATCTGTGTCATAGCTAAAAGTCAAAAATCCCATTATAATGTCAGGTTGGTATGGGACAACTTGTACCAACCCTGCCTCTTTTAGCTCATAAGTTAGCCAAAGGAATTGAAAGAACTTATCCTTGAGGACATCTCCAAATCTACTGACCTTGTAATATCAAGCAGCAGTTTCTAATGGCATGTACATGTCCGCAGCCATAACTTGTTTGTCTTGCAAATCATATAGTCAAACCTGAACATATCAGACTCTTCCCTCCAGCAGTGCTGTCAACCTAGCCAGAAAAACGGCATGTTCTGTTGCCCAGGAATATCCTTCATATATCTTCACCTGAGTCATGACCACTGAGACCGACCTGTCAGACAAAAGTTTCTGAAAGTTCTGTGATAAGGTAACTGAGATGTCGTCTAGATGCATCATAATTGCATGGCAAGTACTACTGTGCTTTTTTCTCACTATGGTTTCCTGTTCTGTCTTGGAATGATGTCTTCTACTAAGAAATGACATCTCCCTACTCCAAATGGCTTGCTATCATCAAACATATATTTCTACAAACAAATCCACATATTATACAACCCCATTAATTTTTTTTTCATAAGATTGATATAATTATCGAGAAAATATGTTGTTTGCCATACAATATCAATTTACAAATTGAACATCACTGCTGGCACATAGAGTACATAGAAGAAAAGCAATTCATTGATGGCCAAGTCTACCAAAAGTGATGTAAATGTACTTGTAGTATCATACACAATAGTTTTAGTGGACAACAAGCCTTCCAAGGCATTAATCTGTCACCAGTGTGGGTGTTGTGTCCTATTTTTATGATCGTGTGGCAATCTCTTGTGGCAAATGATTAACAGACAGTACCATACTGTACATCATTACTACGTCCATAAAAGACAATGAACAGGCACTAGTCATGCGACACTGTTAATGGTATTGTCCCTTTTATGACTGCAATTGATGCCTCCAGCTATGGTTTCTCCATCACTTGCAGAACCCAACAAAGTCAGAATGATAACTGCGGGTTATCATCGACCATATGAGGAAAACAGGAAAAGATTATTCCTATAATTAAATGTTAGTCAGTGACCCTGCTACCAGTACATGACAACCAGTCATTGGTTGGTTCAAAACGATGTACAAACAGACCAATAAGTGGAGCAATTCTTTCATGCAAAGGTATATAAACTAATCTTAATAAGACCACAGATGTTGAATATTCATGATTTTTTAACGTTACACCACAACATTGTTGGCAACCTTTCTTATTAAAAAATTAAATTGACCCTCTTTTTCCTTTTATCTAAATTACTAAGTCCACCAGGCAAAATATTTCAATCACTTCTTGAACCCTGGACCCAGCAATTAGCAGTCTAGTATGCTACCAATAGCCAACCCTCCCCCACACAGAGTAACTGAAATACCACGTGAAGTTTAAATGAGACAACCTCCTTTAACTGCTGTCTTCCATAGCACTTAGAGTTGCTGAACAATTGTGAGAGACATTTGGAGAGTGGTCTGCTTCTCTGTTGACAGATAAATGCACTTGGCTAATGCTCTTAGCTGTCTGGCCATCCCTGATACGTGCATTTGCATAAACATCAGAGAAATTTGAAGAGCGTACTTTCAAGCCATTTGCCGACCGAAAATAGCAAAGGGTGTTGCTGCCAGATAAATGAATAAAATTATTCAATATCTCTTTAATAAGATCATGGTGAAGATCTCTGGTATGCAACCAGCCCTATGTAGCACTCTCCAATACCAGAGGTCTGGTGACTGATCAAAATGTTACTGTTTGTGAACCTTCAGCAGCAATTAAATCTAATCAATTTTTACATTACTCCAGTGTTACTTATTGCACTAATTTCAATTTAATGGTGCCAAATACACAATGACGTGCTGTAGTTCTGCATCACTGTTGGTGAAACACCAAAGTGATGAACAGACACAATTTATGCAAAGTTCAGAATTTCACAATTGATTGCCTTCCACTTTGAGTGAGATCGCTTTAATCATGCCAATTGGCTGTGGATGCTCAGAATAGACATGGTCATTAGTTTTGTTACAGGCACAATTGTAGGATTGTCACTGAATTATTCCCATAATCTGTGTCATTACATCGCCAAACATTGCCTCTCTGTAGTTGTAACTTGTCATCATTGCTCTTGATGGGTCACTTCCTGTCATAACCTGATAATCTCTCATTAGGTCTGTTTCATAAATCACCTAAATACCATGTTTCTGCCAGAAATTAGCTAATTGGCAGTGAACTGACCCTGAACTGTACACATGCATCAGAAAGAAGGAGCCGCTTCTTGTGCTTTCTGCACTTCCTGTAACTGTAAGCATCAAACAATTTTGGTGACTACCATGACCTTTGCATTTTAGTTTCGGGGCATTTAAAAATGTTCAGTGAGCTGTGAACATAACGATGCAATAACATTGACTTCAAAAATGATTAAATGCAGGTGTAGCTGTGAGCAAATGAAGCTCCCCTGGCGGCAAAGCCAGTTAAGTAAATCTCAAACCAATAGATTGCAAGGACTAATATTGAAGACAATAACAGACTTAGACAGCATTAAATATGAGAAGCTGTCAATATACAGTAGTTGGTAATTCAAATTAAATTACATCAGCCCTGATATTTTGAGTGTAAACAGTAGGGGGGGGAACAAAATTCAAAACCTTGGCGGGACCCCCTAAATTTTTTATTTTTATCATAAAAATGAACAAATGACCATTTAAACGTGTTTAAAATAGGTTACCAGCATTTTCCTCATCATCGCAAATTTATGTAAATGATAAGTCGCGGTTTATTTCTTATCCCAGAGTAAAACCAACCACATATTTGGAATCCTTGTAAAAAATCCTTTCAAATGAATACCAACATGAATGTATTCTGGTGAGTTTTACCCCTTACAGCTGGTAAAATGTATTGAAAATAAGTTCACAGCTCTCGCTTGGTCCCTTTTCTGCAATAAGCAATGTCAAAAGTACAAAAGGCCATGGACAAATCTGTATTAGGTCCTCAGTACACAATTACAAGGCTGACATCAATTAGTCCTTTATATTAACTGTTTCCTGATTTGATCCTAGGAGTACCTACGAAGACCAAAAAACTTTTAAAAAATATAAGATTTTCTTATTAAGTTAAATCCACTAGATTCACTCATGCTATCTGAAATATAACAATTGTGTTATCCATGTTCTGTGTGATTATTTTGTTATAAGTTGGATGATTTAAAGTCTTTTTGGGAAGTCTTGCACAACTCTTTAGTTCGAGACAGTATACATCGTGCATGTACTCATAATGTCCTAACAGTAAATTTTTCATACAACATTCCATCTGTATCCCCTAGAATCCTGTTTTTTTTTGGTGAATTTTCTAAACCATTCAATCGAAAAAGAATATATATTGTCTCAATATTTTGACTTATGCTTCCCCATTATGTCAAATAATTTCCTCCACTTTGAAACATCCATCTTCTCTTGTCTTTTTGCAAACCCATTCCTATTGGTAAAGCGCTCCAAAAGGCAAATGCATTGAGAGACTTGTAAGGTTGCAGTAACTGTTCATGCTGTTTTCACTACTATGCTACACATGATTATCTGGAAGATTGAAAAACATTGGCATAAGTCATGTTCACAGGAAATTGTATTCCTTAAGAAACTTTGAGACTCAGTATCCCATATTTTTGATACTGGATGGTGGACATTGCTGATAATATTATCAGGATCCATAGAACAACAGTGTGTCATATACATGCATGAGAACTGAAATGTCAATGAGGTGACATTTATCAGAGGTGTGAGAAAAGCCTAGTCCAAGCACATCTTCACAAGGGGTCATCCTGAAATGTACCTAACAGTTGTGAGAGCAAAATTGTGTGATTTCGGCAGGGGCCAAAGATGTAGTCATCTTACAAAACTCAGGATTAGTTGGAATAAGTGGACAGGAGCCATGCTTTTGAAGTTGAGCCATTTGAGAACATTAAGTTCATAATTCTGGAAAATCTGACACTAAATAGTAGACCCTTTACATATATTGGCTGATAGCTCTTTTGGAGTTTTGGAGGTGCTAGTATCATGCCAGTAGAAAGCAGTCTGTGCCAGAGACATCTTGGCCCTGGCTCTTCGCTCAATAATTATGATGTATCACATTTCTTGATTCTGAGAAATACAAGTACTGGGCCAAATAAGAATAATCTTTTCTAAGGACCTAAACCTTTTTCTGAAAAAAAAAAAAGATCGGACCACTTCAAAGCAATATCACAGAAACTCATGGCATTGTTACATGTGTCTGTCATATTGATTGTGAATTGTTGATAAAAATAATTGTAAACAATAAATTGTACTTAGTACTTACATGTGTGATATAAGTTTAAGAGGGATATGTTCAATTCACAATTTAAAACAAGCTAAAATCATTGTAATTTTATTTTAGTCCATGAGTGTCGGTTCCAAGACCTGAGATGACAAAAATATTTAGAGAAAATGTAAATTTTTCAATTAACTTTCCTTGACAATACAACCTAAAATATCCGCAGCATAGCATTGTTGGTATTCAAATGAAAGGTCTTTCTTCACTGAAAAACATGGTGTAATTATTTTTTGGCTAACTCTAAAATTGACAGAGATACGGAGAACCGCGAATTTGCGCTAATGCTAAAATCGGCCATACACAAAAATGCTGGTAGCAGGCTGAAAAATCAATTGCTTGAAAAATCCCTTTGGGAATAGGGTTTTCATACAATTTGTTAAAACTTAGGGGGGTCACATGAGGGTTTTGAAAGAAAAAGTGATTTTGTTCCCCCCTCTATAAACAGTGATATTCACAGCCAACCAGGTGATAATGCTTTTGTACCCTAATCTGTCAAAATATTTTCATGATGGCTTGGAAAGAGGAAAAGGTTGAGAGACCCTCCTGTTATCTATAGTACACACCTCTTTGAGAGATGCAAAACGCGTGAGAGTTGTACTAGATTATTGAGCAGGTGTATCACATGTGAAAATAGATGCCACACTCTAAAAAATTCCAGACAAAATTGGTTTTTTAGATTCAAAATGGTTTTTTGAAAAACCAAATTTCAATGCAAAAAACCAAAATGGATTTTTTTTTAAATCCATTTTGGTTTTGCATTGAAATTTGGTTTTTCAAAAAACCATTTTGAATCTAAAAAACCAATTTTGTCCTGACATTTTTTAGAGTGCATGCTGCAGATCATCGTATGTCTCTATCTCTGTGTGGGATTTTCTGACAAAAGGATGACTTAAGAAAAAAACAGAGGAGAGGAACAAAAATGCTTTCAAAATACACATTGAGCAAAGTTGTTGATTCAGCCAATATCCTGAAGCCGCTTGATTCTCAAAAATAAAATCAGACTAATAAACCATGTCCACCTGCCAAAATGTCTTTTCACTCACATTCTTAACATTAACTTCAGTCTTTCTGTATGGTTTTTGATAGAAAGCAGGTGACAAAAGAAAAAAGAGCAGAAAAAAATGATAAACCTGAAAAAACATATATATATATATTCCGAGATGATGATTCTCAAAAAGAAAGTCAGTTAAATATTTTCCACCTGACAAAATAATATGCTTTACAATATGCCTTACTTTAAATTCTGAAGTTGTTTAACATTTTGTATCTCTTCAAAAATTCAAAATGGTTTCTTGCAACCAAAAAACAATTTCTAATGGAAAGTTAATATTATAGGCCCACAGGGAGGTAATTAGCCTAGTGGCTTCTCATGTTCCTGTCATTTAGCCTTATTGGGTTTGGAAGTAATGAAATGTAATAGGTAGCTCTGGAGTGAGGCCGAAGAAGATGGACCACACATAATATTTAGTTAAATAATATAGTTAAACTGTAAAAAGTGAGGTTATTTTACAGAAACTGCATCACGTATCTTTTGGAGAAAAAATATTTATATAATTATGATTTCACCCTGAGGCCTTACTGAGATGCGACAGTACAGTGAAATCTTTGGCAGTGGAGTGCATGTTGCAGCAAGATAATTTTATGGTACAGCAGAAATCATAAGCATGACTTCAGCCCTGAGCCACATAAACATGACATAGTCAGCCATCTTCTCACTCCATGCTTCTGACATCTGCTGTAAAAACTGCAAATAAAAGTTGCTTTCATAATATAATATTTTAATACAAGTAGCATAGCACAAGACAATGTATTTCTTTTGCTATGTCAACTTTAGATATTGTATCTCTTCCCTTTGTTGATACTTGTTGTCCATGCCGACAACTTTGTTTTCCACAAATGTACTGGGTCTCTGACTTCTATTATCTAGAAGGAATTGGAAGTACAAGCAATCCCAAGATCTGTCAGCAACACTCCTCCAATTACTTCTCCATTGCAACTTGAATGCTGATGATTTTCAAGTGACGCCACTGAACAAACCTCTGTGCACTGTTAAAGGACCTCTGTGCCCTTGTAGTTGTGATACAATCGATGTGAATGAAATTTCCCATCATCATTGCCAACTTTACCATTAAGAATCACAATATGCAGTGACAGTTGCATAAAGACCAGAATTAGATGAGCAAGTCAGCAGGTTTAAGAGATGTTCAACATAATTTATTGTTATGGAAAAGCATTTAATGAAGTATAAAGTCCAATTGTCATGACGAATACTGTCATCTACAGCCATGGCCGTTAGTTTTCACTCAGATGCTATGCTTTACCAAGGCACTATCATTGTGGCCCGTCATAACAAAGCAAATACTTGCTCAACCTTCACCAAATTTTCTGGTCTGCACACAGTAGCACGTGTCCTGATAAAAAATGTTGAATGAAGATTTCAAGGCATGCTAGAATATGTAATATCTTATCTTTACTGACATTAGACCTGACCTGTGGCATTTCCTGATCTAAGAACCCAATTAGGCTCAATTGGAGAAATATCAGCATGCACACAGCCAAGATAAATTCAGTGCCTGGTGAGGAGACTCTTGAGATTACATTTGAGAGCTGGTCCTCTTGAATCCTTACTCAATGTCGCATTTTTGAAAGATGAATGAGAAAATTTTTAAATTCTTTCGTTGGATGGGGATCTTCAAAGGGCGTACACAGCCTATAATATGAATTGATGCATATTTACTGATGTTGTAACATACGCTTACATTTTAATGGAAAGTTACTATTCTCAGGACATTAATCTGTCGCCTGTGGGGGTTTGGTACACATCCAGGTTTTGGAATCGCATGCTAATCTCTTAATGGTGAAATGATCGACATACTGCACGATAATGTACCTCATTAGTGAATTCATAAAAGGATAAACTTATACGCAAGTCATTCAATGGCCTTTATGGTATGATTCCTGTCATGATGCAATTGATGCCTACAGCCATACTATGTCTATCACTAGATTAAAAACTTTGCAGAGTTTGCAACTTTTTCTACAAAGTCAGAATGACAACTGCAGGTAAATGCTGAAAGCAAAAGAAACTTGTAATGATAATCCCATTGTTACAAGATTGAAAATCACCTATGTGACCGGTATATGACAGGATCAGCCATTTCTCAGTTCAAAACGATGCAAACAGACCAATATATCTGGAGCAATTGTATCGGCAGATATATCTAAACTAATCTTAAAGAGACTGCAGATTTTGAACAAACATGATTTTTCATATTAGCCATAACGGGTCAATATTTAATTGTGAGCAGTTCTTCAAAACTCAAATTATACCTAAAGATGCCAGTCGCAAAATTGTATTCACTTCTTATGTTTAGTCACTTCTTATGTTTGTTTCTAAACTGCTACACTTTTGCAAAGCATCCAAAAGAAGCTCAACATCTGAGCAACAGACTATTCAGTCTACCATAAAATGGGGTAAAGTTAGCAATCCGGGGTAAAGTTGGCAAGCTATTTTGACCCACTTAATGGCAGAAATGCCAATTTTTCCTCACTGACACGAATGGCAACTTTGCCAAAGATACCTGTGTCAGTAAGAAAAGTTGGCATTTCTGCATGCCATTACAGATGATTTCATATTTGTAGACATTTGAGGTAGAAAATACATCATTTTTCTTGCAATTTTCATTGGTCGAGAGAAGGTATGACACCACTCTCTCCTGAAAAGTGATATAGCGTTTTACATGGGTGACCATGCCATTTAAAGCCATTGATCTCCTGACAGGGACTGACTTTAGCAGTTTCAAGTGAGAGTTTCAGTTTGTGTTTCACACATTTTCAGTACATACATTCTGCAAGTCCAATGTTGTGCATTCAGACGATTAGGATCAGGTGATCCATGCAATGACTGTTTATACAGAAAATAAACATGCATAGTTGTGAATGTAGCTCAGGTGGCAGGACAAAGGGCTACCAATCGCGGGTCCTTGATCTGATTCCCACTGGGATTTTCTTATGAATGTTGACCACATCACTGGGCTACCATCCTGTCCGGCCTGAGGGACCATTCAGAATTTACAGTTCTGGGGAGTTTTGTATTGTAGGAACTTTCTATCAAAAACGTATACGTTTCATGCTTATTTTTCCCTCTCATACATTCCATGTGGATTTTTAGTGTGTCCCCATTTCTTTTAGTAGAATTTCATACACCCCTTAAGTATGTTGTGAGTAAGAAGTACCCCCCTTGAAACATGTGTGAAAAATTGGTGCTCCGTCGGGCAAAACACCAATTCCCCTCAAATCATAAATTCTATTCAGCCTGTGAGGTACATAGATTTTGGACAAAAGGTAAAAATCAGTACTGTCACACTTGAAGCATGTAGCACCTGCCCAGGTAAAATTCCCATCTCCCCCGCAACCCAGTCATAAATTCTGGAGGGTCCCATACTGATGTCACAGACAATGCTCATGGTTTTTGGTCAAGGCATGATAATTTAGTTTAAATAGATGTGAAGCCATTCAGAGTCAGCTTGAAACTGATTTAATATCAATTGAAACAATCAACAGTAACTGTTGTACACAGAAGTGTGAAATACAACTGTTCATGAAGAAGTGTAAGGCCCAAATTTTCATCTCTAGTTTAAACTCGGTTTGTGGATAAACTAGGTTTAAACCCAGTTTAAGATATTAAAACTTAAGTTTTTCTTTTCTCGAAATTTTAATGTCTGGTTTTTCTGTGGTTTCGGTAGAAACCTGCTCAGGGGTGGTTTAACTCCTAGTTTGGAAGCCTTCAGTGGGGATTTTGCATCTGTAAAGTCAGATTTCCATTTCGCTGATCTAGTTAAGGATATCAGTAGTTCTCTGAATTATTTTATTCCAAAAATATTTTTATGTCAATGTTTTTTTTTCAAGTTCCCCGCACCCCCCCCCCCAAAATTTTTTTCCAAAAATTTTCGACATTTTCATATTTCTGTCGCAACTTTTTCCGTCCTCATGCTTTGGCATTTACATAATCATTCATTCTATTACTAATTATCTTTTCCAACTGTTATGTCTTCCTTTTTTGATTATTTACATTTTTTTTCTTCCATCTCTATTAACATTCCCCTTTTTTGTCTTCTCTTTCTTTCTTCATTTATTTTTAATCTGCTTTCTTCTGTTATTTCATTTTGTTTTCTTTCTTTAACCTCCTGCATCTTTTTGCTTCTTCTTTTGCACTCGTCCTCATTTTCTACCTCTTCTCTTTGTCTTCACTTTCAGTTATCTCCTTCTTTCATGGCCTATTTCATCCCTTTCCTCATTCCTTTCTTTCTTTTATTCTCTTTATTCCTTTTTTTTCTCATATTTCTTATATTTCTTCTCCCTTCGGCTTTTTTCCTGAATTATTGCTGTCTTATGTGTTTTCCTACTTCTTTTTTTCTTTTTTGTCTCCTTTCTTGTTATTTCCTGTCCTTCTAGATCTTTCTTCTTCTTGAGTTATCTTTCTTATATTTTGCTCCTTTGTCTTCTTCCTCTTCTTTTTAATTATGATGTTACTTTCTAATTTCCGAATGCTTTTCCCTCTTCTTTCTTCTTAGTTTCTCGTCTCATCTTTCTTCTTTGAAAATAGTCTAAATTAACTTCATGTGCATTTCTTCAACATTTCTGCTGACTATGCTTCCTGATTTTGCTTTAATTTCCTTTCAATTTTTTCTTTTTCTCCTTCTAGCATTCTTCTTTTTATTGCTCATTGTTTCTTCCTCTTCGTTTACTACTTTTCTTTTGTTCCTTACTTCTCTTTTTAAATTTTGCTTCTTCTTGCTTCATAGAACTGGGTGCAAACTGAGTTTAAACTCAGTCTCCATAAACCTGGTCTAGCCAAGGTTTGTCAGACATGAAAATTCGGTTTTTAAACTAGGTCTAAACTCAAGTTAAACTTGGTTTATTGAAACTGGGTTTAACTGGGTAAAACCCTGGGTTAAACCAAGTTTAAACCTAACATGAAAATTTGGGCCCCAGAGTTCATGTGGATTGCGGTTGGACATGTGTGAACAACTGCCACAATACCAAGTTGGCCTTTGCTGTATACTATTGGTCAAAATTATGACATCATTTTTCCAGCAAACATCACTTGCTTGAAGCAAGTTGAAAAAAGTGACACGCAATGGGTAACTTGACCAATCACCTGGCAGGATTTTCTGATGTCAGACCAGAAATTTTGCGAAATATTTCGTTATTTTAGAAATGTCTACAAATATGAAATCATCTGTAAGTGGGTCAAAATAGCTTGCCAACTTTACCCCGGATTGCCAACTTTATCCCATTTTACAGTACTAGTTTGTGACAGTTATCATCTTTTTTACCATAACCTGTTAACTAATCTGTTAACTTCATAATACTCATAAGTGGTATAAAGTAATTAAAGTGCTGCCTCAAGTACAAAAGAGAACAACCTCCTTTAACTATCGTCATTCACAGCACTTACAGTTTGCCATTCAGACCGACAGGGACAATAATACATTTTGTATCATGGCATGCTGGGATTGTGGAAGAAGCTATTTTTAAACCAATCTTTTTCCTCTTCCATGATAATCCATGACATTCTGAGGTCTCCCATCTCACTAATTTATGGACAAAAGAGCCATTATTTGTCTAAATTGGAGATCAGGTCGGCACCTTTCAGAGATCATCCAGAGACACAAAAGCCTTTCATGACCTGTCAACTGCAATCATCTCAACAAAATTGTCATTGCCTTCCCTCTGTACGAACTAACATGTATTGGTAGCTCATGCCTTCTGCAATCTATATAATCTACATCATCTGACTACATGAAGAAATATGACAACTTTTTTGATGACTATTTAATTTGTGATTGTGATTAGGATGAAGTATTGAAGTAAACCCAGGCTCAGACTCGCATAAAATTATTCCAGATGAATGAACTCTCAAATCACTATACCATATATTTTACAATATGTGTGTATTGAGAGATGTTTTGGACCCAAATCTGTCAAAATGTTTTCCATGCTGGAGGGGAAAGAGGCATGCATTGCCAAAGGGGCTTTCTCCTTATCTACATTGTAGTGCAAGCTTATCTGAAAGGTGCAAAACATTGTACTAGATCATTGATTCATGTGCCAATGCCGAGCTGTAGATCTGTCAGGGTTTGTCTCAATATCTCTCCCCGACTCTTCTGATAAGTGGGAGTCTGAAAGAACAGAAGAGGGGAACAAAAGTGCTTTCAGAATATACATTGAGCATGGGTGTTGGTTCAGTAAATATCTTGAAGACGATTGATTCTCAAAAAAAAAAAAAATCAGACCAATAAACCATGTCCACCTGACAAAATAATGTATTTTGCTTTCATTTTTAATGATAACTTAATTTTTTCGGCATGGTTTCATCTGGAAAGTAGGTGACAAATGGAAAATGAGTAAAAAAAAGAAAAAAAAGAAAAAAAAGATTTGAAAGTATACACAAGATACCAATGTTGATTAAACAAATATTCCGAAGATAGAGCTTAAGAAAAAAAGTCTATTTTATCTTGTTGACCTGACAAAATATTATCATTATACCCTACTTTTCATTTTGGAGTTGCAAAGCAAATTTAGAAATGGTTTCTTCTAACCAGACAACCATCCCTAATGGAAAGGTAATATCATAGGCCCACAGGGAGCGAATTGGCCTCATAGCTACTCATATTCCTTTTATTGAGCCTAATTCTGTTTAGAAGCCATGAAATGCCATATATGAGGTCTTGTGTGAGGGAAAGGAAAGTGGCCACCTCTTCGTTGTGTGAGGGAAAGGAAAGTGGCCACCTCTTCGCATGTTAGATTCCTCGTCTGATTTGAATCTAAATCTGAAATCAGCATACCACAGGCAGTGATATATAATATGGTAATATTTCAACTGTCCTGAACAGTTTTATTCTTCAGGCATCAGTGACCCATTTACGCATACATCATAGTTCTACATGTAAAGGACTATTACGTCTTATCAACAGGACGTGTAAAAACAGTTGGAGACTCATGTGTGATTACACAATTGATCATGTTTGGTTGGTTTAAACTTGTGGAAAACATCTAAACATTTCAATCTTGAACTGAAAAGATTGGTAAATTGATATATAAGTCCAGATACACAAAAGAGACTGAGTGATTGGTAAATTGATATATCAGTCTTTAACCTCTCCTCCCTTTATAGTTATCTTAAATTTTGTGCTTATTTTTTATATTTTACCTCAAATGATATCAACATTTGGTTCTAGTTTTTCTTCCTGGAATATGTGGGCATAACTGTTATCAGCACAAGCACATCATCCAACATTTCTGTTGGAGCACCCCAGCAAAAGACACTTGCCTAAAGCAATGATGTCAACCCAGCAAGAGAAACAGTATTTCCTGTCCTCCATATCTTCACCTGAGTCATCACCTGTGACACAACCCATCAGACAAAAGTTCCTTGAAAGTTGCTCTTTCAGTTGGACCTGTTTGATTATCACAGCTACATGTATTTTACAAAAGGACCTCCACTGCTGCTATTCCAATCATCAACCAGTAAACAGAAGTGTTATTCCTCACACAAACTTGCAATCATGTGAATAATGTACGAAAATGAAGTACCAAAAAGCTGTTCAAATGTACATGGTAGTGCGTGTACACAATCTACTTATTATGATGTAACATTGTTCCACTTTTTTGTTGGAGTAACCTTGAAACTTATTCCTAAGTTTCTCACTGAATTGTCTAACAATGTCATACTCATTTGAATACTAGTCTTTTTCTTTTAATAAATCCTCTCAGTGAGGAGATGGATGGATGGATGAATGGGGCTTTACGTCCAGTATTTATGCATTTGGTACTCCAATCAGACCGCGGAGGACAAGGCAATGAGGTGAAGGATGACTGAAACAGCCATCCAAAATAGGCCCAGGTGACCCAGCAAGAGCTGGACTTGAACCCTTGGCAGCCTAGTACGCTACAACTAGACCAACCCTCCTCCTTCTCGGTGTGGAGACAATAAATTTGTAAAAGATCAACTATATCCCCTTGTGGCACCAATTCACAGCACTGGGTATTTGTAAACCTTATGAAAGCAATATTTGGAACACTTCATTTTCATGCAAATATTCTAAAACCCTGAATCAAATTTTCTGCATCCCGGATTAAGAGGACATTAGTTGAAGGCAAGTTATCCATCAAGGAAGATTGTTGAGTCTGTTTGTGTCAATATGGAGACATGACCTGGTTGTGATTGCCTTGTTCCTCCGTCACAAACTAGCCATTGTCTCTTGTTGTCTCCTATTGCCTCCTATTGTCTCCTATTGTCTCCAAAAGCACACTATTGTCTCCCTGCAGCAATCTGAGGGCAATCAAACCAGATTGCAGTACAAGTGCAATTGTTGCTCAGCTTAGTCCAGCACTGCAGTTGTCCTGTAACCTCCACTTTAGTTCTTTGCAAACCACTTTGAGCTGTCAATAATTACAGTTTTCTTTCGCAATATATTCTTACATGACACACATAGCTGCTTAGTATTTACATGCAATTGCCTAAACATTAAGTTGGAGTTAGAGAACATTTGCGACTCTACTCCAAACTTAGACCTCTGGCAAAGCATAACTGCTTAAATGGTTGGTGGTACATTAGTTCTGCCTCATGCAGTTGTGGCTCCAATTTATCATCAAGCAGCAAACTTAAGTCATCGAGTCTCCTACCGCCCCGTTTACAGCTGTCAATCAATCCAAATTCTTGTGCTGTTGCCCTTGGCAAAGTACAATTACACATGAGTCCTTGCTTCTTAAAATTTTCAATACTTTAGTTTGAGTTTCAGTAGAAGCACTCATGCTTCGCCAGCCTCTCTACACACACAACTTCTTAAGTTGGGCCAGAAGACCACAGCCATGCCACTTCCAGCTGTCAATCAGCTAAGCAACTTTTTTTTATTTCCTCCAGCTATAAATACAAAATCGCACATGGCTGCACCACTTAGAAAATATCAAAACATTTAGTTTAAATGTATGAACCAGTTCCTTTCCCACCAGCTTGTAAATCTATAAATATTGTTTTAAGCAGACAGACTTAAAAAATGTCTACATAGCGTTCCTTGACGTCACCAAAGCGTACGACAAAGCATGGGCAGAGGGCATCATGCACGTCCTAGAAAAACAAGGGATCAGAGACAAGCTGTGGAGTACGATTAAGGAGCTCAATGAAGACCTCAAGGCAGTGGTGGAGACCAAACATGGAACCACAAGGGAGATAAAAATGAAGGACAACATAAGACAGGGAGGAGTACTATCAGTAATAATGTATGCCACTCTTATGGATGAAATTGCAAAAGAAGTGAGGAGACGAAACCTGGGAGTAGCCATGGGAGGTGGACAGAGACTGGGGTGCCTCCTTTGGATGGACGACGTGGCATTCATATCAGAGAGAAAAGAAGAACTCCAAGAAATGCTGGACATAGCAAAAGAAGTAGGAACTAAATACAGGATCTTGTTCGGCGAAGAAAAAAGCAAGATCCTAAAAATTGGAAAAAACTACCTGATGCTGAGTTCTACCTTGGAGACATGTATGAAACTGGGCCCCTGCGAGAAGTACAAATACCTAGGAACTATCTTCTCCACCAGTAACAACCTGGATGAACACATAATGGAAATAAAGAGGGAGTCTGAAGCTGCTTACAACACTGCCATGGCCATAGCAGGAAGTGTAGACTTAAAAAACATTGATCTAAAAGTGATGTGGCAGTTACTAAATACATGCATCTTCCCAATTATCACATACGGATGGGAAGCTGCTGTCCCGAGACAAAAAGATACAAGACAAGTGAAGCAAATAGCAGACAACATAATAAAAAGGATCCTGATGACTCCAAGAAGCACTGCGTGGGAACCTCTGTACTTAGAAACTGGATTCCTGGAAATGAACCTGGCGATCTCAAAAAACCGTCTGGACTATTTGCAAAATATGGAGAAGAGCAGGAACACCATCCTGAATATGATCCAAGAAGACCAAGACCCTGCAAGTTGGTGGACTATCTACTCGAAGGAGAAGAAAGAAGTAACAGCAGACGACAGTCTCGCCAGAAATAGCCGATCCACCAACACACAAAAAAGAGAAATCAAGAAAAACATGCTCAACAAACTGATGGAAATGGTCAATGAAGGACGCAACAAGACTAAGACGAAATTCTACCTGGACAACAAGACCCACATCAAACCTGGCAGCAGAGCAGCCTACATGGACCAGTGCACCCGGATGGAAGCTAGCATAATCTTCAAAGCAAGGACAAGAATGCTCAGAGTCAAATGTAACTACAGAAACATGTTCCAAGACTCCACATGCAGACTGTGTAAAACTTAGGAAGAAGACCAGGAACATGTCCTGGAAGCATGCACTGACGAAAATAGGACCAACGTCGGACAGGTTACTGCCCTGGACATCTTTAATGAGGACCCTGCCAAGCTAAAAGTCACAGCAGAAAAAATCAGGAAAATAATGAACTTAATTGAGTGCAGCTCCCCGAGAGGGTCGAGCAACCCGGCAGACCCAGGCACGCACACCAACTTAACTGAACTGGAGTATGTAGGCCTAACTATTATCAGCACAGGCATATTATCCAATGATTTGCCAGAGCACCGCATCACCAACCAGTCACTGGCCTAAAGCAATGCTTTCAACTCAGCAAGAGAAACAGAATTTTCAGTTTGATTTTATTGATCAGCAGACTGTCCCCTAAATGTTCTTCTAAAAGCACCATGATGTATGGAATCATACCAGAAAGAGAAGAAAGTTTTTGGGAAGAAATGACACACTGCTTACAAAGGAAGAGCAAAGTGCCAAGCTCAGCGCCTCATTTGTAAAACTTGGGAAACTTGTAAGACAGATGTTTCTCACCGAAACCTCTCCCTCAACTAAGAGTGATTTACTTCAAATCGATGAAGGGAACACCAAGCAAGTGCTGAAAGAGTGGGATCACACTTGTAAGTAAATTTGCCTGAGATCGGGGAGGAAAGCTCTGAACTTGAGTGATTTGTTTCACCTGCTGAGTGATCTCTACAGTGCCATCACCAAACTTAAATGGTTGTCTGTCAAGCGAACTTTAGTGCAGGTCCATTTATCTGTCTGTCTGTCAAGCTATCTTAGTATATATGCTTTTAGTTTCAGTGGTATGATACACAGTGAGGGACATTGTTTTGGTGAGGACTTTAACTTTGTGATTTGCTAAAAAATTAATGTATTCCTTAACTTTTTGTTGATTTAAGTCAGATCATCTTCAAAGTTATGATGTATAATTAATTATCTATAATTTCGTCACTGATAATCTGTCTATCTTTACAGTAGACGAAAAATAAGAGCTTACAGAAAAGCTGTTGGTGGCCATCAACGACCTCACAAAGAGGCCTATCAACCACATTGAAATAAGCTGTCAACTTGTCATTGGGCAACTTGTGACCTCATTGATACTCAGTTGGTAACTCGTTTTGATAGCATAGCAAGTATAGGCTATGACCTCATAAATTTCTTATGACACATAAACTATAATTGGCATGGATAGGGCTGTGATTTCACAAGGTACATTTCAGTCCAATTCTGTAAGCACTGTTTTTCGTCTACTGTAACTAATTTCAACAAATCATCAAAGTGGTGTCTTAAATTACCGAAGGATGTCTCCCATGGTAAAAGTGATAAGGTAAGTCTTTGTATGAGGGCTGATTGATGAGATGAGATGAGAGGGTGTGAGGGAGTCCACAACATGTTATGGGGGGGGGGGTAGGTTTGATCTGGCAGTATAGTGTGCTGGGCTTCCAATCGCTGGGTCCAGGTTTCGAATCCGGGCCTAAGTTGGATGGCTGTTTCAATCATCCTTCAACTTATTGTCCTCCTCCTGTCCGAATTAGCCTACCAAGTGCAAAAATACAGGAAGTAAAGCCACAATCGTCCATCCATCCACAACATGTCATACCATGCGTGGGAACCTCAATTTGGAAAGACAAAGCAATATTTAATTTTTTCATTTTAAAATATTTAAGTTTCCAATTTAGTAAGCTGTCAGTTTTTCTCTTCTTGGATGTCAAATTCTCTTGAGACATTTCATATTCCAAAAGAAAGAACTGTTGATTCCTTTGGGGAAACATATTCATTGTCTCAGATTAAGTATCATTCATAGTCCGGAAATATTCTAAAGAAATATCTTTTCCATCTCAGACTGTTGAAGTGTTTTCTCCTGGTGAAATGTAATCATGTGGCAGAAAAATGATTTGTTGCTTAACTAAATAATGTATTTTTGTTACAACTTTGTGAGTCAAATGTCATTGTTCCTTTTAATTTATGTAGGTTTGAACTATTTCTCAATTTCACTGGTTTTAGACTGGTCTTATAGGATGGAGAGGGCCAATATTGTATTTTTTCTTCGGATAAATCCTCTCAGTGAGGAGATGGATGGATGGATGAATGGGGCTTTACGTCCAGTATTTATGCATTTGGTACTCCAATCAGACCGCGGAGGACAAGGCAATGAAGTGAAGGATGATTGAAACAGCCGTTCTACATAGGCCCAGGTGACCCAGCAAGAGCTGGATTCGAACGATTGGCAACCTAGTAGTAGTACGCTACAACAAGACCTACCCTCCCCCCCCCCCTCTCGGCGTGGAGACAATCTGTAAAAGCAAATTTCATCCCCTTGTAGCTCCAATGCCATAGAATTTTTACACATTGTGAAAGCAAACTTTGGAACTGTTTATTTTCATGCAAATATTCTAAAACCCTGAATCAAATTTTCTGTATCCTGGATTTAGAGGACATTAGTTGAATGCAGTTATCCATCAAGGAAGATTGTGGAGTCTGCTTGTTTCAATATGGAGACATGACCTCTGTGTGATTGCTCTGTTCTTATGTCACGAACTAACCATTGTCTCTTGTTGCCTCCCGTCATCTGCCACTGTCTCTAAAGCACACTATTGTCTCCCTGCAGCAATCTGAGGGCAATCAGACCGGATTGCAGTACGAGTGGAATTGTTGCTCAGCTTAGTCCAGCACTGCAGTAGTCCTGTAAGCATCCAACTTTAGTTCTTCGCAAACCGCTTTGAGCTGTCAATAATTATAGTTTTCTCTTGCAAATTATTTTTACATGACACACATAGCTGCTTAGTATTTACATACAATTGCCTAAACATTAAGTTGGAGTTAGAGAACATTTGCGACTCTAATGCAAACTTCGACCTCTGGCAAAGTATAACTGCTTAAATGGTGGGTGGTACATTAGTTCTGTCTCATGCAGTTGTGGCTCCAATTTATCATCAAGCAGCAAACTTAAGTCATCGAGTCTCCTACCGCCCCGTTTACAGCTGTCAATCAATCCAAATTCTTGCGCTGTTGCCCTTGGCAAAGTACAATTACACATGAGTCCTTACTTCTTAAAATTTTCAATACTTTAGTTTGAGTTTCAGCAGAAGCACCCATGCTTCGCCAGCCTCTCTACACACACAACTTCTTTAAGTTGGGCCAGAAGACCACAGCCATGCCACTTCCAGCTGTCAATCAGCTAAGCAACTTTTGTTATTTCCTCCAGCTATAAATACAGAATCGCACATGGCTGCACCACTTAGAAAATATCAAAACATTTAGTTTAAATGTATGAACCAGTTCCTTTCCCACCAA
The DNA here is from genome assembly GCA_026936325.1 of Platynereis dumerilii. Taxonomy (NCBI): domain Eukaryota; kingdom Metazoa; phylum Annelida; class Polychaeta; order Phyllodocida; family Nereididae; genus Platynereis; species Platynereis dumerilii. The sequence goes on from JAPTHN010000170.1 coordinate 292,462, forward strand.
CTTGTAAATCTATAAATATTGTTTTAAGCAGACAGATTTCCATCCATTGAGAATACTTGTCATGTAGGGGAGACGGGGCTGGTTGTCATAGGGGCAGGTTGTCACAGTGTGTAAAACTTAAACATGCTACTATTTCTATATAAAGCATACAGGAGCGCCGCCATTCTGTAAAAATGGCAAAAGAGGAGTGCTTTAAACCAATCTGGTGAATATTATATAAATATTGGACGACTTACCATCCGATATCTATTATATTCTCCATCCAATATAAGTTATATTTTCCTTTTAAGTTGACTTGCTGCCAAATGGTCAAAAAATATTTGTTCAGATGTTTTAAATTTTCAGGACTCTAGTATAATTGGATTCAGAAAAGTTATATTGGATTCGGCTGTGCCTCATCCAATATAACTTTTCTTCATCCAATTATACTCTATATTGGACTCCTTCCCGTCCAATATTTGTATAATATCATTCGAAATCTTGATGTGTATTGGACATTTTTGAAAATTCAGAATTCGGGGCAGGTTGTCACATTTTCGGGGCAGGTTGTTACACTCTCGGGGCAGGTTGTCACACTTTTGATTATGAGCTCGAATGCAGGAAGTGGAACTCTATAGGGCATATCTTGACCAAGAAAAGTTATTTTGGACATATGAGGAATCCTTTACTTGCCCAGTGAAGACCTTAACAAACACGGTACTGTGTACAAGGGTGGTACAAATGAAGGCCTACCAATCAGCAGGAAAGCATTCTGATCTGGAGTAGGATTTTTAAGTTTTTTTTTGAAAATTTTATATATCAATTTTAAATCGATTTATTTAAACACAATGCAATATCTGAATATATCTTCAGTCATCAATAGCATGTATAAAGCACAGATTTATATTTGTGTTAGTTTTTTTGCTTTAAAAGCCTGGTCCTAATAGGTAACAACCAGCTCCAAAAAGTGTGACAACCTGCCCCGTCTTTTTGTGACAACCTGCCCCGACTGATGAAAATTCCAAAAACGGGTGACAAAGGCCGTTGTTATCAAAATTTTCACTATTTGTTCTAATGATGATTTAAAGAAATGTTTACATGGTAAGTGTATGAACTGTACCTTTTTCAACATTTATTTGATAAAGAGTAGGATGACATGCAAGTTGCAGGCAAAAATTTACTTTTTGTGACCGGAAATTTTTAACAGACCGTGTGCCTACCAGACTCCCTTCCAGGGGTCCAGATTTTTCAAAAACACTCCAGTGTGTTATAAAAGCAGTATACAATGATTGGTTGAGCTGTGTGACTCCATAGCTTAGTGCAATAAAAAGTGTGACAACCTGCCCCTGTGACAACCAGCCCCGGTCTCCCCTATATGCAATACAGGTATACAGTAAGAACTTTCCTTATATTTCATAAAAGAAAATTTCTCAACAGCATTCAATGAAATTGCTTGAAGTGGCCAACACGATGCACTGATTTTATTCTCACTGATTAAGTATAATTATTTTTCAAGATCCAATTTGCTTCAGTCAGTGATTGGTCATTCTCGACCGTTGGCAAATTGTTCTCATCTGTGATACTACCCTGCTGACCCAGAAACAGCCAAGAAAGTTGGAATCTTTTCTCTAGTATCTTATCAATCATCCTTGTCTATACATGAGGCATTGTAGCAGTAAGGACGTGCAGAAGAGGGTTGCACATTCTTGTATATATACTCACCAACCAACCTATCTAGTCAAGATGCAATATTCCATCTGGAGGTATTTCCATCCAAGAACATATGCAGTTGTAATTGGTTGCTTAGCAGATTTTCTTAATTGGATAGATTTATCTAGCTTTGGCCACCCACTGATATCAGTTGATTGTTTTAGAACATGTACTGTCAAAATATTGTCTCATAAATTTTTATAACTCTGAATGCTGCATTAATAATTGTTATATTTGTCAATCCTGAACACAAGCCCCAACCAAACCCCCACCCCCCGCCTCCCCCCTCAAGCCCCACATATCCTTTCTTTCTTTATTTTTTATTTTTTTAATTTTTTTTTTATTTAGGCCTACTTACTGACAACAGAGTGCTCTGACTTTAAAAAAACTTTAAATATTATCAATTTTGTTTGCAGTGTTTTAAATATCTTTGCTTCCTTTAATTAAAACAGGGGGCACTTACGCTAGCGCCTTTAATGGGCAAAGTAAGAGTCGCCTGTGCCTTTATAAAATAATAATGTTGTACACATATATATGTAACTCATGGCATAAATAAAAACCGTCTGTCTGTCTGTCTGTCTGTCCATGTTGTATGGGAAGATCACGAGGTTGAGAGGCTCTCCTGTTATCTCATGCAAGTCTCGTGTTGAATGGGATTCTACACAATGTTCTCATTGCTCTAATACATTGCTAAAGTACCTCATGTGGTCAAGTGCTGCTTGGAGATACAAGCAGTATGGAGTAGTAAGGTTATGGCCTGCGAAGTATCTAATAAATAGTGCATACTCAAAGCAAAAGGGATGATACAGAGCGTAGAGGAGCTACTCCAACTTTGTATGTTGGAATATCTTCACCAGGTATATCAGGAATTAATATTGAGGTAAAAAGCCTTGTTGGTGACATATCAATTACAGTGTAGTCTGTGGTACATCTTCAAAAAAAATGACTCAGGATTACTAATGGTATATGCATGCATTAAAAACATCTAAGGCCATATGTTTTAACAAAGCAGAATATCTTGCACCGAGTATCAGAACAATCACAATAGGTCTCTGGTCGTCTATAGGATATTGGGGGCAAATAATATTATCATTGTCAGCGGACAAATGTTGGAATACTGTTTGTCAGTAAAAATTAATTGAAAGTATTGACACCAACACAATACTGCATAAATATTATATCATTAATAAGCTCTTCTTTATCTTTAATATGTAGATGGCAATGCCATAGATTTGCGCCGCTCAAATGAATTATTCTTATTTTAAAACAATATTTCTGTTTCAACTTAATTTGTGATATATATCAACAGTACCATCATTTGGGCCTAAATTAATTGATCAACATATCATTCAAGTGATGAAAGTATAATAATAACAATAAGCTTTAATTTTCCCAGGATATGGCACTACAAGCATGATGCTGAACTAGTGGCGAGGCGACAACTGTCAGCAGTATAAGCAAATGCCTTTTTTATGCAGACGACACTAACGGGAGTGAAAATGAAGTTTTCAAAACAGAATAGGATAGTTAAGCACCAAATTGAATTATTCAGACACTGCTGTGACATTGTAAGAGAAATTCAGGTATGTTTAATTTACCGAAACTAACTGTTGGATCAGGGACCAACTCCCATCGCAAGTACAGGCTGTCCTTCATTCTCAGTCCACTGAGAGATCTATTCAAAATTTATGAGCTATTGTTGTGCTAAGTTCGCTAACGCACAAATATTATGATGCAGCCATGCGTTAGAATGTAGCATTATGTGGCAATATTTTTGTAAGAAATACAATTTTATGCAAAACATGTGATGTCGGTGTTCCAATTAACAGATGCTTTGAAGTCGGCAGGTCTTCACAGGTTGAAAGGCGTCAGTCATGCTTTCCGTTACAGGCAATTTCATTAGTACGTGATTCTTAGGTTCTAGACCCACCAAATACATGCTATATTCAGTTAATCTGATTGGTTTAGGAACAACAGAACGTCACACATTTGATATATCAAACGTAGTAAGTGCTGGTTTAGCATTGATTCCTAACAGCCAAGTGTGAAATACAAGAATCGCATGGTAATGAAATCACCGGTAATGAAACAGGATTACTGGCATGCTTTCACTTCATTTTTCAAATAAAGCTTTGGAACTGGATGTTTGACAGGGACCAAAATTCATCATATAGAGAAGGGTTTATGTCGTTGGGTCAGAGCTTAAAATTCTGGGTCAAAATGAAAAATTTATTATCATTATTATCAATATCGTTTTTATTTTTATCTCTCAAAGTCTGATGGCCGTACTCAGTATGTTAAAGAAAGTAAATGTTGCACCCCTACTCCACTATCTTGCCGTTTTGAGATAATCGAAAAAACTGAATAAAATTTATCTGTCTCAGCCTATCAGAGCCACAGGTTTTCCACCTATCTTCATAGGTGAGGAAACTTTGTTGGCAAATCCTGACATCTTTATGATATTCTGTATGCAGATCATATCAACATTACTGTGATGGCTCATATGTACACTTGTACATTCCAGCGTAAAGATATGAACATTTGGTGAAATTCCTTCTTCCCATGTCAAAAGTATTCTTCATCGCCTTTACAATATGTTTCTACTTATGTTTTTTTCTCATTTTCATTTTTAATAAATTTATTAAGTTGTCAAACTCCTTTTGGCAGAAAGCGGCCCAAACATATAAATCATTACAATGATTACATCCAGACATAGCTGGAGCGAGGTTTGAACCTAGGTCCTTCTGTGTAGCAGGCAGACACTGTGCCATAGAGCCATTATTTTCCATATCTGAGGGATTTATTTTACACCTGCATAGATACTAATACAATGACTGCATCTTATCCTATCATGACTTGTCACATTTTACGGACAAAAAACACCAGATCAGAACAGATTTGTCAAAAATAACCAGCTTATTGTCACAAGCAAACACGTATAAAAATAAGCAGGTATTTTTAGAAAGCCCGGGATACCCAAGGGTAAGTAATGTTGGTGAGCAGAAATACACACTCCCACACCTGGTACACAAGCATTTTATTTTTTTGATTTGAATAAACATGATAAATTTGTCTGACTAGTGGAAACTTCAGTATTACATATGAATGGGCCAACTTAAGTGGGTGACTATTAGCAATTGGTGGTTGGGGCTTGGGGGTTGGAATTTTCCTTAATAGGAAGTTATTTAATTCACAGAAATGCCAGACATAATTGTCTATTTTGACTACAATGTCATGATATCTTAAAATATTTGCTTATATTTAAAATCAGAAAATACAAGTGTCCACCCCATAGCAATTTTTTTTTTTGAAGACTGCCAGGGAAGAATTTATTCATTTCAACAAAGCTGAGCACAAAAATTGTGTGGCAAAAAAAACTTCCCTCAAGGCCCCCGCTCCCTTGAATACATTGTATTTAATGGTCGTCCCCTAACCCACTACTGAGGACAACCAGTGCCTAACAAAGTTTCACCAAATAAGACACTGCTAACCAATAATGCTCAACAGAACTCCTCAAGTCATTCTAAATTAGAGTCTGTCAAGCAATCAGTTCCACGATGTCAGTCATTGTCAGCCATTGAAGTGTGAAATTGTTTCATTGATCTTATTACGCTGAAGAAAGTAGTGATTGGCGCCTTTCAAGTCTCCTGGATGTTTACGGATCATGAGTGTTTCCGGGTCATGTGATTCTGCATGTCAAGGTTCTCCTAGTTATCAATGTATCTGCTTGACAAGTGTTGCTTGTGTTGGGTTCATGTTCAGTCGCTCTTGATGGCCAATTCTGCATTGCTTGGACTGTAACGGAAGCAAAGTCTTCCAATGTTGGCTCCCCTGCAATGACTTAACAAACCTTCCTTTTTGTAAAGGTCACTTCATTAACACTTTGCTCTGGTTCAATATTTTCAATTCTTTGCATGGGCCATATAGTTTCACAAAACACTTAAAGAAAGTTAAAGGCGGCATAAATGTATTGAGTAAAAAGCCCATCAAGTTAAATCAATGTTTCCAGCAGCCAGGTTAATAAGTGAGAACTGCACTGGTAAAGAAATTACGGAGTCTTCCAGTGACTACTTATTTTGTGACAGTTGATCAGTGTCATTTATTTATTTTCATTGTAGAATAAAAAGGATCAACAATAAGTTTTATGCAGCAACTAAAGTACTGTCTGAAGTTTAAAAGGATGCAAATACCTTTAACTGTTGTCTTCCGCACCACTTAGGGACTCGACAATTCAGAGGGACATTCCGAGAGTGGTCTGCTTCTCTGTTGACAGATAAATGCACTTGGCTAATGCTCTTAGCAGTCTGGGCATCCCTGATACGTGCATTTGCATAAACATCAGAGAAGCTTGAATGGTATACAAAGGCTGGTGGCATACTTTCTATCCCATAAATCAGCAAAATTAGACAAGAGTGTTGCTGTCAGATAAAGGAATTTAATTTAGACTCTTTTGCTTAATGCGCTTTTCATTACATCTTGGTAATGATATTCTGCTTTCAAGACAGTTGTATTCATAGTTCAGTCACTGATCTCAGTGGTGTTTTTTTTTTGTGAACTGAATTATAAAACGGTATTGATAATGACACAGAAGAAGTTGAAGTTCTGCCAGACCCCATGACATAAACGCTTCTCTATGTGCTGAAATTTGTCCATGTCAAGCATGTCAAGCATCCAATATCGAAGCTTTATTGTAAGGATGCACTGAAGTGAGAAAGTGTGTCAGTAATCCTGTTTTGCCGGGAGGAAAACATGATTGATGCCTTTCAACCTGAGGAGACCTGCAGTCTCCAAAGCACCTTTTGGGCACTGACATGCATTGGGACACAAAATTCTGTTTGGTTGTAGGCCTATTTATAGATGACAATCCGCCAATCACTTCACTTGGTATACATAACTCAATGCTGGATCATTTCATAGACTGAGAGGAGCACATAATTGATGAAATATTTATGCAGTATTAGTGTGATGTCAATGCTGTCAATTGATTTCCTGATAGTCATAAACTACTCCCAAATTGTGAATGTGAATTGAATATTGCTTCCTTTAAAACCAGATCCATGTGACCCAGAAAATTGAAGGTGTATTTCTATATCCATGACCTTTTTCAATCTCGTCACTGTCGAGTTCCTGAAGATCCTTAAAAAGAAGTGCTGAAGTGAGAAAACATGCCAGTAATCCTGTTTCGCTAAAGGAGAATATGATTGACACCTTTCAATTTTGGGAAGCCTACAGATTGCAGACCTCAAAGGAGCTTATGGGACACTGCTCCCGTTTGCCTTTAAAGTTATACAATATGAGTTATGTACAGCAAAAAAAAAAACACTATATGAGGTTGTTGCACATTGATTAGAATGCCAAGGAAAAAAATGCTGCCCTTTTGCAGCCCCTTGTAACCGGAAAAGTAAAAGATACTAAAAATGGATCAAATGTGTGATACGTTGAGGAGGACTGAGATCTCATTCGTCAAACTGAATGAGTGACACGATTTCGGCTTTGAGGTCTACACAATATATTCTACCCAAGTATGAGAAAATTCCCTGAACTTGTTGGTGTCGATAACACGAGTCACTTTCCAAGAACAGTTGGCATTTGACTACATATAGGGTGTTCCCAATAGTTATAGACAATTGCTAGAACTATTATAATTGTCCTCCGACTCAGTGGAAGTTATTCTGCTTTGTTATACTATATGGTCCGAGATGTATTTTTGATGCATGCTTATACCATCAGTAATCATGGGTCAATTTTTCTGAGGATGTGCGACAGACTACAGTGAATCTATAAGTTACCAAGAAAGCTTTTGCCTCAAGTATTAAATGCCTAATACTTATATACCTGGCAAAGATGTTCAAACAGACTGGGGCTGAAGCTTGCTATGCCTCTGTATCTTCCCTCCTTGCCTCTATGTGCACTTTTTACAAACTTTGGAGGGCAAAACCTTCCTCCTTTCATCTCTTAGCTACACTTGATCACATGAGGTACTTTGCAATGTATTTTAGCTATGAAAATATCTTGTAGAATCCCATTCAACAGAAAACTTGCGCAAGATAACAGGAGAGCCTCTCAACCTCTTCATCTTTCCAGATCTTTCCCAGACAACATGGAAAATATTTTGACTGCACGGGTCCTAAATCAATCACCTGATATCAGCATGCGGCCAAGAACTAGACTGATCTATTCAAGTAAGAAAACATATTAGTTGGAAAATTACTGCACATGTTCTTTGATGAAAATCTTCCAGATGGGATACTGCACCGTGACTGAATAGGTTGGTTGGTTGAAACAGGAACGTGCATCCGTCTTTTGCACATGGGCTATCGCTCTTTGACTAGATAGGTTGCTTCGTGGGAATAAACGCTGGAAAATGCAGCCGTCTTTAGCAAGTCTTTACTGCTATAAGAAAGGACGATTGATAAGATGATAAAGAGAGCATTTGTGGATGTTGGTTTGAGACAACACCTATTCAAAGTTTTGTCAATGAAACAATGTGATTAGAGTGTTGTTCATGATGGTCTGCAGACTCTACACTAGAGATAATCATTTCATAACAGAAATTAACGTTGAGATCTTTAGCTTGACTGCGTACCATTGCATTTAATTTTAAAGGAGAAGCAAACTCAAGCATGAGATAATACACATTTTTGAGTGCCATTACTTAAATCTTGTACTTTTTTATTGCAATTTGCGTGAGATATAAACAAAGTCATTTACTGAAGAAGACTACCATTGTATGATTGTCCTGAACATGTGTGCTCCAAGAATACAAGAAAGCAGCAACAATTAGAAGTATACTTTCTTTTCTGTTTCTGGGTGGTTTCAAAGATGAAAGTCGTAAAAGACCAATCACTGCAAATATGTTGCTGAACCAAATGGGTCTCAATGAATTTAGTTAAAATGAGATAAATGAATTGTTCAATCCACTTCAGGCAACATCGTTGTATACTGTTGAACAATTTTCTTCAGTGAAAATCTATATGTAAAGTTATTAATGCACACTGTATGCATGGCAAGTATTCTTGATGTCTTCTTTATCATGTATATGATATTCACCCATTTTACAAGTTGTGGGAACGGAAGAAGTTATAGTTCATGCATTTAACTCGAACCAAATGTTCTGTTGTTCTAGAGTGGTGCAGTCATGTGCAATTCTGTATTTGTAGCTGGAGGGAATAACAAAAGTTGCTTTGCTGATTGACAGCTGAAAGTGGTGAGGTTGTGGACAAATTTAAAAGTTGTTTGTTTACACAGGCATGAGAAGCATTGTACGTATTGAAACTCAAACTTAAGTCAGAAGCAAGTACACATAATTGTACTTTGCTAGATGCAACAACACAATAATTTGGATTGACTAATAAATGTAAACTGGGTGGTAATTGATTTGAGGACAAAAGTTCGCTACTTGAAAAATGGGAGTCCCAACTGCATGCGACAAAACTAAAGTGCCACCCACGAGTTTTGCAATCATACTTAGTCAGAGGATTTTAGGTCTATAGTCTAAAGTTAAAGTGGGACCACTTCATTTCGTGCTCTGACTCAAACTAATGCATTGACAATTTTACAGAAATGCCAAGCAGCAATGTATCTTGCGAGAAAATACAACAATGATTGACAGCTGCAAGTGGTTGGCTTCTGGAAGAGAGAAAAGTTGGATGTTTATATGTGGCAACTGAACTAGGCCAAGTAACAATTATACTTGCGCTGCATTCTTGACCGAATTGCCATAATCGCTGAGAGACAACGGAGGCTACTGGAGACAATGAGAGACAACAAGAGACAATGGCTAGTTTGTGACGGAGGAACAGAGCAATCACACAGAGGTCATGTTTCCATATTGACACAAGCAGACTCCACAGTCGGCATTGATGGAAACTGCATTCAACTAATATCCTTTAAATCCCGGATTCGAATCATTCGCATCTGGATTTTAGAATATTTGCAAGGAAATAAACAGTTCCAATTATTGCTTTCCTAAGTTGTAGGCCTACAGAATTGGAGCAACAAGGGGATGAAGTATATTTTTTACAAATTGTCTCCACATTGGGAACAAGAAATTTATATTGACCTTCCCCATCCTAGAAGACTAGTTAAAAAACAGTGAAATTCAATTTTTTTTCAAAACAACCATAACAGAAGCAATGATAATTTCCTGACAAAGTCAAATTGTATAAGAGAAATACAACATTCTGTCAAGCACTCTATTTGTCTCAAACAGAAAATAAACTTCCTTTCACATGATTATCTTTCAAATCATAAATAAAGCATTTTGAGACTGACAATATATATTTTTTTTGTAGTAAATCTTAAACCTTTCCGGAGTATGAGTGACACTTCATCTAGAACAGCGAATATGTTTCCTTTAAGGAATTAACAATTCTTTCTTTTGGAATACGAAATGTCTCAAGAGAATTTGACATCAAGGAAGAAAAATAAAACAGACTACATACTACATTAGAAACTGATTTAAAAAGCAAAATCGGTTTGCCTTTCTAGAAGAAGTTAATTTTCATGAAACTTTGCAATAGATGTAAAAATGGGTGAGTGGTCACCAAATAAGACATCCGTCCCTCATTTCATTGTTCAATCCTGACGATTCACAGGGACCTGCTGCAGAGACAGACGGTCAAGCATACAGCTATAGATGGATGGATGGATGACTTTGGGCTTTACACCCTGTATTTATGCACTGGGTAGGCTAATGAGGACAGGAGGAGGGCACTGCAATGAGGTGAAGGATGATTGAAACAGCCATCCAACATAGGCCCAGGTGACACAGCAAGAGCTGGATTCAAACCCTGGACCAAGCGATTGACAGCCCAGCATGCTACAACTAGACCAACCCTTCCCCAACAGCTGTAGGTAGTTTGGCAGATATTGATGACACTTAAGGTTTGGGGATGGTGTGGTGGACATTACTGGACATCATTAAGCAGGTGGAACAAAGTGCTCAAGTTCACAGTCTTATTTCTCCTCTGTTCTCGAGTAATTTACCTACAAGTGAAATCCTTCTCTGTCCCTCTTCCTTGCTGTTCCACTCATCGATCGGAAGTAAATCACTCTAAGTTGAGGGAGAAGTTTCAGTGAGAAACATCTGTCTTACAACTTTCCTGTGTTTTACAAATGAGGTACTGAGCTTGGCACTTTGCTCCTCCCTCGTAAGCCGAGTGTCGTTATTCTAGGTATGATTCCATCACCATACTTAGTAGAACAGGAACAGTCTGTAGATAGCAAAAATCTCCAGAGTCACATTCACAACATCGAGCCAAAACGTTGCTCCGGCCCTGACAACATTTGTCATAGTTTCATACAGGACTGGGAGTACAAAGATGCAGGATGTGAAGCACTCTCATCCTTGCCCAATTAAATTGCTAAAAGAGATGTTTTGAAGAAAGCTTTAATGTTACTCTAACTACGAGAGGAACAATATTCATAATAACAAAGAGTGGGCGTACTCCCACATCCTCTTTATCAGCGACTGGGCCACTTCTCTTAAGCGCACAAAACTAACTTCTTGGTATCATGCCATATGATTGCAATTTTGCGTGAGTAATAACAAAACTGTTTACTGGTTGGTGTTTTGAATATATCTATGTGGAGTTTCCTGTGATGGAATTGGGAGAATATGAGTACAGAGTTACACAATGTAAACAACACAATATTACAGTGCAACAAAGGAACTTTTGGCTGCCACATATATGTTAATGTGACGGACACACATACAATGTACACACAATACACACTCGAGGCACTACTAACATCGTTGAGTGCTGAAATCTCATTACTTCTAGAAACCAGTTTGATCTTTCTTATGACTGCCAAAATTCTCAGGCTTTCATAATTTTATGTTCTTCTTGTATCATCCATAGTTTGAAAGTGGGTCTAAGAAAATCCAGGACTAGCCCACACTGTAAGAAATGACCGTGTTTTTCTGGCTAAAAGAACCGTAAATTTATTGTTATTTTACCAGTATTCTTTTAGTACAGACTTTGTCCGGGAATTTACAGTTCTTTGTCAGTTACAAAATGGCTACAAGATAAATTTACTGCGACATGTCATTCAACATTCAGTTCACGTTAATGAACAATTACTTCAACCGTTAATTTACTGGCAACTTGTAATATGCAGACAAAACATTTGAATTGGCCAAACAATCAATACACCTGGTCAGATTAGGAACTATAAACAAGAGATTGCATGGACTTCAACCACAGAACATGTGGTGCCATCTATAACATATGCTTAACACAGCTGTTAATCAAACTTAATCTATTACTTATCTGAAGGTAAGGGAACATCCTCATTCATATGATCTTAAAGATGCTGTCATTACGCAAAAGTTATAATGTCTATATGTGACATTGACATTTGTGTGAGTCTTATGATGAGATCTAAAGAATGGCACTATTAAAACAAGAATAACCCAAGCGCAGTCTGCATCAATAGAACATACTTAGATTAATTTGACACCTGGTTCTCTTGGAAAATATCCATCCATTTTATAGTTTGTGAGCAAACTAATTGATAGACTTATGTCCCTGCTGTCAAGCAAGAGATGAGCAAGGCCGAGCCTGGAGTCACTGGCTCTCTCACTCTCTCAGCTGATTCCAGCTTCGATACATCCCTACAGCTATGCGACAGTTAAATCAAATGCTATCCGTATTTTTACAGTAGATTCTACAGCCCCTTGAATTCTTTACATTCTATGTTTGACAGATGATATAACTGTAAAATATACTTTAAATAAGCTGTTTTATATGTGTACATTATACCGTAATATCACTTTGTTGAATCCGCAAAATTACAGTTCAATGTACCAATCTGCATTTTACGGTTCATTGTCCTGTTCAGGTTTATTAGTACTTTTACAGTTCTTGGACCTGGAACAAAGTTGCCAGTTAATTTAACTGTAAAATTTAACGGGCATTTTTTGCAGTGCAGATATGTGTTATCAGAACGAAGAAGTGTTAAATAAATCTTTTGTCACCTTGTATAAATATTTCTCATAAAATTATGCCTCAATGGTCCTAAGAGGTAACTCACTGCAAATATGTTGCTGAATCAAGTGGGGTCTTGATAAATTCTCAATTAGAATGAAGTGAATAATAATTGCACCTGAATTCAGCAGCCTACTCCAGACAACTTCATAGTTACTATTATATTTTTCTAGAAATTCTGTATATTACTGCATACATTGAAAATATTCACCTATTAAAGAAGCACGTCTGCTAATCATTAAAATTGCCCATTTCACATGTTGTGGGAAAAGCACAGGTTCACGCATTTTGGAAATAAAAACTCTTAACTAAATGGTTTAAAGTATTTTAAGTGGTGCATCTATTTGAAAGTTTATATTTATAGCTGGAGGAAATAACAATAGTTGCTTTGCTGATTGACAGCTGGGAGTGGGACGGTTGTAATATAATTAAAAAGTTTTGTGTTTACACAGGTTGGAGAAAGCATGAATTCAGGCGTAAAAACTCAAACTTTAACACTGAAAATTGTAAGTACCAGGAACCATGTGTAATTGTACTTTGCCAACAATACAAGAATATGGATTGATTGACAACTGTAAGCTGCATGGGTGGCAACCATCCGCCATTTTGCAATTCTAGACTGGGAGTAAGAAATAACACACAGATTTTGGACTAGATTAGAACGTCAATTGTTCTATTTCAAACTGATGTATCAATTTTTTTACAAATACTAAGTGCAGCTATGTGTCGTGTATTTTGCCAGAGAAAACAATAATGATTGACAGTTTAAAGTGGATGGCTAAAGACAAAGATTGGATGGCAACAGACTACTGGACTGAGCCAAGTAATAATTCCACTGGCAATTGGTCTGATTGGCCTTGGATGCTGCAGAGAGAAATCGAGGTCTTTTTCGAAACAATAGCAGACAGCAGGGGATAATCGGAGACAACAAGAGACAATAGTTAGTTCGTGACAGAAGAACAGAGCAATCACACAAAGGTCATGTCTCCATATTGACAGAAGCAGACTTCTATCTGCCTTGATGGAAAACTGGATTCAACTAATATCCTGTCAATCCAGGATGCAGAAGAATTTGATTCAGGGTTTTAGGCTATTTGCATGAAGATAAACAGTTCCTAAACATTGCTTTCATATTTTTAAATTCTGCAGAATTGGAGCTGCTAGAAGGTGATAGATAAATTTTGTCTTTCAGAAATGATCTCTGAACTGAAAGGACTTATCCAGAAAAAAAAGATATTGGTTGTGTCCATCATATAACAGGAGTCTACAACTAGTGATATTAAAAAATACATCGAGCCGATCATAAATGAAACAACGATCAATGGTAATTTGCCTAACAAAGCTGTAATAGAAAAACATCCTTCAGTCAAGCAATTATCACTATACTGAGACTGACAGCATAGATAGCATGTCAGACAGACAGAAAGATGGGCTTAAGAATGGACAAACATTAGATTTTGGTGCTGGCACTGTGGAGATCACTCAGTAGGTGAAACAAATCATTCAAATTAACAGCCTCACTCCTCTGTTCTGTGGTGAATTTACTAACAAGTGCGATACCACTCTTCCACCACTTCCTTGGTGTTCCCTTCATCGATCGGAAGTAAATCACTCTCAGTCGATGAGGAAGTTTTAGTGAGCGACAACTGTCTTGCAACTTTCCCATGTTTTACAAACCTACTTGCAGAAGAACTTTGACAGTCTGTTTTTTTGTAAAAAAAACTCCAAGAAGACACATCCACAACATCATGCAGATATGTTGCTAACATAGAAATCCACCAAGGCAACCAATGTTAGGAAAGTTTTATCCTGCGACAGAAGTGCAAAGATATGTGTTGAACAGTGCTATCACCCTCACCACATTTAATTGCCTTCAGGCGTGTCTCTCTCTGAAACATGACAAAAATGATTTCCACAGAAGTTTTGGAGAAAATGTTAAGGTTACTCCAACGAAAAGCAGAACAATGTTACATTGTAATAAGTAGAATGTGTACTCCCACATGCATCTTAGTGCCTCAACAGAAGAGCGCAAAAGTAACTTGTTGATACTTCATTTTGGTACATCATTGATATGATTGCAAGTTTGCATGAGTAATAACAATACTGTTTACTGGTTGGTGATTGAAAGAGCCAAGGAAGTCTTTGTGTAATGGAGTTGTCAGTACTGAAATAGACAGTGTATACATGAGTAATGAAACACACTATTTCAGCGCTATAAAATAACTTTTTTGGCTGCTGCTTAAAAAGTAATCTAATACAGACACACACGCCTCAAACATTGTTGAGTGCAAAGATGTCATTACTTTCCTAAAGGATACCTTTTTGGCATGGATTAACTGTTGTGCATATCAGCTCATTAATTGTTGTGCTCTATTCATAGACTTCAGCTGTTGTTGGTTCGTTTCTCAAACAAAGTTACATCTACACAGACATACTCCAATCCAATGGCAGGGTCATTTTCCACTAAATCTGTGGATAAGCTAAGGAATAAGTGAAGTATTCTAATCCTTTTCAGCCTCTTTCCGGAGTGATAAACACACAATCAAGATGATTGTTTGCGGTTATATACAAAGAGCATCAAAGAAACAACAAAGAGATACATCATGTAACAATGACACATTCAAACAGTCGTTCCATTGCTTTGAGTATTCACAAAGTGTGAAGTGTATTCACCTTGCCAGAGAGAGGATAATCTTTTAATTATGATATTTTCGAAACACTAGTCACTGTTATCGGGGTAGCCTAACACTACAGCTAGGCCGAACTGAGAAGTGAGGATGGCCACAGACATATCAGTACTGGACTCCTTCAAGCCATGCTGTCAACTCAACCAGAGAAAGGGCATGTTCTGTCACTCTCATCCTCACCTGAGTCACGACCTGTGACATTTGTCTGACTGAAGTTTAGCAAAGTTTCAAGATAAGAAAACAGAGATGTCACTCCGGATGCTATAGAATGGCAAAAGGAAATATGCATTGTATGACAGGAAAAAGGCTGGTCAGAATGTGTTTTTATTACTACAGAAAACCCCATAAAAGACAGGGATCATCAGTCAATGGAGTTATTTACTTGGTCAGTCAGAACCTCAGTGTTTTAAAAATACAATTTCGAGATGATGAGCCAAGAAATGAAAACTTCAATTCTTGCACTGGGTGTCTTAGGAACCATCATACACGCTGCTCTAATTTTGGGACTCTTTTACATATTATATATTATCTGATCTTATCTGTTTGGTTAACCCATGTCGAAAAGCATTCCACATTGCGAAATTCCAAATCTTCATTATCCTGTGATGAATGGATGGATGATTGGGGCTTTACGTCCTGTATTTATGCACTTGGATAGGCCTATTAGGACAGGAGGATGACATGGCAATGAGGCAAAGATGATTGAAACAGCCGTGTAACATAAGCCCAGGTGACCTGGCAAGAGCTGGATTTGAACCCGGGACCCAGCGATTGGCAGTCCAGCATGCTACCACTAGACCAACCCTCCCACCTCATTATCCTGTGTACCAGTGAACATGTTTCTTTGATTCTGTATTGGAAATCCTTTGAAAGGGAAGGAAGTTTCTGGAAACTGGAATCAACGGAAGAAGAGCACCAGGCCAAACTCAGTGCCTCATTTATAAAACATATACAAGTTGTGAGACGGATGTTTTTCACTAAACCTTCCTGCTCACCTTACTCTTTGAGCGATTTACTTCCGATTTAAGAGAGAAGCACCAAAGCAGTGAAGATTAAATTGGTTCTCATTTGAAAAGCTAGTAAGCACATCACAAAATTTGTATGTTTTTAAATCAAAATTTCCACATGTTCTAGATTTGCAAGCTGTTTGTTTTTGAGTCTCAAACTGTCAATGTCGTTTCCTTCAAACTGAAAGATATTCATTCGAAAAGTTTATTTGACATGGTGGCATATTCGGATATTCCTATTCTTACTATTTTTGTGGAATTGTCATTCTCCATGATCAATTTATTTTACTCTTTGTTTAGAAAGCTCAACTTGGGAATAGGGACATAATCCGACATATGTATTTACTACGAGCAGATCTCATGTCTCAATGAATGTACAATGTACATGCATGCAATATTATGCATACTTTCGGGGAACTTTTTTCTCTACATCTTCAATCACATGTATATGGTATTTTTGCCACATTACTTTAATGAGTTTTGCATTTTTAAATTTCACACAATATGAATTATGAAGAATTGTACTGTTCTTCAGAATCAGTCCTTCGAGTGTGGACAAAAAAACTGAAAAAAGAACAGCACACGAGACACTTCATCTGCCACCGCTCAATACAGCAATACTCAAAAACGGTCAATTTTCATGCAAATATTTTGAATCCTGGATGTAGGGGCAGATTACCTGAATGCAGTTTCCATCAAGGCAGACTGCCTGAGTTGTTTATAAATGTCAATATGGAGACATGACCTCAGGGCGATTGATCTGTTCCTCTGTCATGAACTAACCATTGTCTCTGGTAGTCTCACATTGTCTGCTACTTTCTCCAACAGCCCTCTCGTCTCTCTGTGCACAGTGATTGTTGGCCAATTGGAAAATATTGCAGTGCAAGTAGAATTGTTAGTCTGCTTAGTCTAGTAGCCCGGTAAACATCCAATCCTGGTCTTAGGCCATCTACTTAAAGCTGTCAATCATTTTATACCATATGACAGAACTGTAGAGATTACTCAGCAGGTGAAACAAATCACTCAAGTTCACAGTCTTTTCCTCTGTTCTGTGGTAAATTTACAAGTGTGATCCCACTCTTTCACCAATTCCTTGGTGTTCCCTTCATTGATCGGAGGTAAATCACTCTTAGTTGAGGGAGGAGTCTCAGTGAGAAACATCTGTCTTACAAGTTTCCCAAGTTTTACAAATGAGGCGCTGAGCTTGGCACTTTGCTCTTCTCTTGTAAGCCACGTGTCGTTATTTCCCAAAACTTTTTCAACTTTCAGGTATGATTCCATCAAGGTACTTGTAGTAGAACATGAACAGTCTGCAGATGGCAAAAAGCTCCGCGGAGTCACATTCACAACATCGAGCCAAAACGTTGCTCCGGCCCTGACAACATTTGTCACGTGGGAGTTTCATACAGGGCTGTGAGTACAAAGATTCAGGATTCATTAAATTGCAAACGGAGATGTTTTGAAGAAAGTTTTAAATGTTATTCCAACTAAGAGAGAAAACACTATTCATAACAACAAAGTGTGGTAATACTCCCACATCCTCTTACTCAGTGACTGAGCCACATTACAAAAATGCACAAAAGCAACTTCTTGGTATTTTGCCATATGATTGCAATTTTGCGTGAGTAATAACAATACTGTTTACTGGTTGGTGTGTGGAGTTTTTGTGTGATAGAAGACTATGAGTACTGAATTACCCAAATGTACACAAAACAACATTACAGGAAAACAACAAAGAACTATTTGGCGGCCACTACAACCTAACCTAGATGCAACCTGATGAGCATATACACAGTGGGAGCCTCACAAACATCACTGAGTACAAACAATTTTATTGCTTCTGGAAACTCTTTTTGCTGCTGCCAAAATTATCAGGCTTTCTTGATTTGATGTACTTTTACATGATCCATTGTTTGATTGAGGGCCCAAGTACAATTCATGAACTATACTAGTCCAGTTGTGTATTATCAGAACGAAGAAGTGTTACATCAATATTTTTAGACCTTGTCTGAATATTTTTCATAAAATAATTCTCCAAGTGTCTTAACACATTCTGTAATTTTGTGTACTGCAAACTTGTTTCTAAATCAAGGCGTGTTGATAAATTCTCAATTAAATAAAGTTATGTTGTAATGATATATGAATTGAGCAGCCTACTCCAGATAACTTCATTGTAACTGTCATAGTTTTTGTGAAAATCCATATTTATTACTGTATACATGGAAAATATTCACTTTGGAAGGATGTCTGCTTATCATGATATTTGCCCATTTTACAAGTTGTAGGAAAAGCAGAGGTTCGTGCATTTAAATAAAACCTCTGAACTAAATTTTTGAAGTATTTTGAGTGATGCATCCATGTGCAATTCTATATTTATAGCTGGAAGGGAAATAATAAAAGTTGCTTTGCTGATTGACAGCTGGAAGTGGGATGGTTGCGGTCTTGTGGACTAATTTAAAAGTTTTATGTTTACACAGGCTGGAGAAGCATGAATGCATGTGCGGGAACTCAAACTTACACACTGAAAGTACCAGGAGCCATGTATACTTGTACTTTGCCATTGGCAACAATGAAAGAATTTGGAGTGATTGACTGCTGTAAACTGCATGGATGGTTATAGGCTCGAGGACTGTAGTTCACTGCTTGAAAAAAAGGAGGTCAAAACTGTATGAGAGAAATGAATGTATTGAAGTATTAAAAGTACCATCAACCGTTTTGCACTGCTAAATTGCCAGAAGAAATAACACACCAATTTAGGCATCTGCATAAAGTTTGGATTGGAACCTCAATTGTTCTATTTCAAACTGATGCATCAGATTTTTTATATAAATACAAAGCAGCAATGCGTCTTGTGTTTTGCAAGAAAACAATAATGATTGACAGTTTAAAGTGGAAGGCTAAAGACTTAAGTTGGATGTTCAGAGGGCTACTGGACTGAGCCAAGTAATAATTCTACTTTTGGGCAATCCCATCTGATTGGCCTTGGATTGCTGCAGAGAGACATCGAGGTCTTTTTCGAAACAATAGCAGACAACAGGGGATAATCGGAGACAACCAGAGACAATAGCTAGTTCGTGACAGAAGAACTAAGCAATCACACATAGGTCATGCATCCATATTGACTTCTATCTGCCTTGATGGAAAACTGGATTCAACTAATATCCTGTCAATCCAGGATGCAGAAGAATTTGATTCAGGGTTTTAGGCTTTTGGCATGGAGATAAACAGTTCCTAAACATTGCTTTCATATTTTTAAATTCTGCAGAATTGGAGCTGCGAGATAAAAGGGTGCCAATGATATTTGTCTTTCCCAAATTATCACTGAACTGAAGGGACTTATCTAGATAAAAAAATATATTTGTCTCGTCCATCCGATAACACTAGCCCACAACTGGTGATATTCAAAAATAGAATGATTCAATTGTAACTGAAACAACGATCAATGATGATAATTTGCTTGACAGAGTTGTAATAGAAATACATCATTCAGTCAAGCAAATTATCACTATACTTATTGACTAACAGCACAGATAGCTTGTCAGACAGACAGATAGATATGGGCCTGCCCCACGGGTGGATTCGCCTGTAGATATATGGGCTATCATACCTAATAGAACAGAGTCTGAAACAAGTCCATTGAAAAAAGTAAACAAAAGAACTTCTGGGGACTCAACATGATGTTTTAACCATGTTTTGCACACTACCTGCAGTGTTTCATGATCCTTGCAGTCATCTCTCACCATCTAGCACACTTGTTGGAGCTGACACATCAGTAGTTCCATAAAATCCATGAATTTGTACAGGTATTGCATTATGTCTATAGTGATGGGCCTCAGTTCTCAGACTCACTGGGTTGGAACAGGGTCAAGGCTTTAGCCTGGACATGTGAAATTACCAGAGAGGGCAGCGCCTGTCAGCTGCCTGACAAGAAAATCATAGGACTCATGCCATTGAGATTACCAATGAACTGGAGAGTACTAGGCAGTGCTGCCCTCTTTGGCAATTTCACATGTCCAGTCTAAGGCCTTGACCCTGTTCCAACCCAGTGAGTCTGAGTTCTGAGGCCCATGACTATAGAGATAATGCAATACCTGTACAAATTCATGGATTTTATGGAACTACTGATGTGTCAGCTCCAACAAGTGTGATAGATGGTGAGAGATGACTGCAAGGATCATGAAACACTGCAGGTATTGTGGAAAAATTGGTTAAATCACTGTTAAATATAGTGGTCAATCCCCCAAGGCCTTTTGTTTACATTCCTAGTTTCACACTCTTCTAATTATGTACCATTACAGGCCAATTTCTATCAGTGACTTCACTCGTGGCCTGCCCCAAGACTTACAGGAAGGACAACCATTTGATTTCGGTGAGATCACTCAGCAGGTGAAACAAATCATTCAAATTAACAGCCTCACTCCTCTGTTCTGTGGTGAATTTACTTACTAGTGCGATCCCACTCCTTCACCACCAGGGGTGCCGGAACAGGGGGGCAATTGCCCCTCCTGCCCTTGTCCAGAAGGACAAGGGTGCCCTTTAGATTTTAAAGAGAAAAACATCATTAGGCCTTATTTTACTAATTTTAGGACCAAAATAGTCATTACATTCAAAGTTATTAGTCACTCTATTTCAATTTTGTCATGAGAAATTGGCTCGAATATGATTTGTCCTCTTTCATCTGACCACCCCTGCCGCCTGCGATTCCTTCCAGCACCCTTGTTCACCACTTCCTTGGTGTTCCCTTCATTGATCAGAAGCAAATCACTCTCAGTCGATGAGGAAGTTTTAGTGATCGACAATTGTCTTGCAACTTTCCCATGTTTCACAAATGAGGTGCTGAGCTTGGCACTTTGCTGTTCGCTTGTAAACAGTGTGTCGTTTATTCTTAAAACTTACTTGCAGAAGAACTTGGACAGTCTGTTTATTTGCAAAAAACGCCAAGGAGACACATCCACAACATTAATCAGATATATTGCAAACTAAGTCTTACTAAGAAATCCACCCAGGCAACCAATGTTAGGAAAGTTTTATCCTGTGCAGAAGTGCAAAGATATGCGATGAAAAGTGCTATGACCCTCGCCACATTTAATTGCCTTCAGGCGTGTCTCTCTCTGAAACATGACAAAAATGATTTCCAGAGAAGTTTTGGAGAAAATTTTTAGGTTACTCCGACGAAAAGCAGAACAATGTTACATTGTAATAAGTAGAATGTGTACTCCCACATGCATCTTAGTGCCTCAACAGAAGAGCGCAAAAGTAACTTGTTGATACTTCATTTTGGTACATTATTCATATGATTGCAAGTTTGCATGAGTAATAACAATACTGTTTACTGGTTGATGATTGGGAGAGCCAAGGAAGTCTTTGTGTAATGGAGTTGTCAGTACTGAAATAGACAATGTAGGCCTACATGAGTAATGAAACAGACTATTTCAGCGCTATAAAATAACTTTTTTGGCTGCTGCTTAAAAAGTAATCTAATACAGACACACACGCCTCAAACATTCTTGAGTCTAAAAATGTCATAACTTTACTTAAGGATACTTTTCTACATGGATAACCTGTTGTGCATATCAGCTCATTAATGGTTTTGCTCTAATCATAGACTTCAGCTGTCGTTGGTTCGTTTCTTAAACTAAGTTACATCTACACAGACATACTTCCATTGCAGGGTCAGTTTCCACTAAATCTGATGAAAAGCTAAAGATTAAGAGAAGTATTATAAACTTTTTCAGCATCTTTCCGGCGTGATAAACACACAATCAAAATGATTGTATGTGGTTATATGCAAAGAGAACAGTACTCCAAAACTGTGAATTTTATTCACCATGCCGGAGAGAGGATAATCTTTTAATTATTACTTCCCGAAAAGCTGGCCACTGTTACAGTGCCGCCTGTAAGTAAGTGAAACGCATGACATTGTGCCATTGCATCAATGCTAAACATCATCAGCCAAACTGCTTGTGGAGGCATGAATTCTGATCAGAAGAAAGGGAAACAAGGTGGGTCATAAAGGCCGATGTGTGAGGCATGTGGGATACCAATTTCAGCCGATTTTCTTTGCTGTAGTTAGAGTTAGGTATGGGTCAAAGTCTTTGATAAGTAAGTGAACCACAGGCCCAATGTTAAAACATAGCTATAGGGAAGGGTAATTCACTTACTTATCAAACACTTTGACCAATACCTAACTCCGACTACAGCGAAGAAAATGGGCTGCTATTTTTATCCCCTTTGCACATATCGGCCTTTATGACCCAAAATGTTTTCCTCTCATCGGATGAGAATTCTTCCTTCCAGAAGCATTTTGGTTAAGGATGTTTACCATTGATGCAAAGGCACAATATCATGCGTTTCACTTACTTACAGGCGGCACTGTATCAGGGTAGGCTAATAACACAAGGCTGAACCAAGAGGTGAGGAAGACTGTACTGGACTCCTTCCAGCCATGCTGTCAACTCAACCAGAGAAAGGGCATGTTCTAACACTCCCATCCTCACCTGAATCACGACCTGTCACATTGGCATTTGTCTTTCTAAAGTTTTTCAAAGTTTCAAGTTAAGAAAACAGAGGTGCTATAAAAAGAGATGTAGGTTTATGACGACAGGAAAAAGGCTGGTCAGAATGATTTTTTTCTTTAACAGAAATTCCTGTTCTTCAGCCATCTACCGTTTCACAATTCTTCTTTGGAAAAAAATTTTATGGCTGTCCCATAGGAGTAATAAGATAGTTAACAATAATTGTACATCATTACTGCATCCCATAAAAGACAGGAATCAGTCAAAGGAGTGTTTTTTATGGTCTTGTCCTATAAAGGAGGCAATTTGTGCTGTCTGAAGTAATAATTGGAGCCCATTATGTCCCCATTCTCAACCAGACAACATTTACTGTCATTGGTTGTCTATGAAAAATAGAGACAACTTTGATGAAGTCACTTTTTGAACTGTAGACCTCCTAATTGATTAAAACCTCAGCTTGAAGAAGACAGCAGGTGTCCAATTTACTCTACTTTCCACATTGAAGCTGTACATGTATTCGTCTCCGGCACTGTTTCAACAACTTTCAATCAGCTTTTGAAAAGTGGTAAGTCAAGGTAAAATTGACACATTGCTTCAATGTGTTTTCTGAGAATACATTCGGGTACAGTCCTTTTAAGGCACTTTTAAAAGATTCCAAGACTTCACCTGCTTTCCTGCTGTATGGAGCTTCTTTGAACAGCTTTCCTTAATTAAGAAAGTCCATATACTACATGGCACATGACTTTAACAGATTTTCAAACAAGTGCTACACCAAAGATCACTGAGTAATGATTAACTTGGTCAGTCAGAACCTCACTGTTAAATACAATTTCGAAATGATGAGCCAAGAAATGAAAACTTGAATTCTTGCACTGGGTGTCTTAGGAACCATCATACACTCCGCTCTAATTTTGGGACTCTTTTACATTTTATATATTATCTGATCTTATCTCTTTGGTTGACCCGTCGAAAAGCATCCCACATTGTGAAATTCCACATCTTCATTATCTTGTGATGGATGGATGGATGATTGGCTTTACGTCCTGTATTTATGCACTTGGTAGGCGTCTTAGAACAGAAGGAGGACATAGGCCCAGGTGACCTGGCAAGAGTTGGATTCGAACTCGTGACCCAGCGATTGGCAGTCCAGCACGCTACCACAAGACCAACCCTCCCCCCTCATCATCCTGTGAACCAGTGAACATGTTTCTTTAGCCTGCTCTAGAATTTATATTGGAAATCCTTTGAAAGGGAAGGAAGTTTCTGGAACCAACAGAATAACAGCAACAAGCCAAACTCAGTGCCTCATTTATAAAACATATACAAGTTGTGAGACGGATGTTTTTCACTAGACCTTTCTGCTCACCTTACTCTTTGAGCGATTTACTTCCGATTGACGAGAGAAGCACCAAAGCAGTGAATATTGAATTGGTTCTAACTCGAAAAGCAAGTTAGCACATCACAAAATGTATGTGTTTTTTAATCAAAATTTCCACAGTTTCTAAATTTGAGAAGCTGTCCATTTTCCCCTTCCTTGATATCAAATTCTCTCAAAACATTTCTTATTCTGATAACAAAACTTGTAATTCCTAAAGGAAGGAATATTAAATGTTTTAGATAATTGTCACTCTTACCATCAAAGGTTCAGGATTTAAAAATGAGAAGGAAATATCCTTTCAGGCTCAAACTGTCAATGCTTTTTCCTTCAGACTGAAAGATATTCATTTGAAAAGTTCATTTGACATGTTGGCGTATTCCTATTCTACATTTTTTTGTGGAATTGTCATTCTCCATGATCAGTTTCTTTAACTCTTTTTTTTTTGGAATGCTCAACTTGGGAACAGGGGTGTAATTATTATGTATTTACTACGAGCAGATCTCATGTCTCAATGAATGTACAATGTACATGCATGCAATATTATGCATACTTTCGGGGAACTTTTTTCTCTACATCTTCAATCACATGTCACATGTATATGGTATTTTTGCCACATTACTTTAATGAGTTTTGCATTTTTAAATTTCACACAATATGAATTATGAAGAATTGTACTGTTCTTCAGAATCAGTCCTTCGAGTGTGGACAAAAAACTTGAAAAAAAAAAAAAAAAACAGTACATGGGGCATTTCATCTGTAACCGCTCAATACTGCACAGTCATACTCCAAAACAGTCTATTTTCATGCAAATATTTTGAATCCTGAATTTAGGAGGAGATTACCTGAATGGGGATTCCAGACTGCAGAAGTTGCTTATGTCAATATGGAGACATGACCTCTGTGTGATTGCTCTGTTCCTCTGTCACGAACTAACCAAAGTCTCTAGTTGTCTCCAATTATCTCCTGTTGTCTGTTATTGCCTCCAAAAGCCCTCTATTGTCTCTCTGCAGTGATCGCTAGCCAGTTGGACAAGATTACAGTGCAAGTAGAACTTTTAGTCAGCTTAGTCTAGTAGACTGGTAAACATCCAACCCTAGTCTTTAGCCATCCATTTTGAGCTGTCAATCACTGGCAGTTTTTGGCCCCCCCCCCTGTTCAAAGTACAATTACGTAAGATTCATTGTACTTTTTTTTCAGTTTTATCAAATATGATATTTGCTCCTATTTCAAACAGACTTTTACAAGTCCTCCTGACTCATCTACAGACTCACCAAGCCCATTACCACCCAGTTTACAGCTGTCAAACACTCGACATTATTCTTGTGTTGTAGTATCTGGCAAAGCACCTTTACACAGCATCTATAGTCTTTTTATATACTTTTCAGTACATTAGTTTTGAGTTTTTTCACATACAATTAAACTTCAACGGCCTGTGTAAACAGCAAATTTTAAAATTACCCCACAGCCATCCCACTTCCAGTTGTCAATCAGCAAAGCAACTTTTGTTATTCACTTCAGCTATAAAAACAGAATCACACATGGCTACATCACTTAGACGATATCAAAACATTTAGTTTAGGGTTAAATGTAAATGCATGAACCTGATATTTTTCTGAAACTTCAGGAACGGGCAGATAGTATAAACAGACTTCCAAAAAGGATATTTGTGATGAATACAATAATGACGTGGTACATACGAGAATTATGCAGACTCACTCACAATAATGTTTCTTTCCATTAACTTAACAGCCAAGGAATTTGATATGCAAAAAGAGTGGGCTGTTGCACTGTGAAAATGGCACTTTGTGACTCATGATAGCTGATGAGGTGTCATCTTTTCTACATTCAACATGGGAAACATAGAGGCTGTTTGATTAGTCATGATCAAGAGAAGGCCATTTGATTTGTCATAAACTGATTTTAGAGAAAAAGTCAGATGCATAATCCTTTCTTTTGCCTGTCACCAACAAGTGGGATTAGTCTCCTCAAATCAAATTGCGATTGACAGTATTGGGTATGATCATGACAAAATTAATTTAAGCATGATTGCACACATAGTTTCATTTTTACAGTGCAGCAGTCAACTCTTTTTGCATACGAAATTTTCTGGCTGTAATGATACTGATCATTGCCTAAGACCTCATTTGACTGAGTTAGTTAATTGCTTTGACTTTTGTTCTGAGGACTCGTGGTAAATTCTCCTTTTTGTTTGATCTAACTTTTGCATCCATTGTATAATCTGCATCATGCAGATTAGGTACTGTGAGTGTAAATATTTATGTAAGCATGATCATATAACATATTCATTAAGCCTAATTACTTGTTTGGATCTTTTATGGATCTATGATTCACAGTTGTCCAAGTTTACTGTGTTGTGTTGTCATTTCATTACTTTAAGTCATTAGTTATAACAACAGTTTCTGATGTTTCATTCTAACATAGAATCACAGTTTAACATTGTTTAACATTGTTTGAGTCAAGCTCCCTTTTATGTTTAAGTTGTCAAAAGCTGTGAAAGCTGAAAGTGTGCTTCCTCTCTTGTCAGCTGTTCATTCTAAAGTCATTATTACACTATTAGACATTGAAGAAGATACACACTAAAAGACAACCTCCGGCAGCTGCACTTGCTGTAAGTTAATTTTATATTTGTTTCATATTAATTCAAACTTGTACTTATTGATAGACTTTATCAACCTTATTCATAATTAAACATAGGCTTACTTGTATTGGTTATATTACTTGCATGATTACATTGCTTAATTGGTTATATTGCTTAATTGTATTACTTACAACTTGTAGTTACATAACCACTTATAGTGACCTTCATGACCTCAAAGGTTACAAGGTTGTTAAATACATTTATTTCCTATTCCATTTATGGTTATTATACACACTATGCAATGGCATGTGTTATTATGATGACAATTACTAGACATTATTAGACATTATTCTGTTCTTTGTATGTAAGTTGTGTGAATGCTGATTGTGTGAATGAGTATTTATATTTGTGTTTAATTGTTTCCAGATTTACCTGGCTGTAAAGTCAGCGTCTGAATAAAATGTGCAACTGAAACGTCACTATTTGTCATCCTTGGAACTTTGAGTTCTACAGTAAATAGCAAGTCAACATAACAAGTGACCAGCCGTCATCCAGTTCACCAGCAACATGCCTGGTGATGCCACCAAGAAAGCCAGCAGAAGGGGTTACAAGGCCTCACTCATCCGCCAAATTAATGATGCCAAAAGAGCCGTTGCCCTGGTCAAGTCTGATGAAGTTGAGCAAAGCATCCCGAATCTGGAGAAAACGTTTGATGATTTCAACAAAGCTCACAACGAATACCATGCCGACCTCACAGATGTTAAGGAAATCGAGGACAGTGATGACTTCTATGAAAAGGTCTCTGGTAACTATGTTGACTCTATTCTGTTCTTCCGCAAGTGGTTAGACAGCAAAGCAGAGAAAGACCAAAAGCCAGTATGTGCCAAGTCAGAAGATAGTATCAGCCGTGATGAATTTCTACGTTGCATGAATATGCCTAAATTGGAGCTAGAAATGTTTAGTGGAGACCCATTGAAATATCACTGTTTCATGGCAGCATTTGAAGAACACGTTGGGGAGGCCACCACGAATCCCAGAGTAAAACTTTCAAGATTGCTCCAATTTACGTCCGGCAAAGCTAAAGATGCCATCCGTTCTTGTTCCCTAATCAAGGGTGAAAAAGGTTATGAGGAGGCAAGGGAAATTCTACGACGCAGGTTTGGGGATGACAATATGATCATTAGTCGCATGTTGGGTGATCTGAAGTCTGGTAGAATTATCCATACATCTG
The DNA here is from genome assembly GCA_026936325.1 of Platynereis dumerilii. Lineage (NCBI taxonomy): Eukaryota > Metazoa > Annelida > Polychaeta > Phyllodocida > Nereididae > Platynereis > Platynereis dumerilii. Next base: position 320,559 of record JAPTHN010000170.1, read on the forward strand.
AAGAACTCCAACAATTTGCTGATGAATTGTCCACTTGTCATGCAATTCTCTCTAGTCTCAAAAAGTTGAATGAGGTCGATACACAGTCTGCAATCCAGGAGATTGCTCGTCGGCTTATTGATGACCTGAAGACGAGATGGTGGCGCATTGCTATGGATAAGAAGGAAGAAAAGAATGAGTATGCTAGCTTTACTGAGTTTGTCAAATTTGTTGTGAAAGAGACTGCTTACCTGACAGATCCGGTGTGGGGTTCCTTCGCATCCAAACAACAATGGCACAACTCTTCTAAGAGCTCTCATGAATGCTCTCGTCCGAAGCCATCCACGTCATCTTCTTCCTCATCCTCTAAATCCTCATCCTCTACGTTCATGTCGAGCGCCAAGCCCCAGCGACAGTTCCCTCCTTGTATCCTGTGTGGTGAAGGTCATCGTTTGTTCGCCTGCGATACTTTCAAGCAGAAGATGAAGCCTGCTGATCGCCTTGAATTCGTCCAGTCTAAGAAGTTATGTGAGAACTGTCTGCTTTCCAATCACACTACCTCCGATTGCAAGAGGCAAACTGTTTGTACTGTCATGACCGATGGTGTGGAGTGTGGAGAACGCCACACCAAATTCATCCATGTGAAGTCCCAGAAGCCGAAGTCCGTTGATGAATCTGTCAAGACCAACAATGTAAGCGTCAATAGTGTTCAAGCAAGTGGTAATGTCAATGCGGTATTGCCGGTAGTTGAAGTGTGTATAAATGATGGACAGAGTACATGACATTGTGCGCTGCTTGACACCGGTTCTACGAACTCATTCTGTACTCAACGTTTAGTAGATTTGTTAGGTGTGAAAGGTCATGATGTTAGCTATTCTCTGAGTACTTTAACTGCAAGTGACGATGTAAAACAGACAAAAATTGTAAATTTGAAACTTACCTCGAGTGATGGTGAAAGTAGCCTAGAGATGTCAAATGTGTATGTTGTCAAAGACATACCTGTAAAAGTAGCAACGCGTTATGATGTACTTGATTATACTTACCTGCATGACTTACCTGTACCAAAGTGTTCCCAGGTTGACATTCTTATTGGTCAAGATCATTCTGAAGGTCTTCTTCCCTTAGAGACTAGACAAGGGAAGAAACATCAACCATTTGCCATTCGAACTCTGTTGGGCTGGTCGATAAATGGGCCAGTATCCAAATCGGTCAGCAAGGGTGTCGTCACAAACTTTGTAAATGTTTCTGAAGTGTGCCAAGATAATTCTATCAAATCAATGTGTGATATTGAGAGTGAAAATGTGAAATCTAAATCGGCTACTTGTTCTAGTGACGATGAACATGTCAAATTGTGCGATGATAATGTCAAATTTGTCAACCGTGACTTTGAGGTGCATGTCCCCTGGAAGCCTCATATCGTCCTCACCAATAATCTGCCGCAAGAAATGGCCACACTCACCTCTTCAATGAAGACTGTGGAGAAGAGGGGTCTAGAAGTCAGATTTCACCAGCTTCAGCATGCAGTGCTGGGAGTCATCGATGCCACGTATCATCGAGTGAAAATTCCTATCTACGCGAGAGATGCCCTCCGCTTCCCCTGGTATGACGACTCAGAAGCCATTGAGACGATCCAAAGAACTGCATCCTCAATTTTTGACACCCTAGGCTTTGTCAATCCTGTTGCGTCTAGCAGGCCGCTATTCCAAGAAGAAGTGATGCAGAAGCTGGATTGGGATGATGTTGCAACCCAGGAGCTTGTCACAAGGTGGGAGCAGTGGATACATGCTTTGAAGTTCTTAAGTGAATTTCGGATCCCCAGATGCGTCAAGCCTCCAGAAGCTGATGATGCAGTGATGCAGTTTCCTCATTTTTGTGATGTTAACCAGTCAGCCTATTGTTTGTGTACAAATGTTCAATGTATTAACAAATCTGGTCAAATTCTTGTGAGATTGTTAATGAGTCAATATAATGTCAGTCAGCTAGAAGTGAATTTAGAACTGCACACTGCTTTTCGTCCCGCAAGTGCTCATGAGCTGTTTCGTCAAGTCCTGAGTATCTACACTGAAGATTTCCTGTTTTGGTCTGAGGGTGCATTGGAGAGAATCGCCTGGATCATCAACAGGATGCTCAAGGAAAGTTTGGATCCACCACCTGGATCTCCATGCTGTCTCTGCCCCCTTGGGATTGTCACTGAAGTGTTGTAACCTGCATAATTCTTTTTGTATTCAAGTGATATGTTTTTTCAATGTTTTCCCCAAAATGTTGTATGAATCATGTTCAGTTTGATATGACTTACAATTGTATCTCTTTATGTGTTTTGACATAAAGTCACTCACATTGTGATATTTCAAATATTTAAAATTACCTTTTATAAGGTTGTATTTTCAATTTCATTATGATGCTTCATTTTAATGATTTAATGTGTTGATACCTTTATACAGGCCTCAAAAGGTGGGAGTATAATCTGCATCATGCAGATTAGGTTCTGTGAGTGTAAATATTTATGTAAGCATGATCATATAACATATTCATTAAGCCTAATTACTTGTTTGGATCTTTTATGGATCTATGATTCACAGTTGTCCAAGTTTACTGTGTTGTGTTGTCATTTCATTACTTTAAGTCATTAGTTATAACAACAGTTTCTGATGTTTCATTCTAACATAGAATCACAGTTTAACATTGTTTGAGTCAAGCTCCCTTTTATGTTTAAGTTGTCAAAAGCTGTGAAAGCTGTGAAAGTGTGCTTCCTCTCTTGTCAGCTGTTCATTCTAAAGTCATTATTACACTATTAGACATTGAAGAAGATACACACTAAAAGACAACCTCCGGCAGCTGCACTTGCTGTAAGTTAATTTTATATTTGTTTCATATTAATTCAAACTTGTACTTATTGATAGACTTTATCAACCTTATTCATAATTAAACATAGGCTTACTTGTATTGGTTATATTACTTGCATGATTACATTGCTTAATTGGTTATATTGCTTAATTGTATTACTTACAACTTGTAGTTACATAACCACTTATAGTGACCTTCATGACCTCAAAGGTTACAAGGTTGTTAAATACATTTATTTCCTATTCCATTTATGGTTATTATACACACTATGCAATGGCATGTGATATTATGATGACAATTATTAGACATTATTAGACATTACTCTGTTCTTTGTATGTAAGATGTGTGAATGCTGATTGTGTGAATGAGTATTTATATTTGTGTTTAATTGTTTCCAGATTTACCTGGCTGTAAAGTCAGCGTCTGAATAAAATGTGCAACTGAAACGTCACTATTTGTCATCCTTGGAACTTTGAGTTCTACACATTGCGTCCATGTAAACAGTCAAAGAAAGACAAGAAAGGTACTTCTTATTGTTCTGTTGTTGCTTCTATTATTCTCAGAGCACACTTGCACACGACAATCATGCAATGTTTCTATTTGTGGTTGAATAAGTTGCACAAAATAGTTGTTCTCTCATGCAAAAATACAATCAAAAGAATACCATAACAATATAATGGCACTCAGAAGTTTGTTGTATCTTGTGCTGGAAGTTGAATGTCACACTGAAGTTTACTCCTCTTTCTTGTACAGTTGCATCAATGTCCAACATACGTAACACTGCATTCGCATGTTCTTTGGGTGACTCTTCTACAAGGCTGTATGTGCCTTTGATGGCGGCATTATCCAGTTTCAATACTTACTTACACCCATTTTTAGGGTACAACATCAAACTGTCCATGTGAAGTTGTTATTATCGTTTTCATAGATACGTGTTTTTCCAGTTTGTACTTTGCATTATCTCAAAACTGTGATGTCACAGATTGAGCACACATTTCGAGAAACTGACAAAACATATTGACACATGGATTATTTATGTTTAGCTTGTTTAGCCTTAATACCTGCACTGGTTGATGGATGCCTCAATGAAATGTAACTGAAACAAACAGTCCACTTATCCTCAATGGAGAGTTACAATGCTGGCCAAAAGTTAGGAAACGATAAGCTCTTCACCCCTGCCTTAGTGTTGCACAAAATTGTATCTGGTTGTTCAGATTGTTACTTGATCAAATCAAAATACACCTAAATAATTTGAAGATGATTATTAAAGGTAAATTTGTGAAAATATAGCATTAAATTTAAAAGGTTGCTCTCAAAAATGGGGATGTGTCAAAATGAGTAAGCATTGGCCATTGCCATTTCATTGATATGCCTGGCCACTTATTTTGGACAATCGTTATTTTGAAAGCAACAACATAAACTGAATGCCACTCATGTGCAATGTTGAAGCTGCTTATAGTTTTATTTCAATCTCTCTGCCAATTGTGATCTCTTTTTCTGATCACGTAAGAATCCATCCACCCACAGGCAAATTTCTGTGACGCTGATCCGATGGCAAGCAAAATTCTGTTTCCAAACTTTTAGCCTGCAGTGTACTATGAGTCTATGACTGACAACAAATGTCACAAAAGGATTTGAAACTGTGAAGACAAGTGTCTTGTGAAAAACAATAAAACAGGCTTTGTTTGGGAAACATTGAAACAGAGACTCTTCTGGCCAGGTGTAACAATCAGCTTTGACAGAAGTTGTTTGTTGTGGTTGTATACAAAACATAACATGGCCTGGCAGTTTAAATTTCCTTTGTCATAAACCGTGATGTCAAACTCTGAACTGATATGTCACAGATTGAAGATTTAACCAATCACATTCACAGATACCCTAGTGATGTCACGGTTTAACTGCAAAACGAAGTTTTCAAAAAACACGTAGCTATGAAAACGATAATAACTGCTTGATACCTTTTTATGTGTGTTAGATCAGTCTAGTTCTGGGTCACATGCTGATATCTGGTGATTATTTTAGAACCCGTGCTGTCAAAATATTTTCCATGTTGTCTGGGAAAGATCAAGAGGTTGAGAGGCCCTCCTGTTATCTGGTGCAAGTCTCATGTTGAATGGGATTCTACACAACGTTCACATAGCTTAAATACATTGCCAAAGTACCTCATGTGGTCAAGTATTGCAAAGAGATACTAGAAGTCAGGTTTTGCCCCCTTAAATATCCAAAAAGTATCTAAAAAGTAAATACTCAAGCAAGGAGGAAAACGGGCAATGTCACCACCAGCAATCTCATCAAAGTCTCAACAGGAATCTGTGGAATAATTTACCAGGTATAGAATTAATTGGTATTTATTCTTGTATCATATGTAAAATGATTTTTGATTCTTTACAGACAAAAGTCTGCCTCACTTCCTTGGAAAAATTTATGCAGGATTAATACAAATAACACATTAGAAATACATCCCATGCAATCTGTTATTGCAACAACTAATATTTCCTCGCATGTCTATAGTACATCAGGGCAACATGTATTCATTCATCTTTTCTTGGAAAGTAACACACAGATTTGTGATAGTGTAGCCCTCCGAGACAAGTTTTTATCACACGAGAGGTTTGATTGATTAGATTACAGGAGTCCACAATGCTTCACACATCATGCTCCATTTGGTTGGATAATTTACTTGAAGACCATAGACTCTGATACATGGGTTACGAAATCAAAGAATGTCCTTCATTTTGGACAACTTTCTTTTTTATAACTCTTACAGCTTCACATAGCTGTTCAGAACTCAGTTTGGTGTTATTTTAAAAGTAAGGGAGAGCAAGTCATTACTGAAGTGGCTATACTGCAGTTTTGTGACATCAGTGGTTTAAATTTTTGTTCACATTTTGTGTGCAAACTGCATATTTTACAGCTTTCTTCACGTAACACAAGCTCCGTGTGACCCATAAATTAAAGCTGAAATCCTTGCCCCATTGCCCCTTTCCGTCTGGTTCTTATCAAAACATCCAATTCTAAAACTTTTTTAAAAAGAAGCACTGGAGTGAGAAAGCATGCCAGTAATCCTGTTCAGCTTAATGAAAAGCATGATTGACACCTTTAATATGAGGAGGTCAATAACCTTCAAAGCATCTTTTTTAGGTCATTGGAGGTGATGCCAAACACATGGTGTAAGAGGTGTTATTGGTCAAGGAGGCAGGAAGCTTGGAATGATGTTTTATGGCACTACACTACACTGTAACTTGGGACCTTGGGTGGGTGTGGTCATGACTGATCTGTCATGACAAGTATTGATTTTTCTACATTTGGGTTCTAAAAAAAAATTGTGAATTATGATAGATCAAAGACAATTAAAATTGATAGAGAGATCGCAGTTGCCCTTGCATTATAAGACCGCCCTTCTGCGGTCATGACACGGTCTCTCATGGTGGTGCAATCTCTCATCAGGGTGCAAAATGCACTTAAAAAACTATTTTGTGTGAGTGTGTCCAAAAGGCAGTCACATAAGGCAAGTCGATCTTATAACTGGGGGTCTTAAAACATATGAGAATATGTTTACCACTCTGATTTCTCGCTGACCAGGTTCTCATAATAGTTTTGGTAAACAAGGATTTCAGTCTCCAAGTTCGTTTCTCAACTTAGTTATCTCTAGCCTGAGTGTTAAACAAGTCCCCAGACCAGCATTAGGCCCGGAGTAGTACAGGATCCCCTCCAGCAGTGCTGCCAACCATACCTTAGAAAGGGCATGTCCTGTCACTCTTATCCTCACCAGAGTCATGCCCTAGTCACATTTGCATTTGTCACTGAAAAGTGTCAAAACGTTTCAGCAAAATAAAGGAGAGATCATTCCGGATGTCAGAGATTAAAAAAAATTGGCATTGTATAATTTGGCATAAATATAAAAGGGCCATTGTGAATAATTATTTTCATATGAAGTTCAGATCTGCATCCTGCAATCAGCAAGATACATGTACTCCTGAGTGACTATGCAGTTACTTATGCATCATTACTGCATACATAAAATACCATCTGTACGAGCCACACAATTCTTTTATGATATGGTCCCATTAGGAAGGCAATTTGTGTAGTTGTTTCGATCTCAAGATAAGGATCCGATATACATGCTCCATCCAATACAAAGTATCTGTGTCAGAAAGTCAATTTCATTATTGCTGTGTAGTGGTCCAGCATCCACTTTGTCTGCAATATTCATTTACACCAAGTTCTACCACTTTTATTTCATCTTTTATCCATTTTTGAAGGATGGATATACCTTAGAATTTAGTACAAAGCTGTTTCCAATATGAAACTTGACAATCCAGCAATTAAATCATTTTCCAAAAGGACAGAGATATTTTTTATTCATATATATAGCCTACTTTCCACTTTGACTTTAATTTTTTTAACTTATCAGTTTCCACTCAGAAGGACAAGAAGATGCAATTAAGGCAGCTTTTATCCCGGAAGTTGAAGCTAGAATTTGTCTGTTTAGTTGAAAAACTTTCAATTAGATTTAAGAAGTACATCATGCTTGCACTGACCCAAAGTGACCCACTGGCTTCAGGGTGTTTTCTAAGAATACATCAAAGTACTCTTAACACATTTTAAGATGCCTTCAAGTCTTAACCTGCTTTTCTGTAGCATAGAGCTTCTTTTTTTGGAAGAAGTTCTAAAATGGGATGTGACTTCAACAGATTTAGCAGAAGTGCTACTCTAAAGGTCAAAAAGGTGTTCAAGCTTGTTGGAAGGTTGAAAGGACCAAGTTAAGAAATAGAAACATTAACGCTACTCTTTTACATCTATTTTATACTCCTATTTTAATCTTTCTTTATCAGTCCTCATTTTAGTTATTAAATTAAATATGATTCCAAACTATTATGTGAACCTGTAAAAATGCCCATTCAGTCTGCTCTAGAATTGTGTATGAGGTCAAGATTGCTTGGTTGAGGTTATAAACATAGTTTGTGGTACATAAACACACTTCACGCATCATAAACATACTTTGATCACTACTAGAATGCTCATGGAACATCTTACTGTCAGTTGTACACCCTGCCAGTACCACAAATTGAAAGTGTTCTATCAAACATACCAGAACTGAAATTGAGAGCAAACATTAATGTATATTTTTCAGTGTACATGTAGAAAGAGGGCACCAACGAGTAGAAAAATGATCTTTGGATCCATAGATTTCAATCACAACTTGCAAAAAGAGTGGATTACCACCATGCTGTTTCAAGGCAAAAACCTCCAGTGATTGATGGATATATTCGTCTGTGGACATCAGGGTAGACTTGGGTAGACGCCTCTTGCATGCCAACAATATTTTGCACCATATCAAATAGCAGAATTGGAAATCTACTGACCTGGGATATTGGGGATTGGAATGGTGTTTCATACCATATGTTATATCCACATTAACCACCTTGACAGCTGACAGGAGTGTTGGCACTGGAGGCAACTCACCTGAGAAAAAAAAAAGAAACCAAACATTAGACTTTTACAAAATGATAGAGATATTTAAGCAGTAAAACCCATCTATTTAACACTTTATGTTGGTTAACTGCTTTACTTAGAGCAAAAATCTACTCCAGAAAGTCATTGAAATTGATCACAACAAACTGAGCACTATTTGAAGTTTAAATGGCCTCTTTACAAAACAGTTGGCTTCAGCAACATTTGGAGTGAGGTCTGACTGACACATGTTTACACATCAGACAACTGTGATATACAAAAAAAAAAGAAGTGCAACGGTCAATACATCTGAATCCGAACTGCTCCAAACATTTCTCCACGCCCAGAACAAATCAGATTCTAATCACTAATTCTCTGTTGGTGTGGCAGCCTTCTGGTAAAGGACTAAGGTTGATATATATGTGGCTTGGTGGGGTCAGTGGATACTCCTTGGCCAAACTGGCAGCATCTTGGAACCTTGACCTTGCTTGTGGCTGCAAAGGCTTGACCCCACTCAGAAACACTAGTTCAGGGGAAAAAGAGGTAATTTGCTCTTCTCTGTCACTGAATCTCCTCCTTAACAAACCCTAGGTCATTTGGGTGAGGATACAATACAGATTCAGTCAACTTTTTGACCTTAGAACCTTTGTTGGTGTTGGTGGGAAATTAAAGATCAGGGTCGACAAACACTAGGGTCACTCACAATACATCAGTTCCAATACAAACTCTTCATGTGGAGTCACTATTCTGACCTGCTCTGAATGGCTTTTAAGTATTGGATCCAAATTTATGTGGAAAGGAGATTTTTTTAAGGTTTGGGTTACAGAATGCATGGGTAAATGCATTCACAGTCATACATTTTAAAAATAAGGGTCTGGTAGCAAAGCAGTGGAGCTGTTTTACTAGTGTAAGCTTACAAACTCAAACTATGGCTTGTTAAACAGAAATCACATCATTCTAGACCAGTGTTATTATGGATGTACGTCTATGAATGTGGACTTCCTTAAGAGTGCCCGCTATAGAACAGCTAAATTCCCCCACAATCGGTTGCATTGCAGCCAGTGCCTTGCCCATGAGTTCCAGCCCATCTCAGCTTGTCCTCGGACAATAAGAATAGAATCATACGACAAGTGCTAAAGACCCAACGTCCCTTCTGACATTAGCAAATTGAGTCAAGAAGACGAATGAGGCCTGAAAAATGACCAAGTGATAGCGTTGTACAATTGGTTCCTGGGCTATTAATGGCAAACTCAATAGAAGACAGATTTCAGCTCAGAAAATAAAATGTGGGAACGGACAATTGCTGACCTTTTCGCGCTATGTGGCTTCTTTTTCTGGACCTACACTTCTAGCACAAGGCATCTGTATACTGATCTGGCATCACATATAACAACTTACAACCATAGCAAAACAATGAATGATCCTGGGAATATTTAGGGTACATTGTAACCAATCATGGCTGCAACTTCAGCCAACAGCATAATGTTACATCCAGACATGTGAGGGAAATTGCTCATCCCACATGAAAATCTGCCAGAAAAATCAATTAATTAGTCCAAACAACACACATTAGCAAAGAGGATTATTTTTGAAAACAAGAAAACAGAACCATTAATGCTTAGAAAATTCAAGTTGGAGGTCGAATCAAAATGACTTCCTCGGTAATTGTATAGTGAACAACAACATGATTGAACTGATGATTGGAAGAGGCAAATATACATGTATGTCAAAAGTCCATGTTGAGTGGATTATAGTAACCCTTAAAACCCATTGTATTTAGGAAGTGATGGGTTATGCTTCTGGAAGAGAACATAACCAGCCAGAAGCACATGCTGTTCCAGTGAGGAATGATTATAACTTATAAGTAGCTTTTAATGAGCGGTGGGTTGTCATTCCCTTATCTGCAGACATAAGATTAAGAAACAATTTCAAGGAATGACAAATTTCATTATCATCTCAAATCAATTATTTTATTTTATTTCACATCAACCTTGAATTACATCGATGTCAAAGGACTTCTTGATCGAGTCAGATTTATCTTTACAAATGCCGTAATAAGGACAGCCTTGATTTCCACAAAAGGTGCCACTGACTATCCATCACTATATTGATGAAATCCTTGGATATTGCTTCTGGATATGGCATTTCATAATCCACATCACATATATATGTCAATCGCTGTCCATGACCAGTAGTAAATGGCCTCGTTGCATTGGATCCCTTCAATATTTAGAACTTCATAAAAACAAAACCAAACGAAAATTTTAAAGAATCCAATAAAAACAATAATCAAATATACAACCTTTGTGTTGGATATGGCTGCAAGTCTACTTCGCAGCTACAATTTTCACTCAAATGTGTAGTGGTAGCAAGTTTGAAGAGTGGAAGGTTATGTGAAGGAAATCAGATGCATGAAAAACGTCTTCAAATGAGTGATGACATCAAGCTCATACTCAAACTCATACTATGTCTATAGGATAGGATAGGATATTTTATTTGCACAACTTGAGTACTTACAATAAAATGGAACATACATGCAAATTTTATATGCAAAAAAGTAAAATGTTGTACAGGAGGGCACCTGAGCAGAAACTGCTGTAACCCAAAGGGTAGGTGCACCCCCTCCCCCTTTAGATAAACCCCGGATATACTTTAAATATTATGAATCAATACAAAAGATGTTATTCTGATAACATATATGCAAAAAATAATTAGTAAATATGTGTATAGACTATTCATATTCAAATACATTATACAAATAGATATGTGAATAAAATACATTATACAATATAATAGTACGCAATTACTGTGTATACCACATAATTATTAAAGCAAAAAGCGAAAAAGCATCCTGCACTATCCCTCGTCTGGTTCAAAGTTGAACAGCAGAGTTGGAATAGCCAGGACAACTCATGCTTTCTGTTTATACACTAATACAGCCATATGAATATAATAGTATACAATTAAACACTACACATAAAACCAAAAAGCGAAAGGCGCCCTGACTATCCCTTGTCTGGTTCAAAGTTGAACAGCAGAGTTGGAACAGCCAGGACAACCCAGGCTCTCACTTAAAATTTGAAGCATAAATATAGTATATAAAAATTATGAACAAATGATTTTGAAAATTACTAATGTTAATAATTGGAGGGTCTGTAGCGACCACTACCTTTAGCATAACTTAGTACGGTATTGGAATTGGGACAAATACAAATGGGATGAGTGCCTATTAGTTACAGTGGGTGGGTCTAGGATAATCGCTACTACCTATATCAATTAAAAAAAATATATATTATGGTGCATCTGGCTTTGAAAAGCAATGAAAACTATCAACTGGATTATGGCTAATAGTTTTCTATTTTCATCTGTGTAATGCATTTGCTAAATGACTTTAAGCTTAATTTGTCTTTAATTTGTTGGGGCATATTTTGCCATAGATGTGGTGCTCTAGCTAAGAAACTTTTATTATAAATTTCTAAACTATGATGGGGTGTTCTAGGATTGTTATTATTTCTAGTATTGTGGCGATGATTGTTGAATTCAAAGATGTTCACGATTCTTTGTGGTAATATATCATTTGTATATCTATATGATATTTTAAGCAGAGAGTTTTCAATTAGATCATCAAGTTTTAATAATTTACCATTTTTGAAATAGGGCTGAATTCTGACTCTACGTCTAATATTCGATATTGCTCTTATAGCATTGTTTTGTTTTACTCTCAACTGCTTCAGACAACTTCCACTTAACATTGGACCCCAAGCAGCTATCCCATACAATAGATGGCTTTCTACATTAGTAATATAAATCAGTTTTTTAGAAAAAAAGGGCAACATATTCTTGATCATATATAAACTGTAGGTACCCATGGTTAACTTGGTTAGCAGATATTGACAGTGAGTTTTCCAATCCAAATGCTGATCAAGGTGTTCTATCCATTGCATCAATCAATTTTCAGGAAGAGCATTAACTTTTCTGGAGGGGCTGCAATTTGCATAATTAGTGATGATGAAGTTATTTTATATTTACAAGACGTTCACTCTTCTACAAATTTTCAAAACAGCTATAGAGTTTTGCTGAATTAGAATAGAAGTCAACCATTTTCTCATCACAGATATACGATTATAATTTTCTTGGAATAAGTCCCTTCAGTTGGGAGAGAACTTGTGCAGAATAAGCTTCATTTGCCAAACTATTGCTGCTCCAATACTACGATGCTATTACTCTGGAGCTTGCAGCAAATTATGAAAGGCAATATTTGTAACAGTACATTTTAATGCAAGTATTTGAAATCCTGGCTTCCGAGGACATTAGTTAAATCCAGTTTGTCATCAAGCCAGATTTTGGAGTCAACTTCTGTCAATAGGGATGCATGACCTCTATGTGATTGCTCTGTTCCTCTGTCACGAACTAACTATTGTCTCTTGTTGTCTGCTATTGTATCCAATAACCCCTATTATCTCTCTGCGGTGATTGTTGGCCAATCAGACGAGATTGCTGCACAAGTGGACTTACCATATGTATATATATATATTCTTTTATTCACAACGAAATATCAATAAGATACATGTGTGATGACAGTAAAATTACTACAAAGAAAGACAGAAGATATATATATACATATGTAATGCTTTTCTCAGGTTAGTAGTCCCGCAGCATCCAAATTCATCATACCAAACAATTTCAAGCTATTGTCAACACTATATGTACTTTATGAACAATAAGAAACAGAAGTTTACATATGGTTAGTAATCTCAGGTGCTCATCTAGAAATGGCTTGAGGGCGGTTGAGGGTCATTACATTGGTTACGCGGCCGTCCGTGACGTTTCCTGTCTCTTCCATATTAATTTTGGGCCACTAGTAAGTGTGTTGCTTCGGAATAAAAAAAGGAAAGAAAGATGTCAAATATATATTTATCACAGTTAAAGCTAGATGAATATAATTGTAGGTTAAAATAATTTCCAAAAAGACAAAGAGCTGTCTTATTTATAATGTATTTTCCACTTTGAAACTGTATGCTGTGTGTAGGCATTCCGTTTTCTGCCTTATCAATTTCAACTCGGCTGTAAAAGAAGTTGCCAATTAAGTCAGCTTTCAGCTTTCCTTTATACACTGCATTTGCCTGTTTCGAAAGTTTAAATTAGATTCGAAGAACTACGCCATGTTTGCACTGGCACATTGGCTTCAAGGTGTTTTGTGAGAATACATCAAAGTACTTACAACACATTTTGAGATGCTTTCAAGTCTTAACCTGCTTTTCTGCATTATACAGCTTCTTTGAATGACTTCCCTTTGGGAAAGTTCTAAAATGGCATGTGACTGCAACAGGTGTAACAGAGGTGTGATCTGAAGGTCAAGGAGGCAATTTGAAGATGAACGTAAAAAAAAACAACCCAGAAATAATGTAATGTGAATTCCTGTACATTTAGTAATGTACTAGGCAACTGGAAAACCTACTGCATACTATTCAATTCTTTTCAATTTTGTAAAGAAGATAGTTGGATAAATATGTTAAGCGTGGTTCGCTATTTCCAGTTCAGGCTGCTCAAGAAAAATGTGAGGGATCTTCCCTTGGCCCCTTTTGTAACAATCTCCCTGATTGGCCAACAACCCGCCAGAATCAATTTGTGAACCAATGCAAGTGCTCCTTTCGTCCACTCTAGAATAATGTATGAAGTCAAGAATGTGTTGCTAAGGTGAATGCTGTAATAACACACTTTATGGTGCACAAGCCTACTCCCTTTATCATAAACATACTTTGATCACTAGACAGTGCCTTTGATGGTGGTCCTCTTTCAATGCTGTGCACCTGGTGGTACCATACACTGAGAGTACTGGTATTTGCTACTAGATAACTCAAATTAAAGGGTGACTTTTCCTGCTCTGAACCTCATCTAATCCTTTAAACGTATTTTAGAATCTAAAGTTACACTTTGTTCTGAATAAGTAATGATTGAGCCAACATCATATTATAAGTACAGGTTATTCATCTTGGGAAAGGGAATATGTGATAAACAAATGTTCCTGATCCAATTCCATGGTGAGTAACCGGCCTATACAATGAGACAAACACTCAAAACATTACATATTGTAAAGTAACTGAACAACAAAGGATATGGGATGTATTGCGGCGAAGTACTGGCTTACGTTTTGCTGACAAAGGTGTCAAACAGTATAACTAACCAAGGTGTCCACAGCGAGCTTGAACAAACTTTGGAGTTAAAAAAATTGACCAAGAAAATGATTAGCGCAGTGATGTAGAGGAAGGTAAGACGAACATTTTGATGTATCAAAAAAAAAAATCTGTTGGGAAGTTTTTGAGATATTTGAGTTTTAAATGTTTTATTTATCACACCCTATTGTTAGCATGGAATCTCCCTCTAAAAATGATCAAAACTGTCCATTTTTCCTGTTAGGTAATATCTAAGATAAAAGCAATAATTCAGAAGTAAAAATATGCAGTCATTGCCACAAGAGCAAGTATATACCACAAAATTCAGACTGACAGAGTGTGATAAACCTATAACAGGAAACTTTTCTCAGAAAATTTATAAAATATTTTTATTTGACAACCTGTCCTCAGTTTCATCATTCTGGTGAATAATTGTAGTAGAATATACCTCACTTTTGAACTCTATGGTGTATTATTGAGGTTTTTATGTGTTTTTAAAGAAATTTCACCACTGTGAAACAAGTACTTTTGCAACCATGTAAACTGTAGCCAATGTTGAGTGAATCATCAGAAAAGCATAGATAGAATGTTTGGAAATATTTAGTTAAGTGTGGAGTAGAATACTTTGGCATTGCAGTCTTAATGTGCAATAGTTGTATATGTTTGTATTAACTACATTTTCACATAATTTACTGAATTTATGCTATTTTTGTTGTTCTATACAATTAAAGATTGGTTGATTTTGGATGCCAGATAACCTACATCAACATTAAACCCCCAACATCCATTCCAAGTACTCAAAAAATACATTAAGCATGACTATTACTGTTTATTTATAGCTTTTAATTTTATTTTTGTCTTTTTGTCCAATTGCAAACACTTTTTATGCAATATCAGGGTATTCAACTTCATAGTGAATCAGGTACTTACAAAACACTCTATGCATGCATTGTCTAATAATTTACTCAACTTTGTCTATCCTCTTACATTGTTATGAAATGCTTGTTTCATGGCGGCGAAATTTGGGATAAAATGCACAAAAACTCAACAAAGCCAGCTACAATGAGATAATGAGACCAAATTTGCTAAAATTATTTACCAGAATTATGTAACTAACACAACCTGGTATTGCAAACATTTTCTCAGGACTTTAGCCAGAAATGTTAGCTGTTATAGGTTTATCACACCCTGTCAGTCTGGATGAAGTGGTACATACTATCTGCAAAAACAATGACTGCATATTTTTACTTCCGAATAATGACTTATATCTTAGATATTACCTAACAGGAAAAATGGACAGTTTTGATCACTTTTTCACAGAGGTTACATGCTAAGAATAGGGTGTGATAAATAAAAAATCTAAAACTCAAATATCTCAAAAACTTTCCAACAGATTTTTTTGTTTGATATATCAAAATACTCGTCTGACCTTCCTCTACATCACTGCGCTAATCGTTTTCTTGGTCAATTTTTTTAACCCCAAAGTTTGTTCAAGCTCGCTGTGACATGTCGAATGGTATAACTGACAAAGTAAGATATGTTAATGTTCCTACCCGTATAACCAAAGAAGGACTTTTATGTTTTTGTATTTGACATTTGGAGGATAAAGAGCATGTCCCTTAGGAGTGAAACAGCAATCTCCAGGCCATATATTTCAATCAAATCCTCAACAAAGAGAGACTTACTGCCCTGCTGGGGCACACGCTCCAATATTTGAACGGTGCCAAGAAGCTATTCTGCCCGGAAAATTCCTTATTCAGAGAATTCTTAAGATAGATTTTCATTTTGGAATAAAGCTTTTCAAAATGACCAGAAAGCTCAACCAAAAAGTAAATTACATTCAGTCGGCACGAATATGGGCTTTTCAACAAGTCTTGAGGATAGCAAATAGAAAATTAAATTGCCATCTTTTTGCTCGGTGTATCACACACTCACTCAAATCACGAGTATGATAAATTATGCTGAGCAAACATTTCAATTTTAGCCATATGAAAATTGTGAAATTAATTATGTCAAATTCATAAGGTTGCATTTGCTTTTGCTGTATAGAATTCAATTGAGAAAGAAACTCCAAATCCACCGATCACTCTGCTCTGATTATGACTATTCCACACTCAGAACTTACCTAAACTATTCATATGTGAAGTCAGGCACTATTGTGACCCACCTGACCAGCCATCAAGTAAGGGTACAGTAAACTTATGGGTAAGGAAATTGTTTTAGGTTTGGGGTTACACTATGGCCTGACGTATGCCTAGTCATATAACACAAATAGGGTCTGCTAGAATAGTGGTAGATGTTTGTTTTTGTGATGTGAGCTTACAAACTCACACTGCTGCTTGTTAAACATGAACTGGGTGCTCAATCCAGGATTAAACCTAAGGATAGTATACAGCTTAGGCTACCCTAGGCAAAATAAAGTAAAAACAAGTTTTATAATGATTTTATTTCTAATCTGAGAGCACAGAACTTTGCTTACCATCATGATATGCCTCAAAATTATTCAGTCGGTAGACAGAGTAATGGGCAATAGTCGATCACCTCATTTTTCTATTAATTATTTTTTGATCGTCAATCCCTAACTGTAAGCATTATCATTTAAATAATAGACTAATTTTGTCTGTAAATTGTCTGAATCAAACTAATCAGGACTATTATCTTGAACAAATACTCAATAGAAATATCTGGAATCTTAGTGATGGCTGTAATGTGCAAGGCAAAAGCACTGATGAAACAGAGAACAGAATGACATGGTAATTGCTAAAGACCTATTGTCCACTCTGGCTTGAATGGCTTCTGCAAATTGAGTTAGAAAGATGAATGATGCCATATAAATGACCAGCTGACAGCCATAGTCGTGTTCTGCACATCTGATCCCTGGAATATAAATGGTAATCTCAAAAGAAGACAGAGTCTAGCTTTAGCAATAAATTGCATGGACAAATTCTGACAATTCTTTTCTACCATTTTTAATGATATTCTCTTCCTGTACAGTATGATATGGTACATGTATAATCCATCACCATTGACCTGTAGCCTGACAACTTGCTCCTGGAGAGACCTTGATGTAGGTTAGACACCAAGCCTTAATCCAGTAAAGAGGTGGTTTGGTATATTAATTTTCTACATACTTATTCCTCATCATACACATTTTTAAAAGATTTTTATTATTCATGCCCTGGAGTTACCTTGTCATCAATAGGCATGGTTCTCTGGTTCAATAACTGAACTTCAGTTATGGGAGATGATGCAATAACTTTAACTTTACAATGAACAGTTGATAAACTGAGAGGCATAGGTTTGACTTACTGTCAAAAATCATTCAGCTTTGTTCTTAGCTCAGTGAAACAAATGAGGTTTTGCCATTTGGTCAATGCTTAACATTCTGAATCAAAACTGTTTGCTGGAGGCACAGGTTATCGTCCACTGAGATGAAAATTAACTATAGCTTGAGGGATGGCCACACGTATTCTCCGTTATGATATGATTTGTTTTCATCTCATCAGAGGAGAATCCATGCTCCTCCCACTGGCTGTTTGGTTGAGGATGTTTAGCATTGACCCAACGGCAAAACGCCACCTATTTAATCAGCTTTCTTGCAGCAACGTAAATATACTGAATGGATCTATTCAAGTGATTCACTTACTTGTGAAGCTATACTCACCTGGAATAGACAGACAGAAGTCTTCACAGTTCACGGAAGATGAAGATAAGCAATCAGATATGAGAGAAGTACTGTGTACAATCTGTCTGGCATAAACATTCAGAAGTTCTGGGAAATAGGCATGAGTATACAAATCTAGTACTGAGTCTCAATAACTTTTGACAATTCAGAATATGATTTAAAAAATAAGTCCTTCTTTTTTTTTATCTTAAATGTATAAATTGCCAAAAATTTACTTACTTATTACCAATGCACAGAACAAATTATTGAAATAATATAATTTATCATCATTCTACAAGTACATGAACAAAAAATCATTAGAAGTGAGACAGCTCTAAATATCCCTATCATGCATTTTCATCCTGCAGTGGCGGATCCAGACACGACGGTCTAGGGGGGGGGCCGGACGTGTTTCGGCATACGCGGGCCCGCGTTATCGCAATTTTTCTTGAAAATACTAATATTAATCTTAATGGTCTAGGGGGGGCCCCTAGGCCCCCCTGGATCTGCCACTGATCTGTGCATTAAAACAAGCAATGAGTCTATGTGCCTAGAACTTGCCTTGCGCTTCCCAACATCCCATGTCACTACAAGAGGGCCACTGACTTTGTGAAGAGCCAAAAATGCGTAGATCAAGGCTTCAAAGTATCAGGCTTATCTGTGCATTAGATTGCAATAGAGGTACAAGGCATCTTAATCTGCTTATATATTGTACAATCATGCCCAACTTTGTAAGTAAATACCAAAGATAAACAAGAAGTAAATGCAGTAAACAAGGCAAACAAGATATAGATGCTCAAGATAGCAAAACAGATGAATAATTAAAGTGCACTTTCATAAGGTGATTTTTTTTTCTCGCTTATTTTTTACTGCCAGGTTCAAATATGCATCTGGTTATTATCGAGAAAACAATTTACTGAGGGTGGTTGTGTGTTTTTGTTCAAAGATAGATGTTTACCATTTATATTCAGTCACTTGCTTACTTTTATTTTTTGAATTTGTATTGGTTTCTCTGTTTGCTGATTGTCAAATGAGCCTAAATGCAATCTATACAAATTATAAATTATCAATATTACAAATGAATGTCAAGATCAAGAACATTATTAAGCTTCTATTTCAATCATCAAGTCTTGCACTTCTTTTGAGAATTTCGGAACGACAGCAGGTAAGTGAAAGAACTTCATAGTAACTAATTAATATGCAAATTCTAACCCCTCCAGGAAAGTTAATGCTCCTTCAGAAAATTGATTGATGAAGAGGATAGACCACATGAAGTTTGAACATAATTACTCATTTGAGGACATTTTTCATGCATCTGATTTTCTTTGGGTAATTTTCCCCTTTCAGACTTGTTCAACCGTATGATGTATGTTAGAATGATAGAGACCATAAAATTGATTGCAAATTATATCAAGCTCCAGACAGTAAATTGTTACAGACTGCTGTCTTTCCACTAGCTTGGTTGTGGCAAGTTTTCCAATAATCTGTTTTAAAAGTTTTCTATTAGTTTAGATGCTTTAATACTTGCCATTTTATCCAGTTTGATCATCTTTAAGTTTCTAATTGGTTTGTTAGCTTTAGATAATTTTATTTGTTTTTCCAGTTTTAAAATTTTGATTTTATTTAGTTTAGTTGGTTAAGCAAAGTATTTTCACACTGATAAGACATGTAGATTTTTTGCCAAACTATCTGGTACCAAGAGCACATCATGCAATTTTCTTCTTTGTATTGTATTGTATTTTATTGTAAGTACTCTCAGTCATACACTGCAATGCAGGCATGAAATTCGTGTTGAGCCATGCACAATGATACTGCTCAGGCCAGCCACAGAACAGCGCCCATGGGTAGAGAATATAGAGGAACATTGCCCAAGGTTCCAATGTCGTAGCATTCTCCTGTGTTGGTGACCGCCGTATGATGATGATTGATGAGAAGACTGGGAGTCTGGCACATACCCTATTAATTCAGGGATGCCCAGGATCTTTCAGTTGCTCCAGCACAGAGTGGGAGTTGAACCCACGACCTCACGGCCACATTGGTAGTGTAAATACTAGGGTATGTGCCAGACTCGCAGTCTTCTCATCAATCATCATCATACTGCGATCACCAACACTGAAGAATACTATTGCTTTATTTGGTAACCTGGCTCACTGCAAGCCAAATATTTAAAGAATGATCTGTCATTGGCAGACAATGGATATCCATGAAAAACAGGTTTTGAGTAGCTTTAGTTTATCCTGCAAAAGCCTATCACTATCTTAAATTATAATTAGGATCAGTCTACACTGAAAGTGCCAGATTTTCAGAAAGTCATAATCCGAAAAATAGATGTGGAGATATATCAAATTTTGTCTGTGTTCATTGTCCCACTATTACAATATAGGCATATGTGTATCTTTGCTAGCAAAAAAAAGAATGACAACCCACTGCTCTTAAAAACTGCATTCCCAAGTTACAAGGGTTCCTCACTGGGGCAGCAACTGCATCCTGTAGGTTGAGGTCTCTTCCTGTAGAACACTTCCCATTGCTTCTTGTGTGTGTGCATCTGTGCATGAAGATTTCCTGAGGGTGTGAACTAAGGAACCAAAAATTAATTTGACAGGAACAAGTGTGCTCATTTTTGGTCAGTTGAACTCTTGTTTTATTTTATCTCGTGTTTGGGCAGTAAAATGGTGCCGCCTTGTTCAGGCAACACACGCTCTGCAGGTTTTCAGAAAAGAGGCCTTCGTCCTAAAATAGGAATTTCCTTAGTCGCCCCTTGAGGCGAGTTCAATTTAGTGTAATTTACATCTGTTTGATATTAAAGACAATGGAACAATGGAGAAAAAAATCTAGGTTCATGCTTTAGGTTCACTCTGCACCTGTGAGTATCTCATGGTGGGTCTGTTTTAAGAAACACATTTTCACCGAGTTTTGGAATTTCCCCTGGGCTCTACACTCTGCTCGAGCTGTGATTTAACGGATTACACATTTGACTGAAAGAGCTGTGATTTAACAGATTACACATTTGATTGAAAGCGACTTTGCACATCATTGTTTGACTAAGACCAAAGTATTTCATACACGCATCAAACAAAGTTTTTATGATTTGAAGGAATGTTTATATAAATCAGCGGCCAAGGGCTGAAAGGGCTTTATGTTGTGATCAATTATATCTGTCTTGATTTAGTGATAACCTCTGGACATGAGTGGAGTGGATTTTAACCTGGATAGTGCAATTTATTTATTATAAGTGTATGCTCATGCACAGAGACCACTCTTGCAGACACACATAATTGATTCTTAGCTTCGAGAACCAGCCAACTCAAGAGATTTTCTGCCGACAGAAAAAAATACTTTTTTTTGACATTATAAAAAAAAAATGTCCACCTTTTTTTTCGTCCTACCGACTAACCCTAGGAAAAGTGCCTTGAGAAGATCCGAGAAGCTAAAGATCAATTATCTGTGGCCTTACGATGACATTTTTATCTGCAACAGTAATCTTCCTCAATAATTTATATCATTAGAACCAATTAATTGATCAGTCTGTAAGATTTCCATATGTGATGAGCAGTTTCCCTCCCATGACTGAATACAATTTTCTGCTATTGATTTACTTTAGTCGCAGCTGTAATTGGTTACAAATTTTACAATCGTCCCTAAATATTTCCGGAATGATAACTGTTAAGCTCTTGCGGTTGTGACCTGTATTTTATTTCCGCGCAATTTATTGCTCAAGCTAGATCAGTCTTCTTCTGAGATTAACATTGATATACTAGCTGTTCACCCGTTAGGGTTTCTTGCTTTTCAAAAATGCTCCGAGTTCCAGGTTCTTCCCAGGTTAGAGTAATGTGAAGGCAGCTCCTATATGGAAAAGCGTTTTTTGTGAAACTCCCAATAGGAATATGTGGTAACTGGGTATATATATTGGCCATAGAAAGTCAGTGTGCATATCAAAAGATGCGGAATTCAATGGCCTTTAATATTAAATGCATGACAGGCCTTGTTATGGCAGATAATTATACAGGTGGGATATATTTCTGTGAAAAACGTGTTTTTTTTTTGGCCAAATTCCCAAGATATATTTTTTGTAACTATGGAAATAATTAATGTTGATAGGTCAAAGTGCCCTCTCGAGAATTTCAGATGAATTGAGAGGTTTAGGAGTGTAATTTAAGATGTTATGGGTTGAGAGAAAAAAGCCTTGTGAGTGAGATGAGATTCCTGCTATGGCTATTATTATGATTAGATAATACCAAATGCCAATTGCATAGCTCAACACTGGCTGTCAGTTGGTCATTTATTTGGCCATCAGAAACTGTCTTTGTTCCAAGTGATGTGATTACTCTGATGAAAGAATGTGAGCAACTAGATTTAGACAATACCCTTCTCAGGCTAATAGCTTATTATAATATTTGAAAATGTTATTTAGATATAATGCAATACAATTGCAGAACAATGATTACCAACAAATATAATAATATGGGGGAACACTTTGCCCATTAGTGCAAGTGAATAATTTTGAGGCTTATCAAGATGGGAGCTACAGTTTAGCCAAATTCTGTGTGCCAAAGTAAGAAATAAAATTATTATGAAATCTGTTCTATTTTTCCACCTTAACTCATCCCCTAAAGTACACGGTTTACTGTTTTTAGGTTATACTTCGGATTGAGCATCCAGTTCATGTTTAACAAGCAGCAGTGTTAGTTTGTAAGCTCACATCACAAAAACAAACAACCTCCACTATTCTGGCAGACCCTATTTGTGTAATATGACTAGGCATATGTGAGGCCATAGTGTAACCCCAACCTAACATAATTTCCTTTCCCCCTAAGTTTACTGTACCCTTGTTTGATGGCTGGTCAGGGTGCGTCACAACAGTGCCTGACTTCACATATATATATGAAAAGTTTGGTAAGTTGACTGTGTGGAATACTCTGAATAGTCATAATCAAAACATATAGTGGGATATGAATCTAAAAGCAGAAGCCAATGCAACTTTTTACCTTCAGCGAATGAAGTTCGAAGAAGGTATTGTTATCACTTTGGTCAAAAGTTGTCCGTCCGCCAGGCGGGCGTCCGGGCGGCGGGCATCCGGGTGGCGGGCGGATAGATAGTTTCCGGGCCAGTACTCGGCCCCTATTGAATGTACATGGATGAAATTTGGTACACATGTAGCCTGTATGGTCTAGTTGTGCCTTTTGATGGTCTGATTGATGGAACTTCTGTAATTTTTGAAATATTGAGAAAAATATAAAAAAATTATATTTTTCGTTTCCGGGCTAGAACTCAGCCCGTTTTGCATGCACATGGGTGAAATTTGGTACACATGTAGCCTGTATGGTCTAGTTGTGCCTTTTGATGGTCTCATGGATGGACATTTTGTACTTTTTGAAATATTGACAAAAATATTTAAAACATTTTTTTTTTCATTTCCGGGCTAGGACTCAGCCCCTGTTACTTGTACATGGATCAAATTTTTCACACATGTAGCCTATATGGTCTAGTTGTGCCTTTTCATGGTCTGATTGATTGATATTCTATACTTTTTGAAATATTGAGAAAAATGTATTATTATTTTTTTTCATTTTCGGGCCAAAACTTGGTAACAACTGCAGGTACATGGATGAAATTTGTTACACATGTCACCTACATGTATATGACACATTTGTGTCTTTTGTGGGTGTGATTCATGGATATTCTATAATTAAAAATTATTATTTTTTGTTTCCAGGCCAAAACTTAGCCATCATTGTATGTCCATAGATGAAAGTTTATATACATTCCCTATATTATACAAATATTGACTGATTTCGAGGGCATTAGTCAAATCTATTTCCCTCGAGGGTGTGTAAGTGAAAACTATTTCACGAGGCCGAAGGCCGAGGGAAATAGTTTTCCTTACACACACGAGAGATCAATTAATTTGCTCTAATAATGCCGATTAGGCAATTGCTGAGAAATATTTCTATTGTAGACTAAATATCGTCATAATAAATGGAAAATGCAACTACAGTGTAATATTTCATGAGCGCGTTGGGCAACAAATGGAAATGACTGTCTCTATAATTTATTAATTGTATCTTTGTTTACATGGACAGTAATTTTATATGTGTGTGGAATCTAACCTACAGCACAGCATAAAACCAATACACCTTATAACTCTTAGTCACCTTATAGATTAAAGTAATCCTAAAAATGTAGCTCCTTGTGGTTCAGAACATAGAATAGTAACCAAGCTGTCGCATTTCAACATCCATGTCTCCATGTCTCGATTCTCACATATAATTGTACACACAAACACTTGGAGCCAGCATTGAACCAGTGCAACAAAAAAAAATTGCCCCAAAATTCTGTGTTTGCTTTTCTTAAAAGGCTTACTGTGAGATGTTCCCAGAACTAAGTGAACTAATTGAATGAACACAGATTTTTCTCCAGCAGTCCTGTGCTTTCATTATCGATCAGAAGTAAATTACTCTAAAAGGCGGTAGACAGAGAAAGCTGTGTGCATTGTTATCTGGTTTTTTGGTACAGTGATCAGCAAGACTGCGCTGTGTGCATGAGGATGCACTATGTGCAAAGTTTCAGTCAGTCAAATGTGTAATCTGTTAAATGACAGCTCGAGCAACTTGAAGAGCAAAAGGAAATTCCAAAACTTGGTGGAAATGTATTTCTTAAGACAGACCCACCATGAGATACTCACAGGTGCAGAGTGAACCTAAAGCGTGAACCTAGATTTTTTTCTCTGTTGTTCCATTGTTTTTGATATCAAACAGATGTAAATTACACTACACTAAATTAAACTCACCTCAAAAGGTGTCTTGATAGATTACTATTTTGGGAGGAAAGCTTCTTTTCTGAACACCTACAGAGCGTGTGATTCTTGAGGACGATATCACTGTTCTACTGCCCTCACACAAGATGAAATTAAGCAGACTTCAATTGACCAAAAATGAGCACAGTTTTTTCAGTCAGATTAATTTGTGGTTCATTAGACTTCACCCCTCAGGAATTTCTTATGCACAGATGCACACACCCAGGAAGTGATGGAAAGTGCTCTACAGGAAGAGACCTGAACCTGCAGGAAGTGGTTGCTGCCCCCAGTGGGGAACCCTTGTACCATGGAGTGATTGCAGTGTTGAGTGAGTAGTGTGTTGCAATTCCATTATTTTTTTAAGCAATACAGGCGTGCATGTACATTAGTGACAGTGGGACACTACAACAATTAAAGTTTTCTTCAATTGACATAAATTTGACACTATGAGGTCCATTCTCAGGTAGATCAACAGAGTTGAAATATATGCCATAAATAGTGATGTGATTGGGTGTTTTCTAGGTAATCCTGCCAATCAGAGATCCTTTAAATACTTAGCTTGCAGTGAGCAATGTGACCGAATAAAGCAATGCGATTGGTTGTTTTACCAGATCAGTCTGCCAATCACAAGTCATTGTGATGCACATGTCGCCAATTGGCCTCATGCTTACAAAAGGAAATTACCCTTGTGAAGGTTTTGACCTATGAGAAATCTCAATTAACCTTGTTGTTGGTTTAGCTGAATGTATAAGAATAGGAGTAATTTGAAAATAAGTATTATATTATTTATATATATATATTCCTTTTTCCAATGCCTTGAGCATAAGAAGAGTCATCCGTGACTACTAAAAACAGGATTTATATTTCATGACTGAAATGAATATGTGATAGTTTACTATTATATTAAAAAAACACAAGGAATAATTCATAACTCGAACAACTGCTTTTCAACGTGTCTATTTGAAATCTATTGCGTGTTTAGACAGGTTATTTCTTCATATAACAGGACTCATTCAATTGACTCCACTCAAGTATATGCATTAACCCAGACCTACGTCAATGTTGAAGGTCATCCTCCAATCAGATCTGTCTTTACAAATTCAATAATCAGGTCAGCTTCAATTTCCATTAGAGGTCCCACTGGCTATCCATCATTATATTGACGACCCAGCTCCTAGCATATTGCTTCTGGATATGGCACGTCCTAATCCCCATCACATAAAATAAAGCGCTCTAAGCCTTGGTATCTGATAGTTAGGCCAAATATGCCTGTCTTATCTTATGAGAGTGAAAATATATGATTTTAAGCCAACTATACCAAATTGAATCAAAATTTAATGCCGAATAAACAAATAAAATAATATCTAAAGTTAACCAAAGCAATAGAAAACTTAAAGATGACCAAAGAGGATAGAATGACAAACATTAAAGCATCTAAACAAATAGAAAACTTAAAGGAAAAGAGATAATCGGAAAACATGCCACAAACAAAGCTAATGGAAAGCCAGCAATCTGCTATTGTATACTCTTTGGGGCTTGATATAATTTGCAATTTATTTTATGGTCTCTATCATTCTAACATACATCATATGGTTGAACAAGTCTGAAAGGGGAAATTACCCAAAGAAAATCCGATGCATGAAAAATGTCATCAAATGAGTAATTAGATCCAAACTTCACGTTGCCTATCCTTTTCATCAATCTATTTTCTGAAGGAGTATTGACTTGCCTGGAGGGGTTAGAATTTGCATACTAATTAGTTATTATGAAGTTCTTTCACTTCACTGCTCTCGCTCAGAAATTCTCAAAAGAAGTGCAAGATTTGATGAATTGAAGTAGAAGTTGAGCTTGATAATGTTCTTGATTTTGACATTCATTTATAATATTGATAATTTGTATAGCTTGCACTTAGGCTCATCTGACAATCAGCAAACAGAGAAATCAATACAAACTCAACAAATTAAAGTAAGCAAGTGACTAAATGTATATGGTAAACATCTATCGTTGCACAAAACACAATAAATGCTTTTCGTGATAATTACCAGATGCATATCTGAATCTGGAGGTAAAAAAATGAAAACAAGGAAAAAAAATCAGCTAATGAAAGTGTGCTTTAATTATTCATCAGTTTTGCTTTCTTCTATCTTGTTTGTCTTGTTCACTGCATTTACTTCTTGTTTATCTTTGGTATATACTTGGACAAAGTTGGGCATGATTGTACAATATAAGCGGATTAAGATGTTTTGTACCTGTACTGCATCTGATGCACAGATAAGGCTCATATTTTGTCTTGATCCATGCATTCAAAGTCTGTTCACAAAGTCAGTGGCCTTCTTGTAATGGCATGGGAAGCGCAAGGCAAGTTCTAGGCACATAGACTCATTGCTTGCTTTAAAACATAGAATGAAAATGCAAGATAGGGAAATTTAGAGCTGTCTCACTTCTAATAAAGTTTTTTCATTGTACATACATTTTATATATGTACTTGTAGAATGATGCTTAAATTACATTATTTCAATAATTTGTTCTGTGCATTGGTAATAAGTAAATACATTTAAGACAAAAAAAAACACAAATTTATTGTAAACCATATTCTGAATGGTTAATAATTATTGAGACTCAATACTAGATTTGTATACAGACAGACAGACAGACAGACATATTTAATTTATTTCATCATCTAATTGTTACATGTATACAAATTTAATGATGATGGGATGAAATGGGGAAACAAATAAATATAGATGAAAGAGGAGACCCACCAAAGACAAAAAAGATCATCGCTGCCGGTGGGCCACCTGATAATGAGAGATGAAGAAAGTCCCTGCAAGCATTCATGAAACAAAGATTGAAGATGAAGTGAATGAGTAATGGATGACAGCACTAAGTATTCTTAATTAGTAGGATGTTTTAAGAAACCAATTTTAGAATACGAGGTATATGAATTTAGCTATTTGAGCAGATATAGCAGTTTCTGCTTTGACAATCAGCAGGATAAGATTCAATAAAATGATTATTTACGTACCTGGCAAAACCATCGATGCTATGAGTGTAGATCTTGCTCCTGACGATCGATGGACAGTTATTAAATGCTATTGGAACTCTGTACCTAATACTATTCCTTGAAAAGGAGTATCTTAATTTTGGAATTTGAAAGTTATTATTATTTCGTGTGAAGAAGCTATGATGATCTGTAAATTTTATGAAGACTGATCTGAAGTAAGTCGGCAAGTCATTATTTTCTAGTTTATGACAAAACTTAAGATCATGGAATGCACACATATCAGATGTCCTGATTAGTTTTAATTTCTTGAAAATAGGATTTGTGTGTGCATTATATTGTGCATTTACAATGATACGTACAGCCCTCTTTTGCAACCGAAAGAGTCTATTGACCTGTGAGCCCCAGAGTAAGATTCCATAATTGAGATGTGGTATTATGAGTGATTTATAAATAGTTTCTAAAATAAAGCGAGGAATGAAATGTTTCAATTTAGTCATAATAGCAATGATCCTTGATATTTTGAAAGAAATATGACTTACATGTTCTTTCCAGTTTAAGTTACTGTCTATCACTATACCAAGGAAATTAAATTTATCAACCCATTGAATCCTTGTGTTATCTATTGTCAAATTAGGTAAATCTATTCTACCTGTCCTAATACCTGTGGTGAAGAGCATAGCTTTAGTTTTTTCGGCATTGAGTGATAATTTGTTTAGCTTTAACCAATCTAAAATCTTATTTAGCTCCAAATTAATTTCATTACTGTTATCGGCTGAGGTAAATGTATTTAGAGTTGTGGAGAGAGTCGTGTCATCAGCATAAATGATTGGATAAAATTTTGAGCTTGCAGATGTTATATCATTCACGTAAACTAAAAATAGTAAGGGGCCCAAAATAGAACCTTGTGGGACACCTGTTGATAACGGAAGATACGTTGAGTGATTATCAGAAAAATACACACATTGTGTTCTGTTTTTCAAGTAACTTTTAAACAATGACAAGGCAGATTCATGTATTCCATAGTGCTCTAATTTACGTATTAAGATATTATGATCAAGAGTGTCAAAGGCTTTGGAAAGGTCAAGATAAATATTTATTGGAATATTGTTATTTTCTAAATTTATTACCAACCGATCGACCATTTCTAGTGTTGCGAGTTCAGTAGAATGTTTTTTTCTGAAACCATATTGACTATCATAATACAGCTGATTAATGTACTTATCGATTTGGTCATGCATCAATTTTTCTATTACTTTGGAGAGAGATGGGAGTAGAGAAATGGGTCTATAATTTTGAATGTTATCATTTTCACCTTTTTTGAATATTGGAGTTACTTTGGCTATTTTCATTTTATCAGGAAATATACCTGTATGAAAACATTGGTTTATTATCAATGTGAGTGGTTCAACTATGATGGGTGAAATAAGTTTTAGTAATTTATTAGAGAGGCCATCAATGTCTCTCGATGTCTTAGATTTCATACTTCTTATTGCTTTTGATACTAATTCAGTAGAAACTGGAGTAAATTTAAAAGAGCAATTAAGTGAAGAAGTTAAGTACTCAGTAAAAGTTCTATTTTCTGGGGGATTTATCTGGGAGGCCAAGTTGCATCCAACATTAGCAAAGAATTCATTAAACTTATTTGCTATTTCATTTGGGTCAGAGGTATAGTTGTTATTCATGAGGAATGTCTTTGCAGAATTGTCATTCTTGTTTTTATTTAAAATATCTTTTATTGTGCTCCAAGTCCCTTTAATATCTTTTTTGAATTTTTCAAAACAATTATTGTAATAATTTTTCTTGGCCATCCGAATACTACGCTTTAAGATGCAGTTATAGGTTTTCAGGTTAGTTTTCAAGGTATGATATTCTGGACTATTGACTGGAGTACTGCGCACTCGTTTATAAAGTTTGTCTCGAAACCGGATAGATAGAATAAGACCTTTAGAGACCCATTTGCATTTTTTGTGTTTAAATTTATCAAACTTAACTTTTTTAGGGGTCATATATTTAGTGAGGCAACTGGTTATGTTTTCATGCAGTCTATTGTAATTGATATTAGGATCTGTTTCTAAGTCATCATGGAATTTGTCAAGGGCACACAGGCCTCTTAGCTCTTGTTGGAGTCCCTCAACTGCATCAGGGCCATTCGGATATACAGTAATAAATTTTGAGTCATCAGAAGAATGATGCAGATGGTCAAAGGTTGCAAAACAGGGCTGATGATCAGAAATGTTTTGTAAAAGCACACCTGCTATAGATGGCGACCAGAATTTTGAAATTCTAACAAAAATATTATCAATCAGTGTCGCCGAGGTTTCAGTAATTCGAGTTGAACAGGTAATCTTGGGAATGTACCCATTTGACATCAATGTCTCTAGAAATTCATTCACAACATTTTTATCATTTACTTTAAAAAGGTCTATATTGAAGTCTCCGGTGATGACTATCTCTTTGTTATTGTTTCTAAAACTATTAAATATTCTTGACAAGTCTTCTATGAAAGTGTTATAATTGTCAATGTTTTCTCTTGGTGGCCGATAGATATTGGCTATGATAGTCTTACGCATTGACTGATCATCACTGGAGACCTCAATAAAGATGCCATCCCAAACATTAGCATTATCATTAATGTCAAGAACCTTATAAGAGAAACAAGATTTTAAATAAATTGCGACCCCTCCATGCATACTCATGCCTATTTCCCGGAACTTCTGAATGTTTATGTCTTACAGAATGTACTTCTCTCATATCTGATTGCTTATCTTCTGTGAACTTTGAAGACTTCTTTTTAAATGTGAATCACGAGGATTAAATATGTAGAAAATTAATATAC
The DNA here is from genome assembly GCA_026936325.1 of Platynereis dumerilii. Classification (NCBI taxonomy): domain Eukaryota; kingdom Metazoa; phylum Annelida; class Polychaeta; order Phyllodocida; family Nereididae; genus Platynereis; species Platynereis dumerilii. Next base: position 351,306 of record JAPTHN010000170.1, read on the forward strand.
CAAACCACCTCTTCACTGGATTATAGCTTGGAGTCTAACCTACAGCAAAGTCCCAGGTTGTCAGGCTACAGGTCAGTGATGATGGATTATAGTCGTAATCAAGAATTTCATTCATCACAAAAACAAGATTAATGCCTAAACCTGAGCCTTGAGCTGAATATGAGAATCCCAAGTTGAAGAGAAGTAAAGAAAAAAATATCTCAAATGCGTAGAAGAAGTGTTAGGTGGTAATTGGGGTCATGTTTAGGTCAGGCTTCTGTGGCTTTGGAGGGAACCTTTTCATTCCTTTTGGGGTTTATCATTAATCAGGTTGCAATTCTGGTGTGTGGTTTTTCCTGTATGTGAGAATTTTATGATTGATTACTTAACTGTATATGAGTAGGTCATTAAATTAAGTTCCCATTAAAAAGTATACTCTTTTTACCAGAGTTTTATGTTGTTATGTTCGCAATCGATGGGCCTGGTAGGAATGAAAATAACTCTTATACACAAAATAGAACTTTGTTTTCTCTTCAGCATGAATTTATCTCATCATTGCTCCCGTTACAAAGTGATACACAAATGTGGGTTTCGTAAGACTACAGGCACTTCTATCATTACATTTGATGTAATGAGAATCATGCATGGGTTTAATTCTTATTATATATGACCAATAATATTTTGGGTATATAAAGCCTGCTGTTAAATTTGGTCAAAGGTATTCGTGTTCATTGCGGAGATCTTTTTAAAATACTTTGTAGTCAAATTTACCTCTCCATGTTAGATATTGTAAAATGTTATGCATCAGCAGAAATATTTCCAAATTGTATACTACAGTCTTAGATTATAATGTTTCAGCAAAGTTACTCTTTCATTATTAATGATATTAAATTTGTTCACATACAATTTATACATAGCATAGTAATTGACAATATTATTAGCATAGTTCCATCATGTCAAAAAATGGATTTAGTGCAACTAGTTTTTGGACAAACAATGGTGAGGGCTAATGCTCTCTAATTGGCAAAAATGCAGAATCAAGGACATAACACTGCCATTGCTGTGTCTTCAGGGCATCAACATCATTCTCCTGCATTGTCTTCTTAATGTGATAATGGATCTATTTTGTTAATTAAATTCACAGTCTATGATTAATTAGAGACGCAAGGAAATATTTATCTTTTCATGCTCCTGGCTCTGACAGTGCAAAGCACGATGATTTTAGTTTCCCTATGTTGTCACATCTCATTGTTTGAAAGCCAAAAACTGCAAGCTCACATTGCATGACACTGTTTTCCATTTTCCCCATTGCTAAATGATTATTGTTCAGCATTTGAATCAAACCAAGGAAATCCGCCAATTGATATAAGAATATTTTGAGTCAGTGAAGTACCTCTTTGGTCTGCACCCCTGTTATTGAGCAGGAGTCACGAATATACTCATAAGGTGATAAACATACTTTGTGGCACATAAACACACTTCAAGAATCATAAACATACTTTGATCACTGCCCAGTGCCCATGATGGCAGCCTTCTTTCAGTTCTGTGCACCTGGTGGTACCGTTATTTGAAAGTACTTTGCTGCTGTAGATAATGGATTTGAAGAGTGATTATAACTCTATTTTTATCTTTCCCTAATTATTTAAGTGCTCAATAGTCTACTCAACCTTATAATATCATTATTTACCTGCGAGAATTTGAGTCTACTAACCTAGAGAATGTCAGAAACTTTCATCTTATGAACAGACGGACATCAAGAACTCACCTGCAAAAAATAATAAAAGATATATTAAAATAACAATATTAACCGCAGACAACTTCGAGCATTTTGAAAATATCTCAATCATTAACTCGATCACTACTGCATACTTTCAACCAGTACAATTATGTCATGCATCAACATTTGATATACTGGTACGTATGTATGGTCTTCATTATCAGAACTCAAGATGCTGTTGAACAATACATTTTTTCCAGTACTCCAATAACCAAAAATTATATGAATTATTGTTCTGCAGTCTGCAGACAAAATTTCAGGCAGTATCTAACTTGGATTAGACATCACCAAGATACTTATACCGTCGGAAAAACCGGCATCTAACTGACAATATTGCATGACAATGCATGTTAGCGCCCTGCTAGGGATTAACACTGTTTACAACAGCAAACAAACAATCAGATTATTGTTTATTTTGCAAAAATTATAAGTTAAAAGGTATAATAGAAGAAGCGCATGATGTCTAAGTCAGTTAGACACCTCTTTGTCGGGTCCTAACATGCATTTTTGTCAGTTAGATCCCTCCCTTCGGTCGGGATCTAACTGACAAAAATGCATGTTAGAACCCTCCAAATCGGTGTCTAACTAATACATGGATGCAACTATCCTTAACTGCTATCTTCTGCAGCACTTAGGGACTCAACAGTCGAGAGAGACATTTGGAGAGTGGTCTGCTTCTCTGTTGACAGATAAATGCACTTGGCTAATGCACTGAGCAGTCTGAGCATCCCAGATACATGCATTTGCATAAAGTTTTCACTCAAATCAATTGATCTTTAGAATGGGTTTCCCAAGGCCATTAAATTTTACATTGCCGATCAGCCACCTTAAAATCATTGGCATTTGCAAAATTAATATTGCAATAACTGTCAATTGTTTTAAGGTATTTTTGGCAAATTGACAGCTGATAATATTTTTATAGAGACCTAAAGTAGCACATCAGATAGCATAATGTTCATAGCTTGCTATAGTAGCACATCAGATGGCAGTTATGGTAAATTTTGCAGGTTTGTTTTCTTCCAAAACAAGAGGCGTCTTTCAAAAAGTTAGTGAGATCAATAAAGACAAATCCCAGATAGAACTTTGCCGATTTGCAGAAAGAATGCAAAAATTCAGATGCTATATAGGTCACCGAGACTTTGTCAAGGTTCAAGACCAACCTGACTCCTGGTCTTAGCACAATGAGAATAGAATCATATGACAAGAGCTAAAGACCTGGTGTCCACTCTGACATTTGCAAATTGAGTTAAGAAGACGAACGAGGCCAGAAAAATGACCAGATAAATGACCAACTGACAGCCATGGCTCAGCTTCTGTGCAATTGGTCCCTGGGATATCAGTGGTAAACTCAATAAGAGAGAGATTTCGGCTCACGCAATAAATGTGAATGGACTAGAGAGAGAGAGAGTGAGAGAGAGAAAAAAAAAATTGGTTTTGCCACACTGGCACATTAAAGTATTCATAATACAAATGACAATATCAATATAAATGGCATGGATATCTCCGACTATTGCTGTATGGCAAAACATATTTAAAACAATGCTATGCTACACGGTGTGTATATCCATTTATAAATTGTCCCTATGCTCGACTATTGGTGATAGGAGTTAACTGTGCTATAATTACTCCTGGTGTCATCCTGTCCAAACAAGCACATGCTGTAGTTCATAAATTTGAGACTTAAACCCAAAATCATCCAAAGACCACCTACATGTATTTTTAATTAGCATAAATTATTTCCTACCAAAAGCCATCCATTACTACACATTTTTTCACAACTTCTACTACAGCAACAGCCGATTTGATTGGTTATTATGGTACCAACATAATGATCATGTACTAAGTTCTGGTGCATCACCACTACGTGTACTACATGCTGCTATAATCAACAACAGCTGCTTGTGACAATGTCTCTACTGCCATTGTGTCTAATAGCAAAAAGTGCTTTTCAAAAGACTTTGGATATTCCAAATAGCACTATGAGGATATTTGAAAAGATCAAATATCCCCCAAGATGCTCTTTGGATATTTCATCAGACCCTTTTTCATCAGATGATATTCCATCAGATGCTTTGTCTTACCATCTGAAGCTTTGACTGGCCGTATGGTACTTTGGCTGCTGCCAATTATTCTCTGGGTCCTATTGTGACGTTACTGTTCTTTTTCAGGAAAAATGTGTGATGTTCGCAGCCCTGATACTCGCTTATGACTAGCAGTAAAATTATGAAACTTTGAGGATATTTCAGTAAATACCTGAATTTTATCACCTGATTTTCAGAATTTATCTACGATTTTCTTAGCAGTCAATAAGTCCATTTCTTTAAACATAAAAGATCGCAATTTTCATTTGCGTAATGCTGCTAACTTTTTTGCAAAACATACAATGTTCAAAGACCTGAAACTCAAATACCATGCATAAGAAAATTACAAAAGTTGGCAAATATTTCAGTAAATACCTGAATTTTATCACCTGATTTTCAGAAATTATCTACGATTTTTGTAGCATTCATTAGGGCCATTTCTTTAAACATAAAAGTTCGCGATTTTCATGTGCGTCATGCTGCTAACTTTTTTGCAAAACATGCAATGTTCAGAGACCTGACACTCAAATACTATGAACAGGAAAATTATGAAAGTTGGAAAATATTTCATTATATATCTGAAGTTTATCACCTGCTTTTCAGAATTTATCTACAATTTTTTGAGCAGTCAATAAGGCCGTTTCTGAAAACATAACAGATCGCGATTTTCATGTGCGTCATGCTGCTACCTTTTTTGCAAAACATACAATGTTCAGAGACCTGAAACTTAAATATTATGAAAAGGAAAATTATGAAAGTTGGGAAATATGTCAGTCAACACCTGAATTTTATCACCTGGTTTTCATAATTCATCTACAATTTTTTTTAGCAGTCAAAAAGGCCATTTCTTTAAACACAAAAGATCACGATTTGCATGTGCGTCATGCTGCTGACTTTTTTGCAAAACATACAATGTTCAGAGACCTGAAAATCAAATACTATGCATAGGAAAATTATGAAATTTGGGATATATTTCAGTCAACACCTGAATTTTATCACCTGGTTTTCAGAATTCATCTGCAATTTTTTTAACAATCACTAAGGTCATTTTTATAAACACAAAAGATCGCGATTTTCATGTGCGTCATGCTGCTAACTTTTTTGCAAAACATACAATGTTCAGAGACCTGAAACTCAAATACTATGAATAGGAAAATTACGAAAGTTGGTTCCTATTTCAGTGAACACCTGAATTTTATCACCTGGTTTTCAGAATTCATCCACAATTTTTTTAACAGTCAATAAGGCTATTTTTTTAAACATAAAAGATCGCGATTTTCATGTGCGTCATGCTGCTAACTTTTTTGCAAAACATACAATGTTCAGAGACCTGAAACTTAAATACTATAAATAGGAAAATTATGAAAGTTGGGAAATATTTCAGTCAACACCTTCATTTTATCACCTGGTTTTTAGAATTGATTCAAAAATTTTTTTGTGGCCAAAAACGTATAATGTCGTTTGTATAAACTCAAAAGATTGCAAATTTCAGATCCGAAACAGCTTATTTCTCGGTTGCAAAACGTGCCATGTTTAGAGCCATGGAACTCACAGACTATCAATAGGAAAATCATGGAAGCAAGGGAATACTTGAGTCAATACTTGAATTATTTCACCTGGCTTTCAGAATTTGTTTAAAATTGTATAGCAGCCGAAAACTTCATTTGTTTAAACACAAAACATCGCGAATTTCAGATCCGAAAAAGCTTATTTCTCTTTTGCAAAATATAGGCCTACCATGTTCAGAGCCGTGGAACTCACAGACTATCAATAGAAAAATCATGAAAGCCAGGGAATACTTGAGAAATAATTTTTTGATGAATCTGGACATAAACTATCAATATAGATCTACTCCAAGGAGAGGGGCCTGTGACTTCTGTGCTAGATTGTGTCTACGAGTGGGTTAACTAACTTAACTCTAGCCTGTGTTAGTGAATTTCTGTGTTAGTTAACCGGATTTACAAAATTGGCTTGTGTTGTATCAACAAATACCTGGTTAAGGTCTTTTTATTGTTGTGAGGGACAATTATCCCAATTTTTACGGGGATTCCCGGGGGTATCCCAAAACTATTAGCATCATCTGACATGGGAAAAAAAGACAGAAAAAAACAATTTCCATGACAGTAAAAATGACCTCGCTCCCTCAATTTTGCAGTTAAAGCCTTGAAATTGATAGAGCACCTTCCTGGGTACTTCTTGCGTCTTCGCTGAACACGGCATCAATTTCGGGTAAACCGTTATTATTATACGGCACTCTGACCGCGGAAAAACAAATTTTTCACATGTCTAAATTTAGAGGGCTGGCGAATAAAATTTGTTCAATGCATCTTCACGCCCTTTGCAGCGTAGATGCAGACATCACTCGGCTACATTGTGTAGCAGTTTCGTGACGATTGCATTAAAATGCGATTTTTAAGAAATAATTTCTGCACCAAGAATATTTCGGTTTTGCGTACATGAACTGGCCAGCCTGTGACGTCATCAAGTGACGTCATAAAGTGACGTCATGGCCTGATGTCACTTTGTTTGCAATGACTGTTTTGTTTGCAAGCGTTTTCAGTGCCTTTTGTTTGCTTGCTGGTTAATGCTATTGGATTAACAACCCCTTCAAAAAAAATATTTTCACATCATTTGGGAAATAATTTTTTGAATCTGGACAGAAATTATCAATATCGGCTTCACGGAACTAGAACTCAACCCATGCCTGGCAGTTCAGATTGACAATGACTTGATTTCCTCTGAGAAAAGATCAGGAATTTCATGAGACAGGCTAATTTAAGTAAATTTGGCTAAATAGATGTCATTTCACCGCCTGTCACCAGGTGTCTCTCCTGTGCCTGCGCACTTGAGGAGTGCTGCCCCCTTGTGTAGTAGGTAATTTGGCAGTGTTTGACAGCCATATCTTCTACAAATAGTGTCAAAATAGTTCCTAACCATGAGGCACTATTTGGTCACTATTTGATGTAGAAGAGATGGCTGTCAAATATATTATGACAAAGTTTCTAACATAGCACATTAGAACTTATGGAAAAGTTCAGTAGAAAATATGGCTTGGTTGCACTTTTTGGATATTTTGTAGGGATATTGGCAAAGCATGGTTAGGGGAGTAGATATTATGACAAAGACCTATTTTAGTGTCTGGCATGCAAAAGGCAGCCCGATTTGCAAATTGGGCATGTAGACCTATCGGCTGTAACAACAGCCTCAATTTTGTTTTTCCCAAACACTGGTATATCTCCACTCCACAGCCAATATCTGTCAATAAGACTAATATTTACATCCAGTCTATTCTTCCCACTTTGAAGTTCAGAGAGTTCTTCCAGGTCTTGCAAATTACTCTCTGGTCCAGCACTATTCCCGCATCTGTGTAGGTGCGATTATTTGGAAATATTACTGGACTAAAATGGAAAGTGAGTACGCACAGTTGAATTGTGACTGCCATTATTCACATTGCATACGACTGTCCCATGCACCTTGCCAAGCTTTTTTGCAATAATTTATGAGACATTCCTTGCTAATTTTAGGAAAGGTCCATTTCTCACTTTTGTTGATTTTTTCCTCTCGACCAAATGTAAATTTAAATTTTGGCATTTTTTTCTGAACCTTGAAGTTTATATATATATATATAAATTACAATGCCGGTACACCAATGCCACCAAAACATACAGCCGTTGAAACAACATTTATCGACTATGGTTACAGGTCTGATTTTTACTCATAGGTGTGACCATAGTTAAACTGCAGCACATGCTGGTCCTACAAACTCAATAGATTTGATCAACCCCAGTAGCATAGCATTGAATGGACCTATTCAGCAGCTTGGGTGATAAATTACAATTTGCTTCAGGCTGTGAATGAAATCACCTCTTTCCTGCTTATATCCAAAAGGGTGTAAATTGGGGTTGCAAATAATGGGACAAACCTTTGTGAAAGTGGTTTAAAACACCCAACTGGATATACGTATAACACTTCAATCGAAGGTTCCGATCTCAAAATGCTCTTATGGTAGCACCTAGGCGATTAATCAATGCTCACCCATGAGAATATTTAGGGCCTTTCAGACATTTTTAGTGAAGAAAGCATTTTTGATGCTTGGGCTCATAAAAAAAGAACGGTGAACTAAAAAAGAGATGAGCTCATAATAAAGGTAATCTAAAAGTAAGTATATATTACATAAATTGATGTGCAGATTAATAGATAGAGAGAAAATACAAAGATAGGTAAAAAGATAGAACAATCCCGACCTGTAAAATAAGAAGCCGGTCCCAACATAGAAATACATAGAAAGGACATGAGGCTCTAGCAGATGAAACAACCGAATCCACCATCTTGGAACTGCCTGGCAGCCTTGCATTTGGTAACTGTGACTTCACCAATAATAGTGACGTCACTAGTAACAATGGCATCATATCACGTCACAATCAGCCAAACACAATATCTTGTTGCTCCTGCTGTGATGTCACAGTGACGTTATGTCTCAGGGCAGTTCCAATATGGCGGATTTGGTGATCTCGAGGTAGCGTCATACAGAATCAATGCTGCCTCATGTCCGTTCTATGTATTTCTATAGGTCCCAAAGACAAGACAAATGGCAGGAACTTGCCAACAAATTCATTGGGATGAACATGTACATGTATCTTTCCTTTATAATGATAGATGTTGGGTATTTCTAATAGGGATTCTAACCCAAGGTCAACGTTTCTCCAGAAGCTCATGCATCATTCCTCAATGCTTAACTGACCAATGAAGTTTACTTACTGTCACAGCAAGCGTATCTTCTCTAGAAGATCAAATATTGGTCACATCTGAGACACTTGATTAAATAGACAGCTCTGATTGGCTATTTCCAAGATCAATATACAATCACATTGTTCAATTGTCCAGGAATCTGACCAATGTTTGACCTCACCATGACATTTGTAAAGTGATTACAATCACCAATTTCATGTTGCCTTCATTTATTACATTTTCTGAACTACTGACCAAAAAGCTCCTGCATTCATTATTTAAATGCCTGTCTCAAGTTGCCATGTTATCATTGAAATTGTGATTGACAAGCAAAGAAATTGGAATTGATGATTACTATGTGCACTAAATTATAGAAAAATATTACCAAAACCTTCAGTTGAACGAGCTCAAATGAAAAGGAAAAGGAAAATGTTAAGTTTGTACTTAATAAATTACAAATTTCGCTTACAAGTGCTTTGCCACTAGGTATCCTTAAAAGTCATCCTTGTTAAATAAGTAAAATACACAAAATCACTTAATAAGCAATTGTGTTTGATGTATGTTACATAAAATATTGACTTAAAATCACTTAGACAGCATAGGTCATACTGAGTTTACCAATGTGGGAAACAAAATGGTGATACTACTTAGAAATTTTAAGACAGTGTATTACCAAACTGCAAGGGAAGTGGATGCAATTCTTGGTGATTTAATGTCTTGGCAGAGACAAGAAATTTAATGACCGCAATAGATCCATTATCGCATTAGGAAGACAATACAGGAGACTGATGATGATGCGCTGAATACTCTGTAATGGCAGCATCATGTTCTATATTCTGCATTTTTGCCAATTAGAGAGCATTGCTGCTCACCACTGTTTACCCAACAAATAGCGGCATCAAATCCATTTGTGGTATGATGGGAATATTTGCTTAATTTTGACAACATCGGCATAATATTGTCAGTTGCCATGTTTGATGTTTGAGTAAATTCTCTGTCATGGGTAAATTGAGATTTTCTTGGGTCAAGGAAAGTGATGACTCATCCTCTCATATCCGAATATAAAATGCATGGTTTTATCTGATTTTCAGTTTATAAAATATATTGCGTAAGTAAGGACATTTAGGATTCTCATAACATGAACAGCTAGTGAATTTAAGAATTGTTTTACTTTATTCCCTTCAACCTGAGATTCTCACACTCAAATTAAGACTGAAGTTCAACCCTCTAATATTGACTTTGTGTGTGAAATTCTTGATTCCCAACTATAATCCATCATCCCTGGAAACGATTACTGTGGTTGCAACAATAAGTGAATGTTATGAAAACTGACTATATCAACTGATTTTTAAATGATTCATATTTTCTTTACACTCTACAATCTCTACTTGCAATTATTTGTTTTCTGCTGAGCACCCTTGTATGGACTGAAGTTTGTCATCACTATTGTTATTCCTAAATTATATAGAATAATCTGGCAGCTCAATTTAAAAATTGCTCATTGGTACAGATAATTATATACAACCATATAACCTGTTTTTGAAGTTGATATATATCTGCTTCTTGCTTTAGTATTCTGATGAAAAAAATTCATAGAGTTTTGCTGACTTGCAAAACTGAATTCTCCTGAATAAACAGGGAGGAAGCTTCAAAGTTTATAGAAGATAAGAAATCAGATATGAGACAAGCACTGTGTACATTCTGTCTAGCTTAACATTTGAAAATGCCAGGGAGGAGCCTCCAAGGAGGCATGAGTCAAAACATGATGTTAACATCAGTATGTTTTGGTGATCACCAAAAAAAAAACACAGGTAGATTGCTGCAAGACATCTTAATCCACCTCTATTGTTCAGTCCTGCCTGGCTCTACATAGGCATAAGCCTAAGAAAGACAAGAAGCTAATGCAGCAAACAATTTCATTGAGGTTGAATTACTTGCACCTTCGTCAGGCTGGTATTTCACTTTTACCTTCTGACTGGTTATCTTGCCCTACTGCAATTATTTATTTTTAAAGTGCATATTTCCCAATTCATTGAAGTGTGATAATACACTAATAAGTTTCTGCACTCACAAAGAAGAAGAAGAGAAACAAACTGGAGTTCACCCAGGATCAGTTGTTGAACATATGACTTTTAGCTATTGATACTATGAGAATATGGGCCAAACCAGTCATATGTCTTGTCTCTGAAGACCTGTTGTTCCAAGAATCATGTTGATGCTGAATGATGACTGGAAGAAAAAAAATCCTTGGAATCACTAAGAAACAAAATTATTGAGGAAGATGGTTGGTATATGGTTGTGTGTGCAAAGACTGCTGTTTTCCATAAAGTCATTCTTGATTACTGATTATAGGAGTACAACCTGTTGTGATTTTCATTTATAATTGGACTTGCTGAATAGACCAGAAAGTACAATCATGATCAAATCTTCACCGACATGAAAATCTGCAATCTATTATACGATATCATGGATGGAGAGGAAATGAGAGGAGAGGAAATGATTGGGGCTTTACGTCCCGTATTATGCACTTGGTAGGCTAATTAGGACACGGCAATGAGGCGAAGGAAATGGCATTACTGTGAGTCATCACACTATAACCGAAAAATTAATGTGAAATGTTCCAGATAAGCACAAATTTACAATAAATGCTATGCGATAATATTATCTATGAAAACATTAGTTAATTGTTTTGTTTCTAAATAATACAGCTGAGTCAATGTAGGGCATGCATATTTTGCTACTAGAGGATATTTTGGTCTATAATCAACTGAGGCTTACCATTTATGTTTTATCTACATTCACCTCAGGCTACAAGACCATTTGCTGCTGATGCGAACAGCTTTTTACAGCGATTGACATATATACGTGATGTGGATTAGGACAAGTAACATCTAGAAGCAATATCCTGGGAGGTCATCAATATGATGACAGATAGTCTGTGAGACATGTAATGGATATTGAAGCTGACCCGATTACAGAGTTTGAAAAGATAGTTTGATTGGAGGATTACCTCCGAAATAAATATTCTTCTGAATTAATGTGAAACTGATAACCATTGATTTGAAAAGACAGAAACAGACCATGCTTCTGAGGCCTATTTGTTTCCTTGAAAGTGCTGAAATAGTTCCTCACCAGGTGCAGCAAATACTTCTTGTAGGTGATGTTTTCTTCCGGTAGTTGAACTCATCACTTCCTGTAGCTGTTGCACAAGCATTTCCTGTGGGTGTGGTCTAATGAACAACAAATTAATCTGCCAGAAACAACTTTTCTTGCTCCACTGAAGTTTTGTACTGCTACACAATACATAATGTTGAGAACTGACTATGCATCTTTACTTAACTATGATAATAAATGAACTAAGGCTCATAGTGGAGAAATAGTTTAAAGTTTAGCTTAATGAGTAAACTTATCCTATTTTAACTACTTTATTGTTTACAAAATTTGTTTCGGAATTCTTTGCAATTTCTAAAATTGGGAATTTTTTTAATATTCTTAATACGAAAGGCTTTAGAGTTCCTTATGGTATACAAGAGCCTGTTGAATTCAGCAAATCTCATATTATCTATGAGGACTAGTATTGGTTTTCATGTGGTCCAAAATAGGCCATGGCTCTTTCAACAGTCCCGCACTATAACTTGTTGCCAATGCATGATTGTGGCAAAGGGCTTATCATGAGGTTAATTACAGCCAAATTGACTCCCTTGTTCAGGCCCCAAAATAATGGGAATACCAGTAATATAGGTTGGTTAAGCAGTGGTAAATGGTTCAATTATTGGGGGACTGAGTGCTCTAGTGTTTCTAATACTGGGAATTAAGATGTCAACCTCTAAATTAGTGATTGACATGAACTACAGACTACTATAATTACAGTATCCAATCACGTCTCCAAAAGATGAGCTTTGGTTGAATAAAAACTCAAACTTATTGATGAGTTTGTCTTCTAGCAGAATCTTCAGGCTCCAAAGAAACCATACCCTATTCTTCAGAGGATTGAGGAAGAAAATGAGCCCGATCCTCAGTACTTTTTTTCATTCCCTTTACGGTATTTTACAAACGAAATTCCGAGCAATCACTTCTCAGCAGACATGCTGGTATTGAACATCAAAGAGATGGAACTTAGATGGTAAATAGAATGAACCAGCAGCTTTAGAAGAAGTGAAAAAACTCTTGTTGACTGACTTGTACACATAAAAGAGTTCTGTGAAGTTAAGACATTTTTGGGATTGACGTTTGCCAGAAAGGCCATTACAAAAAGGATTAGGAGTCCTTCTTGAAGGGGCATCCCTTTCTGCTGAAATGGAGCATGTAGCTTGAATTACTTTGTCAAAGAACTTATACATTATCTACATGAATCTGTGAAGTTGAGGCATTCTTGGGACTGATGTTCACAAAGAAAAGCAAATTGAACTCAGAGGAAATAGTTTACTTCAACAGATATGGAGGAGTTCCCAATGATGCAGCTGTGATAAACTAAGTCCTCCTGATTCACTGCAATCTATTAAGACTCCTCCCCAGACTTCTTCGTTAGAGGAAAGCACAGGACAGCCTCACAAAAATCATTGTTCTCACAGTTGGATCAGTGCATCTGTAAACTTCTCACGGCAGGCCTGTTTAAGACATCAAACACATAAATGTTTTTGATGCCTTGGTTCTGTGTTGGCTCTTAGCTACAGTTTGTAAAATTATGTGTAAATCTGGATCAGTGGTAAAGGAACTAAGATGGTGATTCTAAATGTTTGCAATACAATTCTGATTAACGAGCATACAGACATTGTTTAAAAATATACTGATGTTACATGGCCAGACAACAGTGTGGAAATGACAAACGTCTGTAATTGTCCATTCAATGTATTGCTTGAGCTCAAATATATCCCCAATTGAGGTTACCAATGATATCCTAAGGACCAATTGCCCAGAAACTCAACCATGGCTGTCAGTTGGTCATTTATCAGACTCATTCGTCCTCCTAACTCAATTTCCTAAAGTCAGAATGGACAGCAGGTCTTTATAATAATTGTCATATGATGTCCTGCGATAAGGAAGCCAAGATGGCTGGGAAACTGAGAATGGCTCCAGTTGCCCTTCAGTACATTTTATTTTGGGAGCTATAGCTCCAGTATTTTTTTCTGGCCACATGAAAAACCTATTGCGGATGTGTCACCCAGTCGATATATTTTTAGATTAATTAAGTAAAATACCTGGAGATATTGCATGTTGTTGACAAGGATGTTAAAGTGTATGTGCACTATGATATCAGTACAGTGTCACTTCTTATTCTCACTGGTAGCTAGCTACTCTTACTCTTTCTTCTGCCAAAAAGTATGGATAGTAGAGCCCTTCAACCATAGTTCTTGCCATTTAAATGATTGGTAATATTTTTACTGCAGGCTTTGGAGACGCCGATGCTGAAATGGATTGCCAGCCTGCCAGGATAAACTGCTCTATGTTTTAGAAAAAACTAATTATCTACTGCCAACATCACTCCTAAGAATGTCTTAACTTTACAAACACTTATAATTATTTACGGCAAAGTAAATAGCTTTTTGGTCAAATCATTCAAGCTACTCGAGTGGATGGTCCTTCCAAAGGACTGCTAATCCCTTTTTTGTAATGGCTTTTCAGGCAAACATCAATCCCAAGAATGCCTTAACTTCACAGAACACTTTTATGTGAGCAAGTCAGTCAACACGATTTTTTTTAAACTACTTCTAAAGCAAAAACTAGTACCATGTCCTTGATGTTCAATACCAGCGGTTCTGTTGGAGAGCGATTGCTAGGAAACTTGTTTGTCAAATACCCATAGAGGCATAAAAGAGGATCCATCACATTTTCTTCCCAAACATATATAACTATATGTGATATGGGTTCCATACAGCTTGGAGGCATGATAGTAGTACTCTGTACTCTTCACCACAACACATAATAAGCGGTATGGACATGCATCATGCAAAGTGGCTCATCTTAATTGTGGTTAATCAGCACCCAATTGTCTTGGTTGTTCGGACTGCACAATAATGGGAATGCCAATGCAACCTAATTAGACAATTTGGTTTGTGAAACAGGACAAGCTGCAGTAAATACTAAATAGTTCAATTACACCCTGATAGAATGATTGAGTGTCCTTGTACAGATTTTCTATACGGTAAATTAAGATGTCAAGGTTGGAAATAATGATCAGTACAAACTAATTTGAAAGAGAACTGCAGAGAACTGCAGAGAACTGCATTCCCTGATCACAATTCAGACACATGTGAGGTAAAATCACTACTGCTGTGAGAGGACATGAAAAAATGGTTGGAAGAGTAATCAAAACCGGTGCTTTCAAAAGTTATTGGCTGTTGCACAACCTTAAAAACAAACGTGAAGTTTTCATGTAACAAACAACTCTCTTTAATTATAGTTGTTTGCCGATTGGCGTCCAAACAGTTTCAAAATTAACTTTCAACCCGGTCGTGCGATGCCATGGCTTAAAAATGTTTTGCTTGTGTCGCTTATGGTTAATCAGTTGATTCAGTGCTTATAATTCATATTTAGCAGTATAGGTGTCAATAAACAAACTAATTAAATGACGCAGGCACTTCATCAAATAAGAAGATAAGATGGCTTACAGAAAACTGTCAATGATGTGGCAAAGCCAGTTTGCAAATTGAATATAAGAAAATTAATTTTTCTAGTTGACCGCCAATCTGCAAAGAGCTCTAATTCGTCTTGAAGAAACAACTCACGACAAACTGTATTGAACCCATATCACATGTACATTTGATGAAGAAAATGAGATGGATCCTCTTTGATGCCTCTTTTGGTATTTGACAGACAAATTTCCCAGCAATCACTCTGAAGCAGACATGCTGGTATTGAACATCAAAGCGATGGACTAGTATTTGCTATAGAAGAAGTCTAAAAAATTGTGCACATAAAAGTGTTGTTTATTTTTTTAAACAACTCAAAGTTCTCCCCTGAACATTAATGGTCTCCCTCTTACAAACAACTCATGGTATTTGATTCATTTGTCTTGAAGAAAAATCATTCTCAGGACAAGGTGTATTGAACCCATATCACATATACATTTAAGGAAGAAAATGAGATGGATCCTCTTTGATGCCTCTTTGGGTATTTGACAAACAAATTTCCCAGCAATCACTCTGAAGCAGACATGCTGGTATTGAGCATCAAAGGGATGGAACTAGTATTTGCTATAGAAGAAATTTAAAAAATAAAAAAAACTCTTGTTGACTGACTTGTACACATAAAAGTGTTCTGTGAAGTTAAGGCATTCTTCGGATTGATGCTTGCCTGAAAAGCCATTACAAAAAAAGGGATTAGTGGTCCTTTGGAGCGAACACCCGCTTGAGTAGCTAGAATGATTTGGCCAAAAGAAATATTTACTTCGTCGTAAATAATTATTTTGTGTTTGTAAAGCTAATCTATCTCAGCATCAGTGTCTCCCATGCCTGAAGTAAAAAGATTACTTATCATTTGAATGGCAAGAACTGTAGTTGAAGGGCCATACTATCCACACTTGTCCGCAGAAGAACCAATAAGAGTAGCTAGTTAGGTGTGAAAATTATAAGAAATGACACTGTACTGATATCATACTGCACATCTGTAACATCCTTGTCAACAACATTGCAATATCTCCTGGTATTTTATTTAATTGATCAAAAAATATTACGACTGGGTGACACATACGCAATAGGCTTTTCATGTGGCCAGAAAAAAAATACTAGAGCTTTAGCTGCTAAAACTATGTTGCCCTGCTAAACCAGAATCTTTCCAGCACTTTTGGTTTGGAGCATCTGTGAGTAGCTCACAGTGAGATTGTTGAAGAAAGCGAACAAAGAAATGTGTGGCCTAAGTTGTGCTGAGTGCTTTGATGCTAGACTTATCAAATTAAAACATTATTTACTTAGGCTCACATTTTCCTAATGCTTTCCTGAGACAACTATTCAAATATTATTTTGCAAGACAACAGTGTGAAAAGGTCAGCTATTGTCCATTCAATTTATTGTCTGAGCTGAAATCTGTTTTCTATTGAGTTTACGATAGATATCCCAGGGACCCATTGCCCAGAATCTGAACCCTGCCTGTCACTTGGTCATTTATCTGGCCTCATTCTTCTTCCTAACTGAATTTGTAGATGTCAGAGTGGACACCAAGTCTTTAGCAATTGTCATATGATTCTGTTCTTTTTTCCTGAGACTTGGAATGGGCTGAAACCAGCAAATGTGTTTTTGACACAGTAGCTGCGAGACCAATATAATGGTCTCCCATCAGACAGATTTTCTCTCCCAGTCATCGTTACATTGGTGTCCCTGGGAGAACAACTTCTTTTCTGGAAAGTAAAATTAATTGCATATTTTGCTATCTTAAAATAATGCACTTTTTACTTCAATTCTTTTAGCAACTGACAGTATTATGCCTATGTTGTCTAAAATAAACTAATTTATAACCTGACATAAATGGATTTTAGGCTACAATTTGTTGGGAAAACTTTGGCCAGTGCTTATGCTATCTTATGGCTAAAATGCGGAATCAAGAATACAATGCCGCCATTACTGTGTCTTCAACACATAAACATTACACTCTAAAAAATCTCGGGACAAAATTGGTTTTTTAGATTCAAAATGGTTTTTTGAAAAACCAAATTTCAATGCAAAACCAACATGGATTTTTAAAAAAATCCATGTTGGTTTTTTGCATTGAAATTTGGTTTTTCAAAAAACCATTTTGAATCTAAAAAACCAATTTTGTCTGAATTTTTTTAGAGTGTACTCTTCCGTAGTGTCTTCTTAATACGATAATGGATTTTGGTCTTTAACTTCCTTATCCATGACAAGATACTAAAATTACTGAAAATAGCGAATCATCTTTCCTTGGGAAATTTGATGACACATTATCTTAAAAATTGTCAGTATCAATATATTTTTGCATCCTGTACTTTTAGCATCAGGATGAGTTATTCAGTCTAAATGGTGTAATTAGATATTTTTATGATCAAATTATTTGTAATGTGTCATTCAATTTTGTTCACTTCACTGTTGCGTCAACCAATCTCTAAATTGCCAGTCTCCAAATAGTGATAAGACTGAAAAAGGCTTGATTTAGATATTGGCAAAGAAAAAGCCATGCCCATCTCTGCAATTATCGCTCACTTAAAGTCTTTTCAGGCCACTTAGAACATTCACAAATAGTAAGTTGAACTGTGCCCGATCCTGCAATATCGCCCACGTTTTTTTCTGAGATGCGGGACGCAGTTGCGGGATGCGGGATCGCGGAATTCACATTTTTGATAGGAGTTATAGGTAGTTGGGCTGGGTTTTTATTTGAAGCACTTCTAGTAATGATAGAAACGAAATTTTTGCACCAATAGGCCCTATGTGCGTCTTGGAGAGACTTGTCCATTCAGCTAGATTACAATTTCGTAGCTTGCAAAATGTTCAAATATTCTTTAAAAGTAAAATTGAAAATTAACAAATCAACTGACAAATCTGGGCAATTTTGACTTATTCCCCTGAACTGCTTAAAACTAAGAATCCGAGCTAGGCGGTCATCTGTGGAATACACATATGTGGGTGATGAGCAATCAGACTCAAATAAGAAACCAGAAAGAAAGCTTTTTTTTTTTTTAGTTTATTTATTTAGTTTATTTTCCATAGGCCTATAAGGGTTAGCTAAGTTGGTAGCACACGTGGTTATCAAATTGGCCTGTCAAACGTTCATACCACTTGTTTAATTTGATAATACTATATATATATAGATTTTATTGACAACTGGATATCAAACAGTGATACATGTGTCTTTCAAAATATATAAGAAGCAGAAAATAGATAAAACAAGAGAAAACTACTACAGCTACAGACTACAAACATTGGTATAGGATATGTATTTACTTAGTATAATGGTATATTTTATGCAATTCGGCAGTGTTCAAGTGTCAGTTTTTGAGAGTCCATTCTAAAAATTCATTAATCATGTTAGTCCAGTCCATAATTTAGATAGATACAAATTGACATGAAAATACTTTTTTGTAAATCAATATCTCCATACCACGGCCTTGTTCATGAGTAGAGGCCTAGCTGTATGGATTCTAAAATTCAGACATAGTCAAACAAGTAAAAAGATATTTTGAATTTTGTAAAGAATTTATATCTTTATTCCAATTTTTTGAGATTTTCCTGCAACAGCCAACAGTTATGACACTTATAGGCTAAATGGAAAAATTCTCGAAAATTTTCTTTTCAAGCTATGGTGATGAAACTGATCTCTCTAAAAATAGCTATTTTCAAGCTGAATCTAATGGTAAAAAAATCAAGTCCGTATCTTTGCTAGAAGTTGCGCAAATCAAAAAAACCGAATCCCGCATTTTCGGGATTTCCGCTGCTGTACCCCGCATTTCAATATCAAAAGTGGGCGATAATTGCAGGAATGGGCACGATTTAACTATTTGTTAATGTTCTAAGTGGCCCGAAAAGATATTTAGAGATGGGCAAATCTTGCCAATAGGAACAATAGTGTGCCAATAGTTAGAAGAGGTTATTGCTCCTTTTGGCAAAGTATGCCAATAGCTACAATAGTTTGCCAATAGTTAGAATAGCAAATTGCTCCTTTGGGCAAAGTTGTAAGATATTGCCAAAAGGTGAAATAGTTTGCCAATAGTTGAAATAGTTTGCCAATAGGAGAAATAGCCATGCCCGATTGTAAAATTGGGCACGATTTAGAGATTGTCTGCAGCAACTGTGGTAATTTATTTTGCCACAGAGATTAACATTATTGGACGCCAATTGGCAGAGACAGGTAAAATTTGATGTATATTGCACTGAAACCTATCATACTTCAGCCTATAGAGATCAATTGAATTTAAAATGAGAAAATTACAGCTCGTTAAACTGAAAGTCATTTTTTCCTGTGTAAATTGAATAAAACTGTCTGGCTAATTTTGAACTAAATAAAGTAAGATATGTCATCTTCAGCAAAGGTGAATGTACTTAACTGAATTTCAAACTCATTATCAAATGTTTTGAAAAACTATGTCGCTTTGATCAATGCCCGTGCAGGCAGTCTCCTTTCAATTCTTAACTTCTGGTACTACCATAAATTGAAGGTATTACATTTTTACTTTGGCCTGTGCTCACACCATTTACAGATCTTTCCTTGATATTTACAATAGCCCAGCATTATTGGACACTATTTTTACCCGAAATGAGAGTTTACTGACCTTGACAATGTCACCTATTTCCATCTCCATATGCTTGCCAAGCAACATCAAGGAGAACTCACCTGAAAAAATAAGGTAACAAAAATTAGAATTAAGATACATAAATCTATTCAGAAATTACAGCATGAGTTAAGGACATTATCAACTATACAATAGACTGTTATAATCTGCAGATTATGATTATATTACTATTCCCATGAAAGTTGATTGCAAATTTATCAGGAAAATGATACTGTTTGACTCTTCTGAAATACACATAGTTAAGGACTTAGGGTATACAGTTCATTCACTGTTATTTTACATGCAAGGGAGAGAACTTTGTGGTATAAGTTTACAGTCCCACCCCATCACTTACTAAACATCAACTAGACTCATTCAAAGCATGCCCAAGTGTTGGTAATATACTAAACTGAGAGAATGACCTGAGAAGAGTGTGTGAAACGAAAAGGAAGAGGTGATAATATGAAGCATATTAGACCAAGAATAAATTGTCTCTAGAGAATGTACTCTCCTGAGACATTGTGTGAACAAAGCGGCAAGGTAAAGACCTTTTGTTCCAAATAAAATCTTAGCACAAGTCTGTACAATTTCTTGTGTTCCTTCAAGAATCTTAGCATTTGTCTCATTGCCCCACACCCAATTTTATATAGGACTGTTATTAGGACAGCAGGAGCTTTGTCCAGGTAGTGGCCCATCTTGGCTCCTAGTCTCAGGAAAATCAGCAATAGAATCATATGACAAGCGCTAAAGACCTGGTGTCCAGTCTGACATCTGCAAATTGAGTTAAGAGGAGGAATGAGGCCAGATAAATGACCAACTGACAACTATGGTTCAGATTCTGCACAATTGGTCCGTGGGCTATCAATGGTTGACTCAATAGAACATACGTTTCAGCTCACACAATAAATTGAATGGACGATTGCTGACCTTTTCACATTGCTGTCTAGCCATGTACAAATGTAACATCAGTAAATTTTAGAACAATGTTTGTTTGCTCTTTACAATATGTTACTACACTGCAAACATTTAGAATAACCATCTTAGTTCCTTAACCACTGATCTAGATTTCCATAGACATAACTTTACAGACAGCAGCTGAGAGCCAACACATAACCCAGGCATCGGAAAACAACTTGATATGAGTTTGCAGTCTTAAACAGTCCTACCATGAGAAGTTAACAGATGCACTGAACCAAATGTGAGAACACAGATTTTTTTTTGTTCAGGCTGCCCTGATTTTTTGCCTCTGAAGAAGAAGTCTGGGAAGGAGTCCTAATAGATTGCAGTGAATCCAGATTACTTAGTTTATCACGGCTGCATCATTGGGAAACTCCTCCATATCTGTGGAAATAAACTATTTCTTCTGAGTTCACCAAGTTTTTTCATTACACCAGTCCCAAGAATGCCTCAGCTTCACAGAATCTTGTATATAATGTACAACTAAGTTCTTTGACAAAGTAATTCAAGCTGCATGCTCCATTTCAGCAGAAAGAGATGTCCCTTCAAAAAGGACAGCTAATCCTTTTTGTAATGACCGTTCAGGCAAACATCAATCCAAGAATGTCTTAACTTCACAGAAAACTTTCATGCATGCAAGTAAGTCAACAAGAGTTTTTTCACTTCTTTTAAAGATGCTAGTCTGTTCTATTTACCTTTTAAGTTCCATCTCTTCGATGTCCAATACCAGCATGTCTGCTGAGAAGTGATTGCTTAGAAATTTGTTTGTAAAATGCCCAAAGAGGGATGAAAACAGTAGGGAGAATCCACCTAATTTTCTTTCTCAATCCTCTGGAGAATAGGGTGCCATTCAACCAAGTCACATCTGTTTTGAAGAGCCATTCAGTTATTCTCTTAGCCAATAATTGAACTATTTACCACAGCTTAACCAACCTAAATTTCCAAATTAGCTAATTAACTTAACATTGGAATTCCCATTGTTGGGTACCCTGAGCAATGGAGTCAATTTGGAGGTAATTAGCCTTAAGTTCAGCCCTTAACCACAATCAGGCATGAACAACAAAGTGGTAGTGCTGGACTATTGAGTGGATTGACCATACCTTGTTTCAGACTACATGATTACCAAGACTAGTTATAATGGATGATATGAGATTTGCTGAATTCAACAGGCTCTTGCATACCATAAGGAACTTTAAAGCCATTTTGTATCAAGAATATATCTAATATTCATAATTTGATAATAATTAAATAAACAAGAATTCTGAAACTAATTTCTTTCCTATTAAGAACACTTCAGCTGATTAAGAAGGAAAGTAGAATATATTCATGTGTGCCTCTTCAGCACAATTATACAATTATCATGATTAGTTCATCAATTATACTTGAGTAAGTGATTCACAGATAGTGATTAATATTAAGTATTCAATGTGAAGTAGGACAAAACTTCATTGGAGTAAGAAAAGTTGTTTCTGCCAGATTAATTTGTGGTCAATTAGACCACACCCACAGGAAATGCTTACGTAAAGCTACAGGAAGTGATGGGTTCAACTTCCGGAAGAGAATGTAACCTACAGGAAGTAGTTGCTGCCCCTGGTGAGCTTTTTCAGGGAGCGATGGATGTATGATTGGGGCTTTACGTCCTGTATTTATGCACTTGGTAGGCTAATTAGGACAGAAGGAGGACACAGCAATGAGCAGCTCTCTCAGGGAAAGGAACAAATAGGCCTCTGATGCACAGTCTGTTTCTGTCTTTTCAACTCTGTGGCTTTCAATTTCACATTATTTCAGATCAATCTATTTTTTCAAACTCTGTAATCGGGTCAGCTTCAATATCCATTACATGTCTCACCGACTATCTGTTGTCATATTGATGACCTACCAGGATATTGCTTCTGGATGTTACTTTCCTAATCCACATCATGTATATATATCTGACGCAGTTTAAAGCTCTCTGCATCAGCAGCAAATGGTCCGTTTGCCTGAGGTGGATGTAGATATATAATGCCACCGCCAGTATTAGATAATAGGCCAAAATATCCTATACTAGTCTGAGGTGAATATAGAGGCAAAATATGCATGCCCTGTATTGACTCAGCCATATTATTTAGATACAAAACAATAACTGATGTTTTCATAGATAATATTGTCGCTAAGCATTTAGTGTAAATTTGTGCTTATCTGGAACCTTTCACATTAATTTTTCGGTTATAGTGTGATGACTCACAGTAATGTCAGAACTTCATCTCTATCCTTGATGTCATACTGATTCCAGATTTCTATGTCAGTGAAGATGTGATTATGATACTTTCTGGTCTATTCAGTAGGTCCATTTTAAAATTAAAATCACAAAGGGTTGCACTCCTATAATCACTCCTATAATCAGTAAACACAGAAATCACGTCTGGCCCTAAATGACAAGCAAGTGACTTTATGGCAAACATCTATACCATTGTACCTGTACAATTTCCCCTTTTTTTTATAACCACCAAAACATACTGATGTTAACATCATGTTTTGACTCATACCTCCCCAGAGGCTCCTCCCTGGCATTTTCAAATGTTAAGGTAGGCATAATGTACACAGTGCTTGTCTCGTGTCTTATCTTCTATAAACTTTGAATGCTCCTCTCTCGTTTATCCAGGAGTATTCAGTTTTGCAAGTCAGCAAATCTCTAAGAATTGTTTTCGTCAGAATATTGAAGGAAGAAGTAGATATATATACATATCAACATCAAAAACAGGTTATATGTACATTATTACAGTACATATCTGTAGCAACGAGCAATTTCAAAATTGAGCCGCCAGACTATTCTTTGTAATTTTGGAATAACAATAATGATGATAATAAACTTTAGTCCATATAAGAACTCTTGTGGTACGTGGTACAAAGGTGCTCAGCAAAAAACAAATACTTTCAAGCAGAGATTGTAGAGTGTAAAGAAAATATGAATCATATATAAAAATCAGTTGATATCGTCAGTTTTTATAAGTTTCACTTATTGATGGAACTACAGTATAATCGTTGATTTGAATATAATAATCTCTGGTTGAAGGGAGTATAGTTAAACTATTTTTAATGTAACTGCCCATGTAATAAGAATCCTGGAAGTGTTTACTTATGTAATGTATGTTACAAATTAATGCATTATAAATTCAGATAGCAAATCTCAAATTACCACTGACAGAGAATGTATTCAAGCATTCAACATAGCAACTGACAATATCAGCCCATGTTCTCCAAATTAAACACAATTTCATCCTGAAGCAAATGGATTTGATGAGCCTATTTGTTGGGTAAACTGTGGTGAGCTCTAATGCTCTCAAATTGGCAAAAATGCAGCATCAAGAACATGATGCTGCTGTTACTGTGTCTTTAGCAAATCAACTCTCATGTTGTCCTCCTAATGTGATAATGGATCTATTTTTGGAAAATAAATTCCTTATCCTTGACAAAACACTAGAATAAAAATTTGCAAATCTCCTTGGTTTGGAAATTTGATGAAATAATCAACTTCAAGATTGGTCAATATTATCACCATTTTGTTTCCCATATTTATAGCAGCAGAATGCCAGCTTTTTAGTATAAGTGTTGGAATTACATGTTTTTGTGGAACATGTATGGGATAACATTTCTTGCAAAAGCATCTAATTTGATGTCTATTAAGTACAAATGTAACACTTTCATTTTCATATGAATTCTAGATGTACTTCAAGTGAGACTATTAATTTCAGCCAAAATGCTATTAAAGAACAGTAATATATGCAGACAGTAATTAAAATTTGTCAATTTCCTCCCTTTATCTATCACAATTTTCAAGAATAACATGACAACTTGAAACAGGCTTGTCAAATAATGAATCTTGGAACTTTTGTGGTCAGTAGTTAAGAAAATGTAATAGAACAAGCCCACATGAAATTGGTGATTGCAGTCACTTTACAAATGTCATGGTGAGGTCAAACATTGGTCAAATTCCTGGACAATTGAACAATGTGATTGTATATTGATCCTGGAAATAGCCAATCAGAGGTCTCTATTTAATCAAGTGTCTCAGATGTGACCAGTATTTGACCTTCAGACAGAAGACACCCTTGCTTTGACAGTAAATTAACTTCATTGGTTAGTTTAGCATTCGGGAATGATGCATGAGTTTCGGGAGAAACTTTGGCTGTGTATCAGCGTCTCTGTAAATGTACTGCACATGTCTTTGTAAACCAGTTTTGTTTTATGGGATCTATCTATCTATCTATCTATCTATCTATCTATCTATCTATCTATCTATCTATCTATCTATCTATCCATCTATCTGTCTATCTATCTCTATCCATTCAAATATATGTCTAAATTGCCTATTTTCTTATCCACGTTTACTACTCATTCAAGAGCTCTGTATTTCTCTTTTGCTGACCTCAAGAACCAAAATACTATAATATTAAGTGAAAATGTCTGAAAGGCTCCAAATATTCCCATAGGTAAAGCATTGATTAATTGCCACGATGCCACAACAAGAGCACTTTTAGATCGGAGCCTCCGATCGAAGTGATGTATATTCACTTTAGTGTTTTTAATGACCTTCACGAAGGTTCGTTCCATTATTTGCAACCCCAACTTACACCCTTTTGTGTCTAAGCAGGAAAGAGGTGATAACATCCACAGCCCGAAGTAAATTGTAATTTATCACCGGAGCTGTTGAATAGGCCCATTCAATGCAATGCTACTGGGGTTTAATCAGAGCCTTTTTTGGGTTTGTGGATACCAGGACTAGCTAGCCCTGCAGTTTAGGAATATTTTGGAGTAAAACTTAAGACACAATGTTCAGAAAAGCTGTTATCTGCACACATATTGGAGGCTGTCAGACAGTGTCGGTTCACACATATTTATTGCAATAATTACCTCTGCTTTAAGATATGAAAAAAGACGAAAGCTATGATTAGTCGAATTAAAACAAACTCAACAAAAGTAAGAAACCTAATGTTACCTTAAATATCTCTTGTAACGTTGTTGGTTTGATAAGATTTGCAAGGAACGACTCATAATTCATTACAAAAAAGCTCAGTAAGATGCATTGGACACCTGTATGTACTGTATACTCATTTTCCTTTTGGGCCCAAAAAGTATTTCAATGTAATTATAGCTGCACAGATGTGGTAAGAGTGCTGGACCAAAGTGTGATTTGCAAGGGGTTGAAGTACTCTCTGAACTTCAAAGAGGGAACACTTGGCTGGATGTAAATATTAGTCTTATTGACAGATATTGGATGTGGAATGGAGGTTTACTAGTTGTTGAGGTCAACAAAAGCAAGAGTCCTAAACATATTCCACATTCAAAATATACTAGCTTACATCTTTCACCTACAGTGACTTTGCTGCTTCCAGTTCCAGAAGTAATACAAAATCGAACAGCAGTGATTAAATTGCGCTGAGCAGTTTCAGTCCTTTCATTGAAGGTATTCCCCAACATTGCTTGCTCTTTGGCAAACTGCAGTCGAGGAATCACCAGTATTATACTTCAAAGAGAAGGAAGTTGAATGGGAACAAGAGTACAGCTGAACAGTTGGAAAGAATTAAAGGGAACTCTTGTTGTCAGACTGGGAGTGGCTCTGCTTTTATGGAATCTTGCAGTTGACATTGGTAGAAGCCATCATGACATCGCCACATACACTGTACCTGCAAAAGGTTTGCCCCAACCCACAACCTTTAATGGCATAATTCAAAGGAGGGTAAAATTCTTTACTAAATAGGGGGAGCAGTAACTTCATGAGCACTGAGTTCCCTTCCGGAGGCATAACCCCATCACTTCCTGTGCCTGGGTATTCCACATTTCCTGAGGGTGTGGTCTAATGGATGTCAAATTGGTCAGACTGACACATCTTTTCTCATTATTTGTTGCATAAATTAATGTCTCATTCTTGCACAGTTACAGTGGTCCATTCATTACAGCCATTTTCTTGTAGTAGTGCATCTACATGTGGTCTCTAGCAAATATCTTCTTATACAACTGTCCTAGAACAGGAAATTCA
The DNA here is from genome assembly GCA_026936325.1 of Platynereis dumerilii. Taxonomy (NCBI): domain Eukaryota; kingdom Metazoa; phylum Annelida; class Polychaeta; order Phyllodocida; family Nereididae; genus Platynereis; species Platynereis dumerilii. The sequence continues at coordinate 378,059 of JAPTHN010000170.1, forward strand.
TGCACATTGAATAAAAATGTCTTGTATAAAAAGCTTCAACTGGTTTTGATCGTCTCAATGACCCCACAGAAAGGATCAATTTACTATCAGATTTATAGGTCAGAGTAGAGCAGGACACTGATCTCATTATCATGGATTAACAAGACTAAATATAGCTCCAGTCTGTCGTAATTATTGCTGTGAATCTGGTCTGAAACCAGCTTGCTGTCACTTTGTGTGCAACTGATGTAAAATGCATCTTAAAGGCCCATTTTTCCACAGATTCAAACAATTTCAATGATCGTCTTTCAAGATATCAGATTCTTCTTGTCCTTCAAGATTTATGGTGATGCCCGTAGTAGTACAGGCACTGTACTTCTGTTGCAGTGTTTAAAAAAAGAGACACAAAAACGCATGTTCCCAGATGAGCCTTTAATAGTAAGACAATTGTCTGAAAACGAAATTGAAGTTGCAAATTCGGTATAGAATCGTTAGTTAGTTAGTTGTTTATTGACCAACATGTGATTCAAAATCAGGAATACTTTAGGATTGTTCACAAAAATAATACAATGATACAAAATACTGGAATTTTAGTGTCTGTAAATATGTTCCAAAATTTCAAAAATGATTTTGCAAATGTCTCTCTGGTCATGGTGATTAAATATATCAGGAATTTTGAATGTCAAGTGTCGGTTGTTGTCTCTAATTGTACTTGTCAACACGCAGTCTTCGATAACATGTTTCTCCGTTTGGACCTGCCCACATCTGCACAGCCTTTGTTCTCGGGGTAGTCGTGCCCATCTTCCGGTCTCAATCCGCAAGTTATGGGATACAAGGCGGAGTCGTGTAAACTGCACCCTGTGATGTTCGAGAATGAATGGTTTCATTTGTGAGTACACACCACTGACATTCATTTGGGGATTCATGGATATGTATGCTCGCAGTTTTGATTTTTCCGATGCTTGAACTGACTGCTGTAAATATTCCACACCACTGCAATGGTAATTATCAGATTTCAACAAGTCATTAATATAGCGAGTAGTACAATGTACTCTCGGGAATTTCGCTATGAACATCAGGCACTCTGGTATGGGAAGAGTAAACTTCTGATAAAACAGTCTCTGCACCTATAATTAAAGTGTGAAATCTTTCCTTGATTGAGTTATCGCAGATGTGACTGGACTATCAAGAGAACCCATTTTTTGGACATAGACAACTTTCAGTGTAGGATTTATGCGTATTCTACTGCTGCTTATGCGTTTGTACTTAAGGCAATAACGTGTAGTTGGAACCAAAATGATCATTCAACAGTGATTGATGGGTTTGTCTTGTTTGAGCATCTGACCATCTGAGCATGTAATTTGAACATTTGAGACATGATGATGCAATTATCATGATGAAGCAGCACTTTCCTTGATTACCTTGTCACTTGATAATGTTTATTTTCTTCTCATTTGTTTTATATAAGCCTGCCCACTGATAAACTTTATAATAACATTGCCAGCTTCCTCAATAGCGAGCAGGAGATAAAATAAAGCTGTGATGAAGATTAAAAGGTATTTGTAAGGAGTCTTCTGCGTGAGAAGAAAGAAGTGTGTAAACAGAGGACTTCTGACAGAAAATGTTTGTAATTGTTATTGACCTGTACTGTACAGCTAATGTAAATAAATTTGAAAAATGTTTCTTTTAAAAACCGGTCTCCTGAGCATTACATGAGCTAGATATTCGTAGTAAGAAAATGATCAATTTAGGGTCCTGATCATGTACATTTGGACTTCCACCACCCTATAGTGGGTCACTCTGAGCTCTGCAGTCAATGAATGACTTTAGGTAGCCAGCACCGGTTTCTGTTATCAACATCCACTCAGTTACAGTGGCTTTGTGACATCACAAGTACTGTTAGTGTTTTTTAAATCAGTTTTGTTATTCTACTATAGCTTTGATTGAAATTTTACTTAAAGATTTATTCCCCAAGTTTTCTTCTGTCTCAAGTTGGAATCTTAGTCTGGAAAGTTTATTTTCGTGAACGTGACTTCCGTAAAAAACCATTGTTAAAGATGATGTACCAACATAAAAAAATCTGGATTAAATTGTACGGATAGCTGAGTCATCAATGCAAGTTTTGAATTAGCCTTGGTGCATCATCATCTGTATATAGGTCAGTGAAAATACCAAAAATGCCGAACTGATTAACATATCACAAACTTCTTAATCGTTTTACAGCAAGTTTGCATATCTTTTTCATCGGGTTAGTGTCAAATCTGACACTACAAGTGTAATTGGCATTTAAATTGTTATTCTGATCAAAGGCACCATTCATTTTCACATCATTTCGAATGTTGAATGAGACGAAAAGACACACATAGTGTGACAATTTAGATGATAACCAGAAAAATAAACCTGAACAAATGAGGAAAGAAGAGATGAATTAGAAATGGATAAGTAAAAACCTTTGAGGACTACAGTGGTAGATTAATGTGGTACCAGTCAAACGGAGAAGCGGGCATGCTATTCATTGTCTCCTTTTGTGAGAAATTTTTCTCATCCGGTCAGACAGAAAAGCAATTTCATCTCGAACTGTTGTTCAGCTGGTATGTCACTCATGAATAGGTAAGATGAATAGCTTCCCCTTTTTGATATCATGCTTTTTTTTTAAATCTTTCATCACACAATTCTGAGCAAACATCAAATATATGAACATACCAAATTGAAGCAGCCAATATTCCTTGTGTTAGGTCCATTTTGTAACCTGACTGCATCTGCTTGCGAAGCAGGCACATTTCACTTAAACCAACATGCTTTTTCAAATCGATAGAATCATGTTTGAGTTAACAAGAAATGCTTTTGAAAAGAATTACACCTTTGATTGTGTGAGAGAAAGCACCTTGTGGAACTCTGTGTGAAAAACAGTAAAGAGGATTGGAAAGGACAACAAAAACATCGCAAATGCTTCAATTGCGTTAACATTTGATTGAATTTCAGGTAATTACTTCAGCTTGGTGTTCAAGTTAGTTCAGACATTTGCCCATGTAACTTAATTTCCCTGCCTGCGTTTGAATCCTGGGAAAGATATTTTATGAATATGGCCAAAGCTATATGTCATTGAGAGGAGACATCAAAATTTATCTGCACCTATTGACTCTTGCATTTTGTGATTGACGGTAAAATAACTAGACCTGCCAGCAATGACCTGCAACATATGATGAATGATCAACAATATCTGTATTTACCCTTATTAATTTGCATATCTAGTAGGTCTGCTTACGGATGTTACACAAGACTAAAGCATAAGTTCATAAATAGCGTTATCAATAATGCAGGTGTTTGTTGTTTTCTATATTTGTCGTATAGCCTAAAGACATGATGCTTCAAATCAACATCCAGTTTTATCAAGAAGAACTCTGTTAAATTCAATTTGGTTTTGACTAAAGAGCCATAACTGAAACCCAAATTAGATGACACCAAATTAGATGAGAAGTTCAGGTTCTGATTGGCAATCACACCTACTTTATTATGAAACCTTGAATTACAGTTCGAGAATTAATAGCTACTTGGAGAAAGGGAAATGGCATGCCACAAACACTAAAGATGGCAATGAATTGAGCAATAGTGATGGTAAGCTTCTTCTTATCAATGCCCTACAGGCCTACAAAGAGTAAATTGCAATTTAATGAGAAAACTAATTTAGCATCAACTGTTTTATACCCTCAGTCCTTGTAAACTTTCTGAAATAAACAAACAAGTTTTGTTTTGTTTAATGGGCTATGTTTTCAGTCTTATTGAAAAAAGTTAAAGTAGGGTTTTAAGGTTCAGGCATTTATCTTTTAGGAATATAAAAGACAGATTTTGGCTGCTTTCTACATCCAGACCTTACTGAATGGATGTGATTAAATTGCTGGCAGTCTCAGCCCCATTAATGGAGGTGATCTTGGAGGTGTTCTCTTGCATTCTTTGCTCTTTGACAAATTTCAGAGCAATAAGCAGTCACAGAAACCACCGGTATTAGGCATCAAAGAGTAGAAAGTTTATTAACAGTAGAAAGTTTAATAGAAAAGAGGGTAGAGCTGCACAGTTTGAAAGAATTACAGGCAATTTTAGTTGACTGGGAGTGGCTTTCCTTCTATGGAATCTTGTGACTGATGTATTTGTGGTGATAATCTGCTACCCACGAGGTATTATGTCTAGGGCTGATTGACTTAATAGCACTTCAGCCTTCACAACCTGTCTGCATTCCATAGAAATTAATACAAGTCAAGTCAAGTCAAATATTTTTTATTTAAGTGACCTGCAGTTTACACTGCCCGGCCTCTAAGGCCTACAAGTCACCAGGTGGGCCACACAGAACACATGCAAAAACAAAGCAAAACATCAGTATGAATAATAGAAAATCCTCATTTCCTACATGTATAAGCATTCTTTATAAATTTTGCTAGATAAGTACATAATTGTTTACAATTTAAAGTAGATTTGAATTTGTCTAACTCATCTAAATTTGCAAAATTGTCAATAAATCTTGCTCAATTCTCAAACAAAATATTTCTTCGAACAGTGTGCAATGTACAAGTCATCAAACAATGTTTTTCATCTTCAATTTCATTTATAATACAATTTGGACAAACTCTATTTTCCAATGGAGTAATAGGGGAAGTAAATCTACGTGTTTCTATTGACAAGGGCAATATTCCTAACCTGAATTGAGCAAGAAATGATCTCTCAGAACGGTTAATTACTCTATTGACATAATATTCCACATTATAATCATTTTTAAATATAAGATAAGTTCTAAGTTTTGGAAAATTAGCAAGATCCTGTTTCCATCGATTTTTATAACTTTCAACTAACCTGGTTTCAGTAACTTTCAATACACGATCTAAGCAGAATTTATCAGACATAGATTCAAATAAGTCAAGCTGATCAGTAGCCTCAAAAATTTGTTTAACCTCCCAGGCCCAATTTTTATGATTCGACCTATCGGGAGAATCATCTTGTTTTCTTTGATTTTATTATTATTATTATTATTATAAATCGACTCTAAGGAGATTTATATTGTTTTCTTTGATATTATTATTATTATTATTATTATTATTATTATTAATAAAGTCGACCGAATCAATAATATAGATAGAGAGAATCAGACTTGGTGATGGAAAACGGAGCATATCTCAGCTTCTGTTCAACCAATCTTTATGATCTAAACGCCTTTGGAATCTGCATAAAAGACCCAATTATAAAAAATAAGCACAAATCGATTATCTGAAGTAAAAAATTTGACAAATTGTAGCTAGATTATAGCACTAAGGTCAAAATTTAGCACCCTGAAAAGCTTTACGGATTGAACTGAAGGCTGATCAATGGGAGGCCTCATGACAGGATACACCCCCAGCTCCCTTTTCTTATTCCCGTAATATCAGCTACCCCCACTTTACCCCCTCTTTGCCCCCTGCTTCCCCCACTTGCCACCCGCTAGCCCCCACTTGCCCCCACTTGCACCCCACTTGCCCCCGCTTATCCCAGTCTTGTCCCACTTGCCTCCGACTAGCCCCCGCTAACCCCCACTTGCCTCCTGCTAGCCCCCGCTTACCCCCCACTTACCCCACTTACCCCACTTGCCTCTCGCTAGCCCCTGCCTACCCCCACTTACCCCCTCTTTCCCTCCGCTTCCCCCAACTTGCCCCACATAACCTCCTACATTCCCCCAATTACCCCATCTTTCCCCTCAGTCACCCCAAAATAACATTTTCTTATGTTAGTTTTACCCCGTGGGGTTGGGGGTGTATCCTGTCATGAGGCCTTTTTGGTAAAAAAAAAAGTGCTATCTAGTTCCAAGTGTCGACAAAAAAAAAAAAAATTTGGTTGAGCCCGGTCCAGGCACTGTGACACATCTTTCACTCAGGGCATGAAATTCACACAAAAGTTATTCAAAGGCCTAAAATGGCATGAAAATTTGACCATCAAACCTCAATAATTCACAATTAAGAAATGGATGGATTATTGGCGCTTTACGTCCGGTATTTGTGCACTTGGTAGCCTAATTAGAACAGGAGTAGGACACAGCAATGAGGCGACGGACGATTGACAGACGCGCCCAGCAATAGTCCGGTTCACCCTGCAAGAGCTGGTTTCGAACCCTGGACCCAGCGATTGGCATCCCCAGCATGCAACCACTGAGCTAGACCCCCCCCCATCAAAACTAACATACCTTGAAGGTGACATTGTTGCGGCTGCCAAAAGAGATTAATTCTAAGTACAATGCAAGCTAAATGTCACGGATGCAAAGAAAGGAGGCAAAAAAAAAAAGTTTACATGAAATTACTTTGATTGAAAAAAGATGGTGAGATGATTGCTGGTTACAAAGAGTGAGAGTAATAGGGGGGGGGGGGTAACATAACACAGCAATATATGGAATTATCTTTTTGTTTCAAAAAAAAAAAAAAAAAAAAAAAAATAGAGTCCAACACTTTTTGCAAAAAATTTGCGCGAAAACGCAAATATCTCATAAAGTAGAAGAGATATCAGCATCCGGTTTTAACCACTCCTATGACACTTTGTTTCTTCATCTTTTTGTGCCATAAATTTTGCAAATTTCTCAAAGAGCAATACATGCCAATGACTTAAAAAAGTTTTTTCAAAAAAAATTTATTGGAAAAAGTTTTGAAGAAAACCTTTTGATATTGCGTAAACCTGGTCCCAGAACAAAACGACTGGGTGAAAAAAAATATGGTTTGTGAAACTTGAACGATTCCCTACTTATGCATTTTGCCACCCAAAAAATGTCAAAAATGAGGGGTAAAAAAATTTTAAACTTTCTTTGGAATTTAAAATGTACTTGAACATGAAAGTTCATTACAAACGAAGCATAGCTGCACTTTTTCCGCGCCGGTACTATAATCGACTGCGACGCTATGAGGAAAAGAGTGAAAAACGTGCTTTTCGCAATTTCTTCAATAACTTAAAAACCGCAACGGGGATTTTGACGAAAATTTGTCAGAAAAGACTTCAAATGTGTCATGTTGCCTCTGTCAGATTTGGAAATTTTAGCTTTAATAGTTACTGAGTTACTGATTTTTAAATATGGTATGTTGAAGAGCCCTAGTGGCCAAAATCTACATGGAGATTCCGAGGTAAAATGTTTCACTACATTAGTAAAGAGGACCAACAGAACAATCACTCACAAGAAGAACAGCTAAGTCAATGCATTTTGTAATTCAAAAAATAGATAAAACCTCCTTTTTTGAATTCTCTATGAAATATTCTAAAATCTTTAGGAAACTGGTTAGAAGCCTGGAAATGGCAGCAAAAGATGCATTGTAGTTGGATTCATATGTCTATCAAAAACATTCATACCCTAAGAGGGAATGATTTTGAATTGTGACCATTTTTCCAAAAGTATCGTTTTACAAAGCCCCATCTAAGCGTGCAACTCCTGGTACTTGTTACATGTTATAGGTGGCGCTGTGGCATGGTTGGTAAATTTTATGCCTCCCCCCCCCCAATTTCTGCATAGATGGACTGAGCAATTTCCCTTCTTTATGTTACTGTCATTTTTAAACAATTCAAACATTTTCAATTGCCTAATTATGAGATTCATCTCAGAATTGGGCACAATAGCTTGCTGGGCTGGGGGGGGGGGGGGTTTCCCAGACTTGGAGCCACAGAATTCCTTGGTTACCTTTATGAATAAGGTCTAAATAATTATTCAAAGCAGTCAACATCATAAAACTTGTTCTACAGGTCCAGTTGCTAGGGAATAACAAGGGAATTCCCGTTTATTGACATTTGAATTTTGAAAGCAGCAATCTGATTGGCTGATAAATAAAACCGTGAATTCAACAATTCATAATTGTCCAATGTAACAATTTTTTGTAGAAGTTTTGTCTTTGAGCACCACTCAATTTTCCCTGAAAATTTTGTGAAGATAAACACAGTGCATCACCCTTTATTATTGCAATTATTATTAATATAACTATATTATTGGTAATTATTATTATTATTTGGCCACTTTTTGCCAGTTAGTTTTTGTGCTAGAGACTTGAAATTTTGTACATAGGTAGTCCTTGGTCAGTACTTTCATTTTTTGTGAAAATGGTTGACCTTGACCTTGAACTCAAGGTCACAGGTCATCTCAAAGTCAAATTTTCCAAAATTTCAAAGTGGATTATCTCTTTTAATATCATTGTTAGATTATTAGGACTTAGGAACCTTTATATAAACATGTGTTGCTACAATTTTGGCCTGTATCGTTTATTGGGAGATGAGGGTAAAGGGGTATTTACCCCCTTTTGACAAAAACCAGTTGCTCATGTTTTCAGAGAAAACTATAATGGCTAGAGGCTCAGTTTTTGCTGTAATTGATAGCCTGACTGCTCATCCATGGTAAGACACTTTTTATATTTTGATCAAACTTGGGGTTTCTGAGTTATTGGACTTTCAAAAATGGGTGTTTTGTCCAAAAAGTGAAAACATTTTTTAACTTTGGTTTGAAGGGAGGGAAATTAACGAAACTTGGTGTGTATATAGTATTCATGAATTACAGTCACATTATAAAATAAAAATAACGTTTTGGGGGTAATTACCCCAAAAGGGGTAATTGACTCTAACTTTTGATTAACATGGACGATTTTCTCCAAATTTTGCAAAAGTCCAGTATATTGACATGGGGAGATAATGCAAGTATGATTTTGATGTCAAGGGGAAATTTACCCCCTTATTCTGGATCGAAAGGGGTGAATATGTGTTTTGAGCAGTTATTGTGTATTGAATGATACAATAGGCATCGTTTGAGACTTACCTTTGTGCTGTGGATGTTCCTGGATAAAAATTGTCGTTTTTAGGTAATTACCCCAAAAAGGGGTAAAAAGTCATAACTTTTGATTGACTTGGACGATTTTCTCCAAATTTTGCACATGTTTAGTATCTTGACATGTGGACATAATGCAAGTACGATTTTGATGTAATGGGGTAATTTACCCCCATATTCAAGATCGAAAGGGGTGAATATGTATTTTGAGCAGTTCTTGTCTTTCCAATGGTACAATTGGCATCGGTTGGGACTTTACTTCACACCATTGATGTTTTTTGGTTAAAATTGCCATTTTTAGGTAATTACCCCCAAAAAGGGGTAAATATTCATATCTTTTGACTGACTTGGACGATTTCCTTCAAGTTTTGCACAAGTTTAGTATCTTGACATGGGCACATAATGCAAGTATGATTTTGATGTCATGGGTTAATTTACCCCCATATTCAGGATCGAAAGGGGCGAATATGTGTTTTGAGCAGTTCTTAGCTTTGCAATGATATAACAGGCATCGGTTGGGACTTTACTTCACACCATTGATGTTTTTGTGTTAAAATTGCCGTTTTTAGGTAATTACCCCAAAAAAGGGGTAAATATTCATAACTTTTGATTGACTTGGACGATTTTGTTCAAATTTTGCACAAGTTTAGTATCTTGACATGGGGGCATAATGCAAGTATGATTTTGATGTCAAGGGGTAATTTACCCCCTTATTCTGGATCGAAAGGGGTGAATATGTGTTTTGACCAGTTATTGTGTATTGAATGATACAATAGGCATCGTTTGAGACTTTCCTTCGTGCTGTGGATGTTCCTGGATAAAAATTGTCGTTTTTAGGTAATTACCCCAAAAAGGGGTAAAAAGTCATAACTTTTGATTGACTTGGACGATTTTCTCCAAATTTTGCACATGTTTAGTATCTTGACATGTGGACATAATGCAAGTACGATTTTGATGTAATGGGGTAATTTACCCCCGTATTCAAGATCGAAAGGGGTGAATATGTGTTTTGAGCAGTTCTTATCTTTGCAATGGTATAATAGGCATCGGTTGGGACTTTACTTCACAATACAGATGTCCTTAGGTGAAAATTGTCATTTTAAGGTAATTACCCCCAAAAAGGGGTAAATATTCATAACTTTTGACTGGCTTGGACGATTTCCTTCAAATTTTGCACAAGTTTAGTATCTTGACATGGGCACATAATGCAAGTATGATTTTGATGTCATGGGTTAATTTACCCCCATATTCTGGATTGAAAGGGCGAATATGTGTTTTGAGCAGTTCTTATCTTTGCAATGGTATAATAGGCATCGGTTGGGACTTTACTTCACACCATTTTTGTTTTTGGGTTAAAATTGCCGTTTTTAGATAATTACCCCCAAAAAGAGGTAAATATTCATAACTTTTGATTGACTTGGACGATTTTCTTCAAATTTTGCACAGGTTTAGTATCTTGACTTGGGGACATAATGCAATATGTGAATATGTGTTTTGAGCAGTTCTTATCTTTGCAATGGTATAACAGGCATCGGTTGGGACTTTACTTCACACCATTGATGTTTTTGAGTTAAAATGGCCGTTTTTAGTTAATTACCCCAAAAAAGGGGTAAATATTCATAACTTTTGATTGACTTGGATGATTTTCTTCAAATTTTGCACAGGTTTAGTATCTTGACATGGGGACATAATTCAAGTTTGACTTTGATGTCACCAGGTAATTTACCCTGAAAATCAATGCCAAAAGGGATGAACAAGTATTTTGAGCAGTTTTTGTGTTTTCAATGGTATATTTGGTTATGTGTTTCCATTGATTTTTCGTATGAATTGTTCAATCTTTTGCCTGCAAGCCCACGTATTCCATGTCGATTTATATCCTACCTTTTCAAAGGTTGACTGCTAGTTATTATTATTATTATTATTATTATTATTTTCTTGGCCAGTAGGTTTTTGTGCTAGAGACTTGAAACTTGGTACATATATAGTCCATGGTTAGTACTTCATTTTGGGAGAAGATGGTTGACCTTGACCTTGAACTCAAGGTCACAGGTCATCTCAAAGTCGAAAATTGGAAAACTTAAAAGTGGAATAACTTTTTTAATATTACAAGAATCAATTTGAAACTTTGGAATATATATATAAACATGTATCCCAACATTTGTAACCCATAATTGTTTTTGTGCAATGAGGGTAAGGGGGTAATTACCCCAATTTGACTAAAACAGGTTTGCACAGGTTTCCAGAAAAACTAAGCAAGCTAGAAACTCAGTTCTTTCACTGATAGGTAGCCTGACTAACCATTCAAGGTAAGTGATATTTTATATTTTGATTATGTGAAGGGGTAACTATGTAATGGGGTGTTGAAAATAGGGTGTTTTGCCCCAAGAGTGAAAGCATTGTAAAACTTTGGTTTTAATGAAAGGATTTCAATGATAGTCTGGTAATATATTAATGGTTTCTGTATTATGCAATCCTTGTTGCCCGAAGCTTGGTAATTACCCCCCAAAAAGGGGTAAATGTCTATAACTTGTGATTGACCTGGACGATTTTCTTCAAATTTTGCACACGTTTGGGATATTGACTCAGGCACATATTAAACTAATAATTTTAACAGTATTGCCAACATAGGGTATTTACCCTCGTAATCAATGCCAAAAGGGGTGAATATATATTTTGAGGAGTTATGTTGTTCAAAATGGAATATCAGCTGTATGTTTGGTCTACGGGTATCCGGTTGGATTTTACTGGATGAAAAGTTTCTGTTTTGGGTAATTACCCCCAAAAGGGGTAAATGTCTATAACTTGTGATTGACATGGACGATTTACTTCAAATTTTGCACACGTTTGGGATATTGACTCAGGCACATATTAAACAAATAATTTTAACAGTATTGCCAACATAGGGTATTTACCCTCGTAATCAATGCCAAAAGGGGTGAATATATATTTTGAGGAGTTATGTTGTTCAAAATGGAATATCAGCTGTATGTTTGGTCTACTGCTATCCGGTTGGATTTTACTGGATGAAAACTTTCTGTTTTGGGTAATTACCCCCAAAAGGGGTAAATGACTATAACTTGTGATTGACATGGATGATTTACTTCAAATTTTGCACACGTTTGTGACATTGACTCAGACACATGCTAAAAGGAAAAAATTCACAGAATAGGGTGATTTACCCTCGTAATCAAGTTCTAAGGGGGTAAATACATATTTTGAAGAACTTGGTTGTTTAAAATGGAATATTAGTTGCACGTTTGGTCTAGGTTATTCGTATGGATGTTACTGGACGAAAAGTTTCGGTTTTTAATAATTACCCCCAAAAGGGGTAAATGACTATAACTTGTGACTGACATGGACGATTTACTTCAAATTTTGCACACATATGGGATATTGACTCAGGCACATGTTAAAAGAGAAAACGTTACAGTATAGGATAATTTACCCTCGTAATCAAGGTCAAAGGGGGGTAAATACGTATTTTGAGGAATTTGGTTGTTTAAAATGGAATGTCAAGTTTATGTTGGATCTAGGCTTGCACTTAATGGATGTTACTGGATGAACAGTTTCGGTTTTAGGTAGTAACCCCCAAAAGGGGTAAATGGCTATATCTTGTGATTGACATGGACAATTTTCTTCAAATTTTGCATGGGCTAAGTGTGTCTACTTTACGACATAATATAAGTAGAAACTTCAGCTTACAGGGTCTCTACCATAATAATCCGACATAGTCTCAAGTAATTTGTTTTACTCATATATTTGAGGTCGAATCATTGCCTAACCTTTTTAAAGGTTGAATACTAGTTTAAATTTTATATTTTGCAAAGGTCAACATCATGTTAAAATATTATTTTTACTAGCCTAGAATCATCTGATCTAATCAACCTACACCAAAGGCGGACCATATTAACTTTTCTTCTTATTTCACTCGGAGTCCAACCTAGATCTCCCCACACTGCCAAATTTGGTGCAAAACGATGCACTCCCAAATAATAGCGCAACATTTTATTCTCCATAATTTTAGAACTATCATACATTTTATAACCCCAGACTGCAGAAGCATAGTCCATGATGGGATGAATACACGTTTTACATAATTTTTCAAACAACTGAAAATCAAATGTTTTCAAATTCCGCAATTTTGACAATATCAAACCGAAGGCTCTGCATGAGCTCTCAGAAAGAACCTTTGCTGTGACCTGGAAGTTCATATTTTCTTCAAGAATTATTCCCAAATATTTGTATTTATGATCGCCACAAGTGACTCTTGAAAACACATGAAGTCATAATCAGTTCTGGGTACTGAAGGATTACGAAAGTGCACCACCTTTGTTTTATCTACATTCATTTTCAGTCTCCATTGCATGCAATTGATGTAGCAACATATGAGACAAACAACAATCTTTTCCAGGATTGAAATGCTGTGTGACATATTATTGCAATGTGACAATTCTAAATCAGCGCAAATGGTTGAGGCGCCACCGCCTTCATGCGCCCTCTGGCGTATTTTTTGACGGTCCTCAAATGGATTTCTCGTGTGCGGTGCCACATGTGAAGCATGCACAATTGAAAAATGTCAGTACCCGCGAAGGAATGGATATTACAACATCACTGATGACCTGTAAAAAGCAAGGCCCAACCCTTAACCTTTTAAGACCGAAAATGTGGAAGATAGAATGTTTTACTCAATAGGAGGCAGCATGGAGTTCCTTTCGGAGCCACAACCCCATCACTTCCTGTGCATGGGCATTCGTCATATCCTGAGGGGGCGGTTTAATGGATGACATATTAGTCTGACTGATATAAAATTCCTCATTACTTGTTCCATTTTTACCAGTTACAGTATTCCCTACATTATGGTCATGTGATGATCTTTTGGGATGTGGCCCGTCCTTGTGGGGCATTGTCTGTCAAAAATGATATTATAAAAGATAAAGACGTAATAATAATATAATGTCAAGAGTGCCACCAAAAGAAAATCTATGCATTTTAAAAAAATTCTGCCAAGTCAAATTGTGAGTCTGCGGATAAGCTCAGTTCCACCACATTGCTCAAGCTGCCAATTTCTGGAAACCGTATGTTTCCTGTTGCAGAAAACCCATTTGTTGCACATTCATCCTGTCAATGTCATGTCAGTGTAATTTGCTTCAATTTCATGGTTCATCAACCTATACTTTTCAAATGCATTTTTGTATGTTTTCTCCACTTAATTTAGTTCCTACTCTCTTTATACCAATTATGTAAGTAAATGGCATTTACATGTATGACCAGTGAGTTTTAACTGAGTATTTATGTGTGTCACATTCTACACAGTTTATTATGTTTTCTATGTTACACTTTCAACCCAGTCTCAAAGACCCCACAGACAGGATCAATTAACCATCAGATTTATAGGTCATATTAGAGCAGAACAGTAATCTCATTATCATGGATTACCAAGACCAAATATAGCTTCAGCCTGTCTCGATTAATGCTGAAGATGTGGTCAGAAACTAGTGGTGTCACTGATGTAGAATATTTCAAGCGAGTTTATATTCCAAAAATTTCAGCTATTTAAAGGCCCGTCTTTACAAAATTTCAAACCCAGCATTGATTTATTGCCATTTAAATACATTTTCAGAGAAAATCTTACTCTTGATGACAAAAAAGTTTTGAAAAACAGGAAATATGCCTGTGAGGATGTCCGTGTACGACTGTGATAATTGAATATCACGAGGAGAAGTTTATAGCAAGAAAAGTGTATAATAATTTGTATAATGAGAAAGTGAAGGTAAAGTAAAATTATGGTGAAATTTTCTCTTCTGTATGAATATCAGGCAGTGTGGCATCTAAAGTGTAGCTCCCTGATTAAAGAATCTGGGCACCCATAATTAAAGTGTGAAATGTGTCACTCTTTCCTTGATTGAGTTATCGCAGACGTGACTGGACTAATTTACCATAAAGAGAACCCAATTATTTGACAGACGCAACTTTAAGAGTAAGATTTAATGGTATTCTAGTGTAGCATGTTCGGTGGTACATTAAAATGTCACTATTAGAACAGTAATGTGCAGTTGGAGCCAAAATGAGTGAACAACAGTGATTACGGGGTTGCCTTGCATTAGCATCTGAGCATGTAATTTGGTCTTTGTTATATGAAGATGCAATTGTCATTATGAAGCAGCACTTCCAATGATTACTTTGTTACTTGATATTGTTAATTTCCATCCATGCATATTCCATTCAATTCTTCTATTTTAAGAGTGAGACATGATCAAACTTAGATTTTACTACTGACAATAATTCACGGTTTTGGTTCCTTGCAGCAAATTTCTACTATTCATAAGAAATAGGCTTTGATAAAGATAAATGCTATTTGTTTATTTCTCTCATTATTAAGGTTTACTTAAGCTAATTTAAATAGGCTTGGTTTTGGTAACACAAGATGTTTTGGAAACATGCTAGACTTCAGCTGCACATTCCAAGCTTAATTTAATTGATCCATATTGTCCTGATCATGCAGATTTGAACTTCTGCCACTCCATAGCAGTCTGCAAGTTATTTCTCTGTTATAATATCAATGATGCAGATGACGTTTGTAGTTTTGTATTTTTGTCATATATTCCACAAACAAGATGCTTCGAACCAACCATCGCTTTTATCATGAAACACTCTATATTATTCAATTTGGTTTGTTTTTTTTAATGAGTGAGCCAGACCTGAAACCCGAATTGGACATGAGGTTCGGCAGGCATTGGGATATCCACCTACTTTATTGTGTTATATGAAACAGAATTACAATTACAGAATTAATCACAATTTTAATTTTAAACATCATTGGAGAAAAGGACATTGCAAGATAGAAACATTGGAGATGGCAATGAATTGAGTAAATACTTCTCGCCAATGCCCTGCTTGCAATCACAAGTCACATAAACTACCAGAGGGCAGAACAGCACGGTTGGAAAGAAACAGGGGGAAATTTAGTTGACTGAGAGTGGCTCTGCTTCCATAGAATCTTGCAGGATGCGATTTGGGTGAAAAAAACTTATTTGGCAGTTTTATTTGTGAAGGTGAATTTGACACAAAATTTAACAATGAAAGTCCTTTAGTTTGAGAAATGGTTCACAGTTTCACAATATTATACAGCAAGAGCAGTGTAAAATGCGAAAGTGAATTTAAAATGAAGGAGAGACGCAGAGTTTTCTCTACTTTATCTTCATCAGTTTATGAATATCAGGCAGAGTGGCATCTCAAGTATAGCTCCCTGATTAAAGAGTCTTGGCCCCATAATTAAAGTGTGAAATGTGTCACTCTTTCCTTGATTGAGTTATAGCAGACGTGACTGGACTAATTTACCATAAAGAGAACCCAATTATTTGACAAAAGCAACTTTAAGAGTAAGATCTAATGGTATTCTAGTGCAGCTTATATTTTTGAACATTAAAATGTCACAGCCAGAGAGTTGACATGTAGTTGGAGCCAAAATTAATGGGTTTGTCGTGTTTGAGCATCTGACCATCTGAGCATGTAATTTGAACATTTGAGACATGATGATGCAATTATCATGATGAAGCAGCACTTTCCTTGAATACTTTGTTACTTTATAGGGCTTATTTTCTTCTCATTTGTTTTATATAAGCCTGCCCACTGATAAAACTTAATAATTATATTGCCAGCTTCCTCAAAAGAGGTCAGGAGATAAAATAAAGTTTTGACAAAGTTAAACAGGTACTTGTTAAGAGTCTTGTGGGTGAGGAGAAGAAAGAAGTTCAAAGTAGGTAAATAGAAGACTTCTGATGGAAAATGTTGTTACTCATTATTGAATTGTGCTGGACAGCTAATCTTTTTTTTTTTTTTTTTATTCAATCATTAACAAGGTTACAGTAACAAGTTATATACACAAAGAGAACATTAGCTCATACAATTAACAAGAATTATGAAGGATGTCCAACAATACCACAATATTTACAGTCTTTTACCAAATTAATATTATACAAGTCATTCAACACCGAAAACATCGAAAGAGTAATAACAGTCAGTTAAGGCAATTTACACATCTAAGCAATACAATACCATGCTAAATTCCCATTATTATTCAAATTAATTCATCAAAATAACACGAGTAAGTCTTTTATTATATATAATTATATCCCAACCATTCTAATTAGGCCTATAATGAATAAATAGACCAATTATTTTACCCATTAATATGTATGCATGTATAAACAGCTAATCTAAATAAATTTGAAAAATGATATTCTTGAAAACAGGTCTCCTCAGCATGACTTTAGCTGTATATTCAATAAGTCATAAAAAAAATATTCCATTTATGGTCCTGATCATGTGCATTTGGATTTCTACCACTTTATAGTGGCCAACACGCGCTCTACAGTCAGTGAATCACTATAGGTAGCCAGCACCGGCTTCTGTGATCAACATTCACTCATTTACAGTTGCCTTGTGACATCACCAGTACTTGTTAATTTTTTTTTAGATTGGTTTTGTTATTCTACTGTAGCTTGTTATTGTAATTTTACTTGAAGATTTATTATACATATGATATTTCCCAATCAAGACCCTCACTGCACGTATTTCCCAATCAGATCTCTGAAGTCCTATTGTTCCACAGTTTGATTGCTGTGACTAAACCTAGAAACACATTCTGGGAATCATCACAAAATCTATTATGGGGGATGTCGGTTGTGTGCATAAGTACAAAGAAGCGCGTTTGTTATAAATTCACTTGTTTGTCGCGTTGGCTAAGCATTGATTCTCTGCTTACTGATGGCCTGATGAGAAAAACAAATTTGGGCTTTGACAAATGCATTTTTGCGACCTATATATACATCTTTGGATTAAGACCATACTACAAATGGAACTGCCAGCACTAACCTACAACATAAGATGGATGATCCATATTTTCTATATTAGCTCATGTCATTACAGAAATAATTTGTAACTCTAGAAGTCAGCTTAGAGTTTTTACACAAGACCAAACCAGAGGTTCACAAATAACATTATATAATTATCAATGATATTGAAGACGATGTTTGCAGTTTTGTGTGTATTTGTCACATATCCCACGGACATGATGACTTGAACCAGCGCTCTCTTTCATCCTGAAGCATTCCATATCAATTCAGTTTGGTATAAGTTAATGAGCCAGATGTGAAACCTAAAATTAGACTTGAATTTTGGAAGGTGTTGGTATGTTCACCTATTTTGTCATGTTAAATCGGACCTAGAATTTCAATAACAGAATTAATAGCTACTTTAATTGCAGTTCTGAGAACATCATGGAGAAAGGAAAATGGCAAGCCACAAACCTTAGAGATGGCAAAGGATTGAGCTATATATATAGTGATGACTTCTTCTGGCTAATGACCCAATGGCCTTTTAAGAGCCAGTTGCAATTAAATAAGCAAATAGGCACCAACTGTTAAATAGTCTCAGTCCTTACAACCTTTCTGAAATAAACTAACAATGTTTGTTCTGTTTACCGTGCTTCAAGATTCAAGACTGATTTATTTCCATCAATAATAATGCATAGAGAATATATATATATATACGAGATGAGGATGAAATTTTAGGTGATGGAGGAGACTCAGGGGCGTATCTAGAAATGGCCTAAGGGGGGCCATTACATGGGGTGAATACGGGGCGCTCCGCGGCGTTTCCTATCTCTTCCATGTTAATTTTGGGCCTGAGGGGGGGGCCATGGCACCATGGCCCCCCCCCTAAATACGCCACTGACCTGGAGACTACTAGATTGGCCCTAACGGACCGCTGTTCAGTAGCCACCTGTAGGATTGTCTTTAGGTGAAGACTCTTGTGGAAATTGTCACAGGTAAAACACGAAAATTAAGGAAGACAATTTCAGGAAAAATATGACTTATAGTAGATTAAGAATTAAGTCCACTAATTAAACTTCAAAGCAACAACCAGATACAAATAAGACAATTATTAATTTCTGAATTTCGTAAATCAAAAGAATTAATTCAGAAGAAATGAAGAACTGAATTAATTCATAGATTTCCACAAATATAACAATGTTCAATGTTACATGTAGTACCATACTGTTCAATGGTATAATTTTTCATGTATGATGAAAAGCCAGTGATGCTGTGGGTATACAGTTTTTTCACGTACAATGACAGGAGTATTGTTATAAACTTGAGCTATTTTATATCTAATGTTATTCTTAGCAAATGAAGGTCTGACAACTGGAATTTGGAAATTATTAGAATCCCGAGTCTCAAATGAATGATTGTCTGAATTACGTGGGAGCTATCAGAATCATGGAAAAGGCTAAGAGGGGTTTTAAGGTTCAACAGTTTGTCTTTTAGGAATACAAAAGACAGATTTTGACTGCTTTCTGTATCCAGAGGTTACTGAAAAGGGGTTATTACATTGCAATTAGCAGTGTCAGCCCCGTTGATGGAGGTATTCTTGGAGGTATTCGGCATTCTTTGCTCTTTGACAAATTTCAGAGCAATCAGCAGTCAGAGAAACCACCAGTACTAGACTTCAAAGAGAAGGATGTTGAATAGAAAAGAGAGTAGAGCTCCACAGCTTGAAACGAATTACAGAGAATTTGAGTTGACTGGGAGTGGCTCTCCTTCTATAGAATCTTGTGATTGATGTATTTCTGGTGGATGGGGAGGGACAATGTGCTACCCACGAGGTATTATGTAGGCAATTTAATTTTTTTGGTCAGTGAATGAAAGCCCGCCATGCAAGTGGCAAGAGACTGCCCTTGTGAGCTGAATTTTCCATATGGAAAATCTACTTCAGCTTTTATCAGACTTGTACAGATATGACCGTTTTTATAAATATAAGTAGAACCATGTATTTACACATATTAATTTGCATCTCCAGCAGGTCTGCTTAAAGATGTTACACAAGACCAAAGCAGAAGTTGATAAATAACATTATCAATAATGCAGGTGTTTGTTGTTTTCTATATTTGTCACATAGCCAACATACACTATGCCTCAAATCAACACCCAGTTTGACCCAGAAGAACTGTGTCAAATCAAATTAAGTTTTTGATTAAAGAGCCATGACTGAAACTCAAATTAGATTACCCAAAATAAGATGTGAAGTTCAGGTTTCTGATTGGATATCACTACTACTTCATAATGAATATTGAATCAAACTCAAATTTACAATTACTGAATGAATAGCTACTTTAATTGTAGTGCTGAGAAAACATTGAAAAAGGGAAATGGCAAGCTACAAATATTAGAGATGGCAATGAATTGAGCAATAGTGATTACTTCTTCCACCAATTCCCTACAGGCCCACAAAGAGTAAATTGCAATTTAATGAGAAAACTAATTAAGCACCAAACTTCCTCTTTATACCCTTAGTCCTTGCAAACTTCCTGAAATAAACCAAGAAAGTTTTGTTCTGTTTACCAGGCAGTGTTATCAGGCTTATTGAACAAGTTAAGTGGGGTTTTAAGGTTCATGAGTTTGTCTTTTAGGAATATAAAAGAGATATTTTGACAGCTTTCTACATCAAGAACTGACTGAATGGAAGTGATTTTTAAAATTGCAGTGCAGTCTCAGCCCCATTAATGGGGCTGATCTTGGAGGTGTTCTCTGGCATTCTTTGCTCTTTGACAAATTTCAGAGCAATCAACAGTCACAGAAACCACCAGTATATGGCTTCAAAGAGCAGGAAGTTGAATGGAAACAGGAAAACAGAGTCTAGCTGCACTGTTAGAAAGAATTACAAAGAATTTGAGTTGACTGGGAGTGGCTCAGATTTAGAAGAAAATTGTGATTGATGTAATTGTGGTGAAAAAGATGGACTTGGAGGGCAGGGACTATGTGCAACCCATGAGGTATTATGTTGGCAATTTCATTCTTTTGGTCATTGAACCAAGGCCCAAAATGCAAATGTCAAGACTGCCCTTGTGAGGTGTATGTTCGATGCGGAAAATAAACTTCAGCTTTTATCTGACTTGTACAGAATCTGATATGACTGTTTTTATAAATATATGTATAAATACCCTGATGTAACATTTATGGCCATTTTCTCCTGATTTTACTTCTATTTCTGTGCACTGCCGCTAAGAATAGAAAATTTAATTTAAATGATTTATAATAATAGTAACATTTATAGTTGCATTCCACACATATACACTGTACACTTACAAGTTACATATGCATCCACAAATAAACTGACTTTGTGAATTGATGTTACGACATCAATGATTACCCGCAAAAAGCAAGGCCCAACCCTGAGCCTTTTAAGACCCAAAAGTCTGGAAGATAAAATGTTTTACTCAATAGGAGGCAGCAGCAACTTCCTGTGCATGGAGTCCCCTTCCGGAGACATAAGCCCATCACTTCCTGTGCATGGGTATTTGTCGTATCCTGAGGGGGCGGTTTAATGGATGACAAATTAGTCTAACAGACACAACTTGGCTCATTACTTGTTCCATAAAAGGTTGTGACGTTTTTACTACTAACAGTGGTCCATGCATTATGGTCATGTGACAATCTTTTGGGATGTGACCCCTCTTTGGGGGGCAGTGTCTGTCAAAAATGACTTATATTATATAAGGGATAAAGACATAATGTCAAGAGTGCCCTCCAAAAGAAAATCTATGCATTTTAAAAAAATTCTGCCAAGTCAAATTGTGAGTCTGCGGATAAGCTCAGTTCCACCACATTACTGAGGTTGCCATTTCTAGAAACCGTATGTTTCCTGATGCAGAAAACCCATTTTTTTTGCAAGTTCATCTTGTCGTGCCAGTGTAATTGCTTCAAAGTTTTGGTTCATCCACCTATCCTTTTCAAATTCATTTTTGAATGTTTTCTCCACTGAATTTAGTTTCTGTACTCTTTATACCAATTGTCAAAAAATACAGCATTTATGACCAATCAGATTAAAACTCAGTATTTATATATGTCACCTTCTACACAGTTTTCTATGTTATACTTTCAACCTGTCTCAATGACCCCATGGACAAGATCAATCTACTGTCAGATCTGTATATCGGTCAGATCAGAGCAGAGCACTGATCTCATTATCATGGATTACCAAGACCAAATATAGCTTCAGCCTGTCTCGATTAATGGTGAAGATGTGGCTGGAAACCAGCAGCTGTCGCTTTGTGTGTTACTGATATTGAATGTTTCAAAAGAGCCTATATATTCCGAAATTCAGCTATTCAAAGGCCTGTCTTTAAAAATTTCAATACCAGAATTGATTTATTGCCATCAAAACAGTTTTCTGAGAAAATCTAACACCTGATGACAAAAGAATTTTGAACAACGGGACGCATACTTGCACAACTGGAAAGATTTTTCTAGCTGTTTAAGATTCAGTATAATGCTACCATATTTGTCGAATAGTAAAGAAAGGAGAACAGGGCTGTGATCAATGGAATATCACAAGGAGATGTTGTTACAAATACAAGGACTTTTAAATACCTGAGCAATGACTCATATGATTAACTTTTGTTGGTCTTTTAGAGAAAAGTGTATAATGAGAAGGTAAAGTAAAATGATGGTTAAAGTTGAATCCCACAGAATACAGCTGCTCAACCTATTGTACTCCACAGTTCAACTAAAATACACCAGCTGGTGGCTCCCCCGCTTTGTCAAATTGTTCATATGCATTGGAAAAGTCACAGATTTTTGAAAACAGGGGTGGGCTCACTCGAAAGCTGCTGGCTCAGCTAGGAATAAAGGCACTTAACTATAAATGCACACATTTTGGGTCGATATACAGGCCTATAATTCAATCCAACTTTCATAAAAATCAGAGAAGGAATCTTTGAGATATCCAAGTTTATTTTAAGGGGGACTTATTTTTGTTGAACTGTTTTTCATAATTTTCACATATTGTGCACCTCGTAACTCTCAAAAAACATTGGTAACCCCCCTTCAAAGACATGTTTTTCAATAAAGTGTATTTTCAGCTATATTCCTTTAATTTTTCATAAATATTTCATGGATATTGTTCGAGTGACACTGCTTTTCGTTATAAATCCCACACTCTTTTAGTACTTTACTGTATGTTTTAATGTAATGACATAAGATTTTGAAAAGGTCATAGTTCGAAAATTATGTTGGATAGCCCCCCTATTTTTTTTTACGTTGGAAAGCTTTCTTTTTGAAGAACTTTTTGGCAAAGTTTCATGAATATCTCATGGATTTTAGATTTCTTGCTAAGTGTGGGATTCAACTTTAAATGCAGAGTTTTATCTACTGTATGAATATCATGCAGTGTGGCATCTAAAGTGTAGCTCCCTGATAAAAGAGTCTGGGCACCTATGATTAAAGTGTAAAATGTGTCACTCTTTCCTTGATTGAGTTATCGCAGAAATGACTGGACTAATTTACCATTAAGAGAATCCAATTATTTGACAGAAGAAACTTTAGAGTAAGATCTAATGGTATTCTAGTGTAGCATATTCCGTGGTACGTCAACATCTCACTGTTGGAGCAGTAATGTGTGGTCGAAGCCAAATTAACAAATAACAATGATTAATGGGTTGCCTAGCATGAGCATCTGAGCCTGCGATTTAGTTATTTGGTACACGAAGAAGCAATGAACATGATGAAGCGGCACTTCTTATGATTACTTTGTTACTTGATACTGTTTACTTTATTTTTATACTTATTCCATTCCATTGATCAGTCTTCATAGGGATTTTTCCCGAAAGGACTAAACATTTTAGGGAGGGTCCCTTAAGAGGTATTAAGCTAAGGATTCCCTTAACTTAGTACCTCTTAAGGGACCCTCCCTAAAATGTTTAGTCCTTTTGAGAAAAATCCCTAGTAAAAAAGAACTTAACTTTAGCATACACTCACTCAAGTCCTAATGCTCCACAGCTTGGTTGTTCCTTGAATCTATGATACCAAATAAAGAAATGCTTTCTGCAAATCATCACAACATCTATTGATGGAGGATGGTGGTTATGCGCAATGTGCATAAGTACAAAGACACATGTTTGTTACAAAGTCATTTGTTTGTTGTGTTGGCCAAGCATTGATTTTTCTGTTTACTGATGGCCTGATGAGATAAATAGCCTTGCTGGGTAGTGCGTTGAAATACATAGCTTGGAAATGGTATATGTTGTCTTCTCTTAGGCCGGATGGCACATTATTGAAAATCTACTCCTGGACTCCTTGGCCTGCAAGTTCAACTCGTCTGACGTTCAAATTTGGGTGAAGTTAATTGAGAGATGTTCCCGGTCAATCTTGGGCAAATAAACGAAAAAAAAACAGTGAAGAAGATGCTGAACCATTGTTGATGCTGGTGAAGTCCGCCACTGAATCGTTACCCTCACTTGGTACCATTCTTGAAACCTTCCACCAAAGTTTCTACCACTTACAGTGCAGGTGCAGGCCAAAAGTGGCTGAATGATATTTACAAGTTACCTATTTTAAATCAAGCAGCTCAATTTTCTCATAACTTGGTGCATTCTGCGATAACGTCACCACTTCTGCATGTAATGCAGACTTGAAACTGTCACAGTTTCACAATCAATTTCACCATTGTTTGCTTAATATGTTGCAAGTGAAAGAAAAAAAAGGCTGCTGAACAGATTGTTGCCCTTGAAATCATGAGAGGAAACCACCTTGCAGAACTGTGTGTGAAAACAGTTAAGAAGACAGCAGGAGAATGATATAACATGACAAGTCCACGTGCTTCATTTATTTTCGGAAATGAATAAATTTTAGAAGGTTATCACAGCCACTCATCTTTGTTGTTTTACTTGATTTAGGCAGTTTTATTAACCTAAAATGCCTGCCAGGATTATGGGATTATGTTTTGGACACCAGTCTTTTTAGTATCGTTTCAGCAAGATGTCTTCAGACCAAGACATGAAATCTGTGCAATTCTGTATCCATTTTTTGGTGATACAATTATGATGACATAAATTTCTGCTAAGTAATGAATTTAAGTTGTTGTGGGCCTGCAGGAGATACCTCATATTTACTCAATGTAATTACCGGTATGTAAATAAGCATTTCAAATAACAGCTTACAGGTATTACACAAGGCCAAAGCAGATATTATCCCCGTATAAGCTCGTATCTATTTAGCACTATCAATAATGCAGTTGCTGTTCATATTCCTGTATATTTCTCACATGATTTTTGATTTGATTTTTGATTTATTGAGGCACAAAGACGTGCATATTTCCCCAAACCAACCCCCTATTCCATTCAACCAGGCTGTTAATCTAATAACTTGTTTTCTGATTAAAAATAGGAGACCTAAACCCTAAATTTGTTGTGTTTGGACCTTGTCAAGATGTCACACCTACTTCATCAGGTTAAAGCAATGCTTGGAATTACAATTACAGAATTAATCACCCTGTTAATAGTAAATAATACAGCACATTGTCTCCGGGAATAGGACATTGTAAGCCATGGGCATCAGAGATGGTGATATCAACATTTGTAGAAAGTTAGGTGTCGAAAATAAGTCGGTGGAAGATATTTTTGTAAAATATTGTGACATTAGATGTAAGACCATCATCAAAGACAGTCAACACCCATTGAACACCAGCTATCAATTATTACCATCCGGACGTAGATTTATATCAGCTAAATGTAGAACATCTAGGTATTCCAACTCATTTGTACCATCTAGTATCAGGTTTTTAAATAATTTATAAGTATGTATGTTTGTGATTGAATGTATGTGTTTACATGTATGTATGACTGTGTGAATCCTCTCTGTGTGAATGCTTGTATCTTTCCTGTCCTTGAGTACACATGCCAAGTTTCACGTTTTTCGTGATTAATAAAGTATTTATTATTATTATTATTATTATTATTATAAATCGAGCAATGGTGATTACTTCTAGCCATTGCACTCCTGGCCTACAAAGCGTAAATTGTAATTTATGGAGCAATTGGGCACCAACTGTAAAATAGCTCCCAAGAAAGTTGTTGTTGTTTTGCTTATCAAGATATCAGGCTAATGGAAAATGTTTTACACGGGTTTTGAGGTTCTGAAGGTCACTCTGACTAATTTCAGAGCAATCAGCAATCACAGAAACTACCAGTATTAGACATTAAAGAAAAGAAGGGAGTACAGCTGCATAGCTTGAAAGAATTGAATGGAATTCTTGTCGACTGGGGGGGGGGCACTGCCTGTATGAAATCTTTTGGCTGATTCATTTATTGTTAAAAAGATTGACTTTATTGATAGGGACAATATATCAGTCAACTAGTATAGAAACACCAATGATGCTGTTTGCTGGGGTTTGGGGGGCACATGCCACCATGAATAGAAGAATTAATGTCAAATAACGGTATCAATAGGATGTACATTGGGCATCCAGAAACAAATTGACATTGGTAGTAGCCATTACAACATCGCAAATTACCCAAAAAAGTAACCAATTTCTCGTAACTCTGTGTGGTGAGTTCCCTTCCAGAGGCATAACCCAACCACTTCCTGTGCATGGGTATTCAACATTTCCTGAGGGGGCGGTTTAATGGATGTCATAATTATTGGTCTGACAGACACAACTTTCCTCATTTACTTGTTGCCTAACAGAATGTCGCATTATTTCAGAGGACCATATGTTATGGCACAAATGCAGTAACTTATGGTAAGAGTGTCCTATAAATCATATATATATGAGTTTTTAAATGTGTTGCATAAAACGAGCCTGGAGCCAAGCTCAGCAATAAAATCGTAGCATGTTACAAAGGCTGTCCAACTCAGAATCAAGCATGATTCATGGGCTTGGCCAAGTATCCCATAATGTTAAACTTATTCATCCAGTGCACATGGTTTACAACTGAAGCCAAAAGCGAAGACTCAGGTATGTCTGAGAATATGTCATGCTTTTATGTATCAAAATGCGTTTGGCATCGTGAATTTGGTGAATGACTAAACGATTCTGAGTCTATGCTTTTGACACTTGTTGTAATTACCTATCCCATCTAACCTTATAATTGCCAAATGCATATATAGCAGAATAATATTCTTGGTATAGGCAATACAAATATATACATTGTACATTGTAGTCTCTGCTCAAATAGTCTGGGAGCGTGTAATTAAAATGTTTCCCTCCTTCCTTGATTGAGTTTTTGCAAATTCTAATGTACTAGTAGGAGTTAACTCAATTATTGGACAGAAGCTTTTATCTGATGATACAATTTAATGGAATTCTAGTGTTTAGTCTGGTACATTAAAATGTGAGAGCAGTACTTAACCTGGAGTGGAGTCTAAACAAATAACCAGCAGTGATTAATGGTTTTGTTTTGTTGGAGCATCTGAGCATGTAATTTGGTCATTTGGAGCATAAAGATACAATTATAATGATGAAGCAGCAGTTGGAGCACTTTCCATGATTACTTTCCTACTTGCCAGGGTGTTTATTTCCTCTAGAGGCTGGCATATTCTGGTCCATTGATTACATGTATACATGACATTGAGGCCAGCTGAATAAACTCAAACTCAATCTTAATCCTCAGATTTGGGGACCAAATCACACATTTCCTTTCAGCCAGTCAGTGAGATGCCAGACTGCTTTAGTCCTATTAATCCATATGTGATTATTGTACATAAAACAACGTGACCATAGCAAGAAATGCATTCTGGGAATCATCACGAAATCTATTAATGGAGGATGTTGGTTGTGTGCATAAGTACAAAGACGGGTGTTTGTTATAAAGTCACTTGTTTGTCGTGTTTGCCAGGCATTGATTTCTCTGTTTACTGATGGCCTGATGAGATAAATAGATGTGCATTGAAATACATAGCTTCGACATTGAATATGCTGTTGCCTTCTCTTCAGCTGGATGGCACATTATGGATAAGCTACTTCTCTACCTTCGGTACTTGCCTGATGTTAAAAATCTTGATGAATTTAACAAGCAATATTAGCTGTGTTGAATACTCCTTTGCCTTTCAACAAGGTGATATTAGGTGTTGTTGACCATGTCAAGGAGTCAGACTTAATGAGTGCATTTACTGCATGGATTGATTGTGAAGATTAGCAGATTATAACAACTAGCATGACACAATAGAGACATTGATGGGGCTGGATTATTATAAACTGCTGGTCATAGGATGTAATTTCATTTAAAAACTAACCAGATATTATGTCACCAGGAGGGCATCCCCAAAAAAATGGCCTATCCCCTGATCATTATGCCACTAAACACCCGAAGACAAGTTTGTGGCAGAAAACTGCCCAATGTGTCAATTGGGGGCCCCTATACTTATTTTGCCACGGGGCCTAAAATGCCGCCAGTCCGCCCCTGATTCATCCACATCTGATTACTTAAATTTTATAAAATTTGAAGACTCGCAGAGCACTGCTTCTTCAGTTCAATTTAGTTCAATTTAGTTCTACAAATTTGCAAACCTTCAAAGACAGTTGGCCGAGTTTATTGTTTATTGCTGTTGTGCAATTCGAGCAATTTCCTTACAATTTCTTTCCCAGTGAGGCACCTGTTAAATTGTGGTGTAATTCAACCATTTTTATTGGTATCTACTGAAAGGATTTATGGCAAGTATAAACTCAACTGCATCCAGAGAATTCAAGGGTAGACATAACTAATCTTGCTCAATAGCAAATAATCTTCACTATTCAGTCAGGGTTTTAGTTCTCAGTACTTAATACACTGTAGTGTTCGAAGAAGAATGACGTGTTGTACTAATCAGCAACATGTTTGCCAGTGTAGCAAGTTGTCAGGCCATAGGGCAGTGATGATGGGTAAGGGTTTGTAATCTGCAATTTCATTCATCAAATTGAATTTTAAAATTTATTTAATTATATATCTAAAATTGTATCGCTATTGTATGTGTACCCTGAGTACGAATAAATATAATAATAATAATAATAACAAACCTAAGATTAAGTGGCAAAGCTCTAGCCAGGAGCTAAATGCGAGAATCCCTGGTCAGAGAAACTAAAACGATTTGGGATATACTCAGCGATCAGAGTCAACTGTTGTATAATTTGGTTCACATGTATTCGAAGTTGATGTTACTATGGACTGACCTTTTCATCCACTGGGGACAACAACTGAACTCATGATGAATGGTTATGAGGTCATGTGCAGGAATAATAATGAGGTGCCAGATTGGTTGTCTTGTGTTTAACTTCACTCCTCTTTGCCAGCACATAAGGCTTTATTGTGCATATAATTCGACATGATGTTAAGGATTTTAAGCAACCTCATTCAACGATAAATGGTAGGGGGAACGGGGGCACATTGGGACGCGGGGCACTGTGGGACAGTGGGGTTTTCTTGGATCCTGGCAAGGTATATGATATGGTTGATATGGTAGTGCCATCATATCTTGTAATTTCACATTCTGATGTTTCCATGGTTTTATAGACAAATTACAGCCACATGCAGAAGTATGGCGAGCAAAAGTTTGTTTTTGCTACTACTGAAGTAAATATGGACAGGTTCAATTCAAACCATTCTGTGGACAAACCATGAACATGAAACTTTCTCAGTGCTTGTATGAATTTTATATATCCTAACGAACAGTTATGAATAGCTATCCGTATAAACACACTCACTGGTGTCCGAGAAATTAGCTTTTTGGTGTAAAAGTCATATCGGGGCTCAATGGGACAGTGAATTTGCGGCAGATTGGGACGCACTTAATATGGCAGAATTTAAGTGTCCAAGGCAACTGAATGACCGGGGACAGCACACAACAGGTGTTCAGGCCACAGTGAATAGAGGTATAGTAGATTACCATGCTCTGTGAACAAATTTGTCGCAAAGCACTGTGTGTTACTTACATAGATGTCCGCACCCAGGACATTTTATGTTAAATGTTTAAAACTGTTTAAAGTTATGAACTATTGGCACTACATGGTGTTAATGCACTGTATATTGTCTTACGCACTACTTACATTACAATGCTGCCTGTAAGTAAGTGAAACGCATGATATCGTGCCATTGCATCAATGTTAAACATCCTTAACCAAACTGCTTCTGGAAGGACGAATTCTCATCCAATGAGAGGAAAACGTATTGGGTCATAAAGGCCGATATGTGAGGCATGTGGGATAAAAATAGCAGCCCATTTTCTTTGCTGTAGTTGGAGTTAGGTATGGGTCGAAGTCTTTGATAAGTAAGTGAAACGCAGGCCCAATGTTAAAACATAGGGAAGGGTGGTTCACTTACTTATCAAAGACTTTGACCCATACCTAACTCCGACTACAGTGAAGAAAATGGGCTGCTATTTTTATCCCACTTGCCTCACACATCGGCCTTTATGACCCACTTTGTTTCCCGTTCATCCGATGAGAATTCATGCCTCCACAAGCAGTTTGGCTGAGGATGTTTAGCATTGATGCAATGGCACAATGTCATGCGTTTCACTTACTTACAGGCGGCACTGTATATGTGATATCTATTGCACATGGAGTGTTAAAATGATTTTTCAATTGAAGTCCCAATGTGCCCCAGCTTATGTCCCAATGTGCCCCGCGGGGCACATTGGGACAGTCATTTTTTCGACTCACATTTTGATCTCTGGCTGCAAAAGGGTATGTGAAGTTTAGTTTATTATGCCTTGCATTTAAGCTCAATGGTATTGGTGATATTCATGCAAACTTCTGAGTTCTTCAGTGCTTTCAGCATTGAGCAAAATGAGTAGACGTTAAAAGCGTCCCAATGTGCCCCCGTTCCCCCTATTAATTTCGACAATGATTTCATGTAGTGTCAAACTAAATGAGATTATGAAATCACATTTTAGATTTTGTTGAATCATTTGCTGAAAATTCCATCATGATTCTGCAGGATTATTAATTTCAGTATTAGTTAACAAAAATCGAAATGTAATCTTGCTAGAATTTGTGACTTCTGCTGCTTCAATTCAAAGAGAACATTGTATTGGGGATTTCATCACTGTTCTTGTGTGTGTTTTAATGTGTTCATTAGATTTTTTTTAGCAATTTACTTTTTGGCTAAAATTTATATGGCCAATGCTCTGTGCCTTGTTTTTTTTCTGTTCTAATTCAAAATGGACAATGGATTAATAAAACAACATCTGTGATTTTTCCAGCATCAAGAAATTTGGCAAGAAGTGTTATTACAGCATTAAAAACATTGCTGGGTGATTTATTTGAAAAAAAAAACATGGGCAGTCTGATGATTGTTGGTGGTTAACTAGATATATGATAAATCTTTCAGTGACAATATGACCATTTATTCAATAGTAAAAGATAGAATGACATTACTGATGTTGTCAAACAGCCAAAGGAATCACTCACATTTTCTTGGTCTTCCTGTTTGACCATTTGCATAGTAATTTACACAAACCGATACTAGAGTGCAGTATTAGTAATTTTTGGTCATAGTTTTAAGTATCAAACTTTATTTGTGCAGACTTTGACATGTAATTGGCTTTGAAGTTGAACCAAAGGGATTTCCATCAGGGATTTCCAAATTAATTATACAATGGACGGAGGGAATATAAACTGGACCTGGCTTTCAGATGAGTCCTTTTGATTTATTTTTTTTGCTTTCTAGGGTGACTCTCCAGGCTGAAGTAGATCTAATAATACTAATATATTATTCATTAATGGTCCAATCCCTCTGGCATATTCCCAAAAGGAAGTCTCCTGAACCTCAAAAACCCTTCTTAACTTTCTCCATTAGTCTGAAAACGTAACAGGGTAAACAATAAAAACTTTCTCGTTTAATCAAGAAAGGTCGCATGGCCTGAGGCTATTTAACAGTTGGTGGCCACTTGCTCAATAAATTGCAATTGACTTTTGTAGGCCAGGGGGCCCTGGCTGGAAGTAACCACCATTGCTCAATTCATCACCAGCTCTGATGTTATGTTCTGACATATTTAATATTTATCATCTCAGATCACCAACCCCAAGGGGTTTTCTGCCTACTGACATAAAAAATAGAGGTTACTCACAATTTTCACGAAATTGACATTATAAATAATTCATATCACAGCAGGCTTTCTTCATCCTTCTGACTGACCCCAGAAAAAATACCTTGAGAAGATCGGAGAATTTAAAGATCAATTACTTCTTGTCTGAAGGTTGGCCTAGTCCTATTACCAAATAAATGTGCTAAAAATCACAATTACCATTCCCGGAGTGATTAATTCTATAAATGCAATTCTCCACACTTCATTAAGGTTTTCAGCTTTGGACTTTGTTAATCGCAACAAAATTAAAGCAAGACAGAGTGGTCTGGATGGAAGTGGGTGTTGAACCGGCGTTCTTGAAATTCATCCACTCTGCCAAGACATCAGTATGGGAGTATGAATTCATCAGGACTATCTGCTTGTTGAAACATTGTTCTACCCTCTGTTACTATATGTTAATTATGTTATGTATAAGCAATCCGCTTTGATCTAGTATAACACATGTAAGCTGACTAACTGGAGCTGCAAATTATTTCTCACATGGAGTAAATATGGAAATGAGGATTATCCATCTTACGGAGGTCACTTATTAGCTCTGGTTGTTGCATGGCACAATCCATATTCCTACAACTCACAAACCATCTTTCAAATGGTCAAGTTTTTGTTTTCTTGCAAAGATTGATTCATAAGATAAGAAGGATTTACAAATTTTTCTAATTTCAGCAAATGCAGAATTTGAACAAACCGAACTATATGAATGATAATAACTTTTACTTTTGCCTGTCAAAATTTTTTTCCATATTTATGAGTGATGATACGGTGTACATGCATGATCACTTATTCTTTTCTTCAGCCATCTTGTCGAAGTCTTGCTTTTGGTGGCCCACATCAACTGAATAACCAGAATTGTTACCTTTTTTTTTTTTTTTTTTTCACCATAAAAATTACAATATTTGCGGTTCCAATCACATGCAGGCGTAAAACCCGAGGGGCTTGTTAGCCTGGAAAACAGTTACGCAATAGGCATATAGCTTCAGACACACACAAGAGAGAACTATAAATCAGTTTGTACAGTGAAATTAAACAAGAAATATTAGTAAACTAAATAATGGTACAAAATATAATTAGATTCAGAATTTCCTATTGTTTGATACAAACATGACTTTCTTAATGTTATTTTTAAATTGGACTAATGTATTAAAGTTTTTCATACTATCTGGTAATGAATTCCATAATTTGGGTCCCATATACCTCTAAACCAAAGAATCGCAGGTCAGCACCGCAGACTCTTTCATAGAGAACAAATTACACAAATATAATTTCTTAGCCATGTTTTCCCATGCACTTCCGAGAAATACAGTACGTTTATTTATCTGGTCAGGCCATCAGTAAACACAGAAATCAATGCTTGGCCAGTACGACAAACAAGTGACTTTATAACAAACACGTGTCTTTGTACTTGTACACACAACCAACAACCTCCATTAATAGATTTCGTGATGATCCCCAGAATGAATTTCCTGATTTGCACTATAAAATGTTCCAGGACAAAATAGGTTTTATCAAGTGCCAAATAGTTTTTTGAAGCAACAACGGTTGTTTTTTAATTTATACCTGCAGTTAATAACTTATTTCATTCATTTTATATAGTCTTCCACACTTCACCAACATTTTACCTTCTACAATGCAGCTATGGTTGACCTTCAGAACAGATTTTCAGCATTAAATCAAGATGGGCTTTTGAAATTGTCATAAGATACTCTTGACATAAATATTCTATATGCATTTATAACAGAAAATTTCAATATGTTACATCTCTGAGAGTGGCTGAACCTCCTAAGAGTGTCACATCCCCCTAAAAAATGCCATTGTGTCGTGGTCAGACAGATACGACATCTGTTAAACTTCCCCCTCAGGAAATGCCCACATATATAGCAAAGGAGTGATAGGGTTATTCTTTTGTAAAAACAGAACTCCTACACAGGAAGTCGCTGATGCCCCCTATTGGGGAAAGCATTTTTTCCTCCAGAGTTTTATGCCTTTGAAGAGTTGCGAGTTGCTTTTTTGTGGGAAGGACAGTATGTAAGTCAACCAGCTAAGGAACACCAAAGAAGGATGATATAAGGACAGAGCATGATCTAATGTCAGATAATTGTATAAACAGAGTGGTATAATCTACATTCATATATATACTGCATACAGATCCAAACTATGTGGTGACTAGTGACTATTCACTACACCATCAGGTCCATCACTGCCTTCTCTTTAAGTTCAGGTGTGTTACTGTAGGAGTTCAGACACATCAATGTCCAGACTCCATACAAGCAGAGCAACTCCCTGTCAACATCAATTCTCTTTAATTCTTTGAAACTGTGCAGCTGGACTGCCCTCTTCTATTCAAATTCCCTCTCTTTGAAGTCTAATACTGGTGATATTGTGACTGCTGATTGCTCTGCATTCTGTCAAAAAACAGGCCAATGTAGGGCAACACCACCAAAATAGAACTGCAATGCCCAACTCAATTGAATCACAAAGGTTTTTCAAATTTCTTTGTAACTTTTGAATGCACAAAGCAGTCAATCAAAGGGTGCAGAGATGCTATAAAGTTTCATTCAAATGACATTGCTTGAAAAACGGACATAAAATACCCTGTCCAGGTTTTAAATTGTAGGCAAGTTAGACTTACTTAAATATTATGAAATCTGTGGATCAGAATAATAATCATATGCTTTGGCTCACACTTGAAAGATCAGCATCATACTTTCAGTGAAGATAAAGATGTGAGCGTCCTGGACTCTGACCCCAGGTGGTTCCAAAAGCGGGTTCGAGAAGCATTACATACAGCAGCAACCAAGCCAGATCTTAACAGGGACAGGGGCTGTCATCAATTACCAGCAGTGTATAATTCCATCATCTGTCACATGGCTGTGAACAGCAAGAGTCATGTGCCAACAACAACATCCAACAACAGCTAACATCACCTCCAATATCCTCATTCAGGCTGATGAAATGCTCCTGGATTGATTGATTGATGGATTGATTTATTTGACTCTCCCGAAGGCATTGTATTATGAAAGCTTCCTGTAAGTTCCTTTTATGTTGAGTGAAATAGTTAACTTTACTTGTTCAATTACAGAATATGCTTGCCTAGAAAGGAAATAAACACCTGTCAAGCACAAAAGTACTCATGGAAAGTGCTCTTATTGCTCAATCTTAATTGTATTTGTATGCACCAAATGACTAAATTACATACTCAGACAAAGCCATTAATCACTGTTTGTTATTCAGACTCCAACTCCACATTACTTCGCTCACATTTCCATGTACCAGAGTAAACGATAAGAGAGTACCATTAAATTTTACAGCAAGATAAAAGCTTCTGTCCAATAATTGGGTTAACTCCTATAGTAAGGTAGTCCAGTCACATTTGCAATAACTCAATCAAGGAAGGAGGGAAACATTTTAATTACAGGCTTCCAGACTATTGGGAGCACAGGGTTGTGCTTTTCTATACCAGAATAACATGATTATTAATCAAAAGCAAAAGTTCAGAAGTTGTTGAGTATGCCACCATATTTTAAAGCACACAGAGTCTTTTGGCTTCAGCTGTAAACCAGGTGCACTAAAGTACAAAATGAATGTGTGAAACATAATTGGTTACTTGGCCAGGCCCATGCAGACAAAAACCTTCAGTGGAGCAGGCCTGGGTTTGGTATAGTCAGAATAGAAACTGCGCCGAACTTTGCTTTTGGCAAGTGAAATTTTGTAGGGTCTGTCTCTGATTGAGAATAGTGTTCTAGGTTTCATTTTACACCAATTTAATATACTTGGCTTGATATCCTGTCACCCAAAAGCTTATTTTTTAATGTTCTGTTTGGCATGCTGGAGATGCTTAGACGGTGCACATTTTTATGCCGCAACCTGTAATTTTCTCAATTTCTAACATTTCTGAAATGATTGAAGGATTTGACGGGTTTTCATTATCTACCGCAAAACTCTTTTTGATGTTTCCACATGGAATTCTGCAGGCTGGGTTTTCTCTGTGTCATAATCAAAGGCGTGATCATTGTTAGCAAATTTTCTCTTTAACTCCAACATTTTAAGCAAACACTGATTCTATTCATTTGAAACCAGATGTTGGCTCTAGTCAAATCTGCATGCGTTGCAAGCAGATGCAGTCTAGTAACAAATTTAACTTTGTCATGAGGAAAATTTGTCTGCTTAGAAGGAAGCTTTGTACACTCCTAGTAGAGTCCTACATTGTAGCCTACAGAGTTAAGTCATCTATGTTTGCCAGAAGATCTTAACATATAACAACTATTACAAGGTGGAAGTTCAATTCAGCCTCTGTCAATGCACCATAATAATATTATGCATGCTTGGAAAGGAAATAAACACACCATCAAGTAGGAAAGTAATCATGGAAAGTGCTCTAACTGCTGCTTCATCATGATAATTGTATTTGTATGCACCAAATGACTAAATTACATACTCAGATGCTCAAACAAGACAAAGCCATTAATCACTGGTGGTTGTTTATTTCGACTCCCAACTCAAAGTTACTGCTCTAACGTTTCCATTTACCAGACAAAACACTGAAGCATTAAAGTTTACTACTGTATAAAAGCTTCTGTCCAGTAATTGGGTTCTCCTAATTACAAGTCAATCCAGTCACATTTCGGATAACTCAGTCATGGAAGGAAGGACAAATTTATAATTACAGGCTCCCTGATGGTTGGGAGCAGAGGGCTGTACTTCCTATACGAGAATAACATGATTATGCTGCATGAATTTTTCAACTTATATGTTTTAATGACCATTGAACAATGAAATTATTGCAGAAGTCAAAATCAAAAATGTCACCATACTAAACCCCAGACATATCTGAGCCTTTTCGCGTCAGCTGTAAACCAGGTGCACTACACAAAATGAATGTATGTAACATGATGGGTTGCCAAAAAAAAAACCTTCAGTGGAGCAGGCCTGGGTTTGGTATAGTCAGAATAGAAAGCAAATAAAACATCCAGGTGTTCATTTTTTTGCCCTTGTACGAAAATTACTACGAACCATTCTGTCATTGGCAGTAATGAAAATGAATGACAATGACAATGAAAAATACTTTATTAAGGAGACCCTCCGATGACCACTTTGTCGCTGGTGGAGGGCCACCATGTACAAAAACAATTCATCCAAATATATTTAAATTTATTTTGTTGTTTTGCATAGTAATACATGAATTTTTACCAAGGACAGCACTAGTGACCACAAATATAGCAATTTGATATTGTGCAGTTTTCTTGATAATTTTCTAGAACCTTTAATTTGATATATCGTTTAAAACCTTCGAAGGAATGCATTTTTATTTTTTCTTTGTAACTTAGGCACATGTTATTATAAATTGACCAATGCAGAAAAACATTGATTGACAGCCAAAACTGGTATTTATATGCCAAATTTTAACTTAAGTGGTTCTCAGTATATAAACTACCTTTTATACAGTATGTACAGTTCGCCTCATTCAGAAATTTTCAGCTGGCCAGAAGTATCCGAAAAACTGTGCCGAACTTTGGTTTTGGCAAGTGAAATTTTGTAGGGGCTGTCCCTGATTGAGAATAGCAAGTGTTCTAGGTTTCATTTTACACTAATTTAATATACTTGGCTTGATATCCTGTCACTCAAAATTTTATTTTGTAATGTTCTGTTTGGCATGCTGGAAATGCTGAGATGGTGCAAATTTTTATTTGCATGCCACACCCTGTAATTTTCTCAATTTCAAACATTTCTGAAATGATTGAAGGATTTGACAGGTTTTCATTCTCCATCGCAAAACTCTTTTAAATGTTTCAGTGTGAAATTCTGCAGGGTGATTTTTCTCTCTCCCAAAATCAAAGGTGTAATCATTTTCAACAACTTTTCTCTTAAAACTCAAACATTTTA
The DNA here is from genome assembly GCA_026936325.1 of Platynereis dumerilii. Classification (NCBI taxonomy): domain Eukaryota; kingdom Metazoa; phylum Annelida; class Polychaeta; order Phyllodocida; family Nereididae; genus Platynereis; species Platynereis dumerilii. Next base: position 415,610 of record JAPTHN010000170.1, read on the forward strand.
AGCAAACACTGATTCGATTGATTTGAAACCAGACGCGGACTTTAGTTAAATCTGCATGCTTTGCAAGCAGATGTAGTCATGCTACAAATTGCACTTGATTACGAGGAAAATTGGCTACTTAGAAGGGAGCATGCTACAGCGCAGCATAGGGAGAAAAGTTGTTTTTGCACCTAAATTTATGTTTGATGGAAGATTATAAATATGATTACAACTATGTTTAAGGTGAAATGGAAATTAAATCTAGTCCCTGCTCAAAGGACCAGAATAGGCCAGCCAGGAAAGGAAATAAACACACCATCAAGTAGGAAAGTAATCATGGAAAGTGCTCTAACTGCTGCTTCATCATGATAATTGTATCCTTTTGCGCCAAGTGACCAAATTACATGCTCAGATGCTCAAACAAGACAAAGCCATTAATCACTCGAGTTTATTCATGTTGACCCCGCATAAATCCTCCCACATTTAAATGTAACAGATTCTACAAGATAAAAGCTGTTGTCCAATAATTTTGGTTTTCGTTATTGTATATTGGTCCAGTTTTAATTTGAATAATTCAATCAAGGAAGGAGGGACACACTTTAATTTACAGGCTCCCAGATGCTTTCAGGAGAGGGTTGCACTTTTTATACCAGAATATGACTGTTCGAACTTCCATAGGGATTTTATACTTATCAGGTTAAATGGGACAGGACAGCATATACACAGAATAACCTAAGTCTTTGCTTTTGGTTTCAGCCGTAAACCAGGTGTGCCAGAGGACGAAATGCATGTGTGTAACGTAATGGGTTACTTGACCAGGCCCAAGAATCATGAGCGTCATTCCTTGAGTTTGGCAGCCTCTGTAGCATACTACAACTTTATTGCTGAGCTGGGAGAAAAGTTGTGTCTGTCACACAAATATGACATCCATTCAACCACCCCCTCAGGAAATCCTGGAAATGTGGAATACCCATGCACAGGAAGTGGTGGGGTAATGCCTCCGGAAGGGAACTCACCACACAGGAAGTTGCTGCTGCCCTCTATTGAGGAAAACATTGGCCCTTAAATGGTCCAGAGTTACAGGTTATGGGTTGCTTTCGTGAATTTGCGATGCCTGCAACCAATGTTAATTTTTTTCTGGATGCTCAATGTGCATCCTATTGATATCATTATTTGACATAAATTCTTCTATTCATGATGGCATGCGCCACCCGAACCACAGCAAACAGCGTCATTGTTGTTCCTCATGCTGGTTGACTGATATATTGTCCTTATCAATAAAAAGTCAATCTTTTTGGCGATACATGAATCAATCACAAGATTTCATACATGCAGTGCAAACCCCAGTCGTCAAGAATTTATTTTAAATCTCTCAAGCTGAGCAGTCGTACTCATAGAAATACATAGAACGGACATGAGGCTTATGATGCCACCTCAAGATGAGGTCACCAAATCCGCCATATTGGAACTGCCCTGAGACATGACGTCACAATAGACTAATTATGATGTGACGTCATGCCATTGTTATAAGTGACATCACTGTTATTAGTGACATCACAGTTACATTGTGCCAGGATACAGGGCAGTTCCAAGATGGTGGTTTTGGTTGCTTCATCTGCCAGAGCCTCATGTCCATTCTATGTATTTCTCTGGGCGTACTACCTTCTTTTCCATATTCAAGTTTCTTTTCTATGAAGTTGAATACTGGTGGTTTCTGTGACTTCTGATTGCTCTGAAATCTGCCAAAGACCTAGCAATGCAGGGGTATACCTTTAACAATACAGGCAGAGACTGTGCACTGAGCAGTGCAATTTAATCACCATTCAATTTTCTGTAGCTTCTGGTAGCAGAAAGCAGCAAGGTCTAAATCTATCTTTCATCTTACTGAAAGTACAACCTCCAAAACCTCATACACCTCAGAAGACTTTCTGTTACTCTGATATTTTGATAACCATTACTCTGATATGTTTATAAGCTGAAAACGTTCTTTAAATTAGGACAAAGACTATGCAGTACAATTTAATCGCTGTTGTTCAATTTCCTGTAACTTCTGTTGGTAAAAAGCATCCAAGTCTATAATTTTATCTTTTATATTCTGCAATGGGAAAACCACCAAAACCTCAAAACCCTTCTAAACTGTTCCATTAATCTGCATAATATCTTGATAAGCTAAACAATAAAGCCGTTCTTCTTTAAATTAGAAATGTTGCGTAGACTAACAGTTGGTGCCTGAAGGGACAACCTCCAAAAAACTCAAAACCCCTCTTAAAGTTTTTCTATTAGGCTCATATTCTGATAAGCTAAACAACACGAACTTTAAATTAGAAACTTTAAGGATGCATGGACTGAGGCCTGAGCTATTTTACAGTTGGTGACCAATTGCCCAATAAATTACAATTTACGCTTTGTAGGCCAGGAGGGCAATGGCTGGAAGTTATCACCATTGCTCAATTTGTCACCACCTCTGATGCCAATGGCTTGCAATGTCCTAATTGTCCTATTCCCCACAGATGATATGCTGTAATTTACTATTAACGGGCTGATTAATGAAGTGTCTCTGAGAGAATCAAATGATATGGGACAAGCTGTTTGGATGACCATCTCAGAATTTCACCAAAGTTTGCAAAGTCAAACAATAACTTCCTAAACCAAGAAAAATGTAAAAAAAAATTCATTGGTGCAAATATTTTTTTTACTGTGGCCATTCAAAGTTAAAAGGTTTTCAGCCAACTTTTGACCAAAATTTAAAGTTTTCGGCCGCAAAAACACCCCAAATTGACGCTTTCATCAGCATGACTTAGGTTTGCTTGGCACATACAAAATTGGTTTTATATTATGCCTAATAATATTCTCAACATGCAGATTTTAAAAAAAATTGATTTCATCTAAATCCTGGCTTCTGGGGTAAAATTGAAAATGCCCGATTTTAGCCTTTTTGTCATTTTCAAAAATCATGCCAAGTTCAAAAGTCAATATTTTCTATAGTGGACCTTCAAACGCTATCATTTTCACTCACAGCTTGGGAAAACATCTGAAATTTGATTACTAAGTGAAATTTCCGTGGGGAAATTGGTATTTTTTAAAATACAGCTTGAGTAAATATCCTATTTTTCATAATTTTTCGGATAAATCAGGGATAGTATTGACGATATGTATTGTGCCTGCACCTGAAATTTGTTTTTCTCATGGAAGTTTTTTCGCATTAAAATAGTAAATTTTAGGTTCCTGTAGCATGAATGCTAAAATCGGAGCATATTTGACCTAGTTTTTGGGCCAAATTAGGTCAAATAAGTCTGAATTTAGCTAAATTTAACGAAAATTCTCCAATTTTTCACACATTGATGACATATCTTCTAATAGAAATATGCAATTGATCAAGATATTTTTGCTAGTAAGTTATAGCTCAATAGCATGAGAACATTTTATTATAAATTGTGGTTGGCATGGAAACACAGCATCCATAAAGAAGGTAAAATGACAAATTTTCATTATAGAGAAATCTTGAAGAACAGTATTGATATTTCAGCTTTTTGGCGAAATTTCTGCCACATTGACATCAGAACTACTTTACATTTATCAAATTTCAACTCTCCTTTGTATAAATCTTAAAACAAGAGCATTTAATCTTGTTTTGAAGTCAAAGTAGATCAAGAAAACTCAGAATTTTGTGAAAATTCTCGCAATTTTTAAAATTTTTCATCTTTTTAAGAGATCTTTTCTAATATAAATTTGCAATTTATCATGATATTTATGTTCCTAGACTACAGCTCTATAGCACCAGTAACATTCATTAAAAAACTGTGGTTGCCATGGAAACATAGAATCCACAAAGAAGAGAAAATATCAATGTTTTGCTGTAGAAAAATCTAGTCGAGCAGTATTGATATTTTTAAAATGTTAGCCAAATGTCAAATGGACATTCTTCGACAATAACATCAGAATTACCACAAACTCTTCAACTTTCAAGTCTGTGAGGTATAAAGTTTAAAAGAGGAGCATTTGGCCGTGTTTTTAAGTCAAATGAGTTCAAATAATCTTTGAATTTAGTGAAATTTTGTAATCATTCAGCACTTTCAAGGATCTTTTCCGATAGAAATTTACAATTTATCAAGATATTTTTGCTTCTGAACTATAGCTCAATAGCATAAGTAAATTTTATTAGGAAATTGTTGTTACCATGGAAACCCAGCATCCACAAAGAAGGCAAAATATACATTTTTTGTTATAGAAAATTTGGCCGAGCAGTATTGATATTTTAGGCTTTCTAGCCAAATGTCATCAGGATAATCAACCACAATGATATCAGAATTATTACAAACTCATTTTTTTAATCCTGAGGACATACTGGTCATACTCAGGACAGGTATTCCCACTGTGCACTGGGGGGTGAAAGGTCAACAACCTCGGTAATATAAAGGACACCCTAGATTTTATGCAATTTTTTCCTTTATTTTGGATATTTAAACAAATAATGTATGCATAAACGTGAAATCTTCCAAAAACGCAGTATAGGCCAAACAATGTTTTAGTATATTCATTTGACATCCTTTTGGGATGCCCTATCAGCACCTGTGTGGGCTATTTAGAGGCAGCCAATTTATTCAGAAGTTTTAAGCATAAAAACATCAAACCTACCATACCTTAATGATTTTCTAAATTCTTTTGGAAAAAATTTCTAAAAACTTACACTTGTCACCATGCGTTTGGCGTAAAATGAGGTCAACAAATTTCATTGTTTGGTTAAATTTCTCTCAAATTTGGCATTTTTTAAAATTTTTCTTAGATAGATCTCTTCAAATAGAAATTTATAATTTAGCAAGATGTTTTGCTTCTAAATTATAGCTAAATAGCAAGAGTAAAAGGCATTACAAAATAGTGGTCGCCATGGCAACATAACATTCACGGAGAAGGCAACAAATTCAATTTTTCACCATAGAAATTTGCTGAATTACATTGATACATTTGTTTTAGCCAAATTTTATCAGGGATTTCTGCCACAATAAAATCAAAATTACTGTGAAGTGTGAACTCATCAAATTTCAAGTTCATGTGGTATGAATGTTAAAAAATAGCAAAAAGACCTAGTTTTGGGTCAAATGAGGTCAAGATATCTCTCAATTTTGTGAAATTTCACGAAAAGTCTGCAATTTTTCAGATATTCAAGATATCTCTTCAAACAGAAATTTAAAATTGTTCAAGATAGTTTTCCTCGTAAAGTATGGCTCAATAGCATGAGTAAAATGTATAAAATTATGGTTGCCATGGAAAAATTCCATCCATCAGGAAGGCAAAATATCGATTTTTCATTATAAAAAAATCTTGCCGAACAGTATTGATATTTTAGTCTTTTTAGAATGACAACAGAATTAATTCCAAATTCATGAAGTTGTAATTATCTTTTGTATTAATTTTAAAACATGATCATTTGACGTTGTTTCGAAGTCAAATTATGTCAAGAAATCTCAAAATTGAGTCTAATTTCATGCAAATTTAAGAGATCTTCTTACAATTTATCAGCATATTTTGGTTTCTGAAGAATGGCTCTCGGAGTACATAGAATGCAATTTATTACAAAATTGTGGTTGCCATGGAAACCAAACATCAACAAAGAAGGTTCAAAGCCCATTTTTCACTACAGACAGATCTTGCTTCACAGTATTGATATTTTAGGCTTTTAAGGCAACTATGTCATAAGAATTTCCCGCAGCATAAACATCAGAATTACTAAAAAATATAATTGCCGGTTTCTTCAATATGAATTTGAAACAATAACATTTGGCCTTGTTTTGACTTCAAATGGGGTCAAGAAATCTCAAAACTTTTGTGAAGTTTCATGCAAATTTGGCAATTTTTTTCCACTTCAGGAACTTTTGAAAGAGCAATTTATCAGGATATTTTGGTTTCTAAATTATAGCTCTATCACATGAGTAAAATGTATTACAAAATAGTGGTTGCCATAGCATCACAGGAAGGCAGAATATCAATTTTTCACTAGAAATTTTTTGCCTAACAGTATTTCAACAAGCAATGCAGGCCCTTTACCCAGCTAGAGTTACAGCAATTGTCTCGAATAACCCAAAGTGGTTTTCCAATCTCCCAAAGGATTTTCTTGTAGAATATCAGCAGACAGATGATTATTAGTTTGAATATTAATTAATTCCTTAACTATCTCAACCTGTCAGAAAAAAGTCAAAAACTCCTGAAAAATTAAAATTTTGTGTACATATATTGCAAAAGCGCATCCTTATCAATACTGTCTGTGAAGAAATTTTAAAGGGAACAATTGACATTTTGCCTTCTTTGTGTACTATGCTGTAGTCAAGGCACGGACATCGAGGAGGAGACCCGAAGCATGACCCTCTGAGGCAGAGGCCACCAAAAAGGCCCAACACTAGTACAATACCGGAGACTGAGGCAAGGTCAAGGATTTGGCATATGAGACTGAGCCAAGGTTGAGGGTGAGGCCATCAAAATATGGCCCCAAGGCCTGCAACACTGATGCTTTGTTTCCATGGCAACCACTATTGTGATATCATTGTGGCAGAATATCCCAATAACATTGGACTGAAAAGCCTAAAATATCAATATTGTTTGTCAAGATGTTTCCATGGCAAACACAATTTTTTTAAATACATTTTACTCATGCTACAGAGCTATTGTTTAGAAACCAAAATATCTCAATAGATTCTAAATTTCCATTTGAAAAGATCTCAAAGCGGTAAAAAAAATTGCAAAAATTGAGAAAAATTTCAATAAATTCTTAGAATTCTGACGTCATTTGACCTTAAAACAAGGCCAAATGCTCTTGTTGTTTAAAAAATGATGCTGAAGAGATCTGACATTAGATGAGTCTGTAGTAATTTTGATACCACTTTGGTAGGATATCCTGTTTGCATTTGGCTAAAAAGAATAAAATATCAATACTGCAGTGCTTGGCAAATTTGCTACAGCAAAAAATGTATATTTTGCCTTCTTCGTGAATGCTGGGTTTCCATGGTAACAACAATTTCCTAATAAATTTTACCTATGCTATTGAGCTATAGTTCAGAAGCAAAAATATCTTGATAAATTGTAAATTTCTATCGGAAAAGATCCTTTAGAGTGGTGAATGATTGCATCATTTCTGAGAAATTTAACTACACTCAGAGATTTATTGACCTCATTTGACTTTAAAACAAGGCCAAATGCTCCTGTTTTAAACTTTATACCTCAGAAAGATGAAAGTTGAAGAGTTTGTGGTAATTCTGATGTTATTGTTGAAGAATGTCCATTTGACATTTGGCTAAAATTCCCAAAATATCGATACTGCTCGACAAGCCTTTCTGCAGCAAAAAATTGATATTTTGCCTTCTATGTGGATTCTATGTTTCCATGGCAACCATAGTTTTGTAATAAATGTTACTGGTGCTATAGAGCTATAGTCTAGAAACATAAATATCATGATAAATTGCAAATTTATATTTGAAAAGATCTCTTAAAAAGATGAAAAATTAAAAAATTGCGAGAAATTTCATAAAATTCTGAGTTTTCTTAACCTTCTGTGACTTCAAAACAAGATTAAAATTCATATAAAGGAGAGTTGAAATTTGATGAATATAAAGTAGTTCCGTTGTTATTGTGGCAGAAATTCCTGACAACATTTGGCTAGAAAGTCAAAAATATCAATACTGTTCGTCAAGATTTTTCTACAGTGAAAAATTGTTGTTTTGCCTTCTTGATGGATGCTGTGTTTCCATGCCAACCACAATTTATAATAAAATTTTCTCATGCTATTGAGCTATAACTTACTAGCAAAAATATCTTGATCAATTGCAAATTTCTATTAGAAGATATGTCATCAATGTGTGAAAAATTGGAGAATTTTCGTGAAATTCAGACTTATTTGACCTAATTTGACCCCAAAACTAGGTCAAATGCTCTGATTTTAGCATTCATGCTAAAGGAACCTAAAATTTACTATTTTAATGCGAAAAAACTTCCATGAGAAAAACAAATTTCAGGGTGCAGGCACAATACATATCGTCAATACTATCCCTGATTTATCCGAAAAATTATGAAAAATAGGATATTTACTCAAGCTGTATTTTAAAAAATACCAATTTCCCCACGGAAATTTCACTAAGTAATCAAATTTCAGATGTTTTCCCAAGCTGTGAGTGAAAATGATAGAGTTTGAAGGTCCACTATAGAAAATATTGACTTTTGAACTTGGCATGATTTTTGAAAATGACAAAAAGGCAAAAATCGGGCATTTTCAATTTTACCCCAGAAGCCAGGATTTAGATGAAATCAATTTTTTTTTAAATCTGCATGTTGAGAATATTATTAGGCATAATATAAAACCAATTTCGTATGTGCCAAGCAAACCTAAGTCATGCTGATGAAAGCGTCAATTTGGGGTGTTTTTGCGGCCGAAAACTTTAAATTTTGGTCAAAAGTTGGCTGAAAACCTTTTAAATTTGAATGGCCACAGTAAAAAAAATATTTGCACCAATGAAATTTTTTTTCCATTTTTCTTGGTTTAGGAAGTTATTGATTGACTTTGCAAACTTTGGTGAAATTCTGAGATGGTCATCCGAACAGGACCGCCTGATATTCTCAGAGACACTTCATTAATTATGTAATTGCCAGTCCGAGCATTGGTTTATCCTGATAAAGTAGATGCAACATCTTGACAACATCCAAACGACAAATTTAGGGTTCAGATCTCCTATTTTTAATCAGAAAACATATTAGATTTCAAACAGACTGGTTGAATAGAAGAGGCGTGTTGGTTTGGGGTAACATATCTGTTTGACAAATATTCGGCAGTATGAACATCACTGCATTATTGATAGTGCTATATAGATACGAGCTATACTGGTGTGGTAATTTAGCTTGGTACCTACCATTTAATACCACGGCGTCGGGGACAATCTCGTGTTGGATCTTCCAGCGTGCGTCTTGTGTCTCGCGTCTCGGTCTTGTCTCTGATTCGCCTCTTCTCGCTCCTGCCGAGACCACGGCGACCTGGCGCGCCCCTGGCGGCCACCACACTCCTCCCCGTCATATATATAGCTGTGCACAGCGTGGGGGGGGGGAAAACCCCCATGTGACTTACTAACTTACCCAGCTGGGGGCCGGGCTCCCTGGGGACTCGGGCCACAGTGGGTAAGCTTTACTTGCCATTTAACATCATAATTTTAAACATCTACATGCTTATGTATGTCATAAGGCCAACAGGCCAACATTTTGCGAGGCCAACTGACCAACATATTTACATATTTCAGGGGGCCAACTGCCCAACATATTTCAGGGGGCCAACTGCCCAACATATTTCAGGGGGCCAACTGCCCAACATATTTCGGGGGGCCAACTGCCCAACATATATACAAAAACCCCTCAAATCCCCCTCCCCTCCTCTCTTTGGCGCTTACTGGCCTAGGGGATGCCATATAAGGCCTTGGCATTGGAAGCCGAGAGGCTGAGTACTACCCTCGCGGGCAGATTCCTCACCCTCCCGACTAACTTTGCCAGCTGGTAAATACACCAGGGGGAAGTGGGGGCAGGCCTTGGACCTAAGTAAGGCGCATCGGACTCCAAAATCAGGAAGTCCATTCCAGTGCGCCTCACGAAGTCAAGCCCCTGGCCCGGTTCCAGAGACTTGGATGAGGTGCCGAACTTAGTATTCGGGAACACCTTCAGCCAAGCCTGGGACTCTGCCAGGGAGCCTGTGAAACAGTGGACATGGATGGGGTGTCTGGTGGGAACACCCTCATCCTTAAGGAGCGTCACTGCTTCATCCAAGACCTCACCAATGGTGATAGTCGTGCTGCCCCGGAGGTGCAGGACGAGAACCTTGTTCAGGGAGACGCCAAGAGTTGCGTGCTTCCTGAACATGCGGCTCTGTGGTCCCCACGCCGTCCGGGGGCACGACTTATCGAGGCCGAACTCACCCACGCCAACGCACCTGGGCCCGGAGGCCAGGTCGCGCAACTTAGCGAGGGTGAGTGGTACTGGGTCGGTGCCAGCCAACCTGGGGTGCAGACCAAAGGTATGGTACACGCCCAGGGAGTGGCTGGTAACCTCCCCAGACAAGTCAAGGTCCACGGGGAAGGGACCCGTCCAGTCTCCCTCAAAGACATGGTTGTCAATGAGGAAGTCCATCCGGAATCCCTGGGTCCCCGCGGACCAGGACTTGACGGCCTGGTCCAAATCCAAACCACTTTTGGCGACGGCCAGCCGAAGATGGCAATGACCGTCGCCTCCGGTGGCCCACCTAGGCTCGGCGGCCAGAAGATTGGGCGGGGGCGAAACTACGGGGATGTCCCGCAGTTTGCCCTTGTCGTCCAATCCTGGCGCCGAGCAAAGTAGGCCGTAAATCACCTCCCAATGGAGGACGGCCACCGGGTGGTTGGGTGGACTAGATCGTAATGGGCCCTTCAAGGGGTCACCCATTACAAGAGCCAGGTCCCTGTATTTGGGCACCATGGCATGCTGGAAGTGGCTGCCCCCACTAGCTGAGATACCTCTCTGCGAGCAGAGGGTAACCAGCATGTGGGGGGCCACAAACCCCAGGAGGCCGGTAAGGACCCCCAGGAGGTCCATCATGCCATGGAGCCACACCAGGTAGTCCTGCTCTACGTTAACCTCCTCGCCGTCATGGTGACGGGCCATGTGCCGCAGCAGCGCCGTGTTGGTGCTGAAAGCCACCCGACATGTGAAGCATGCCGTGGTTCCGAAAAAGAACCACGGCAAATGCTCTGACAGCATGTGGTAGCGCAAGGATGTAGATTTTAGCGGCACATGGCAAATGCCACAGGCCCCGGCTGCACATGCAAGCTTAGGGGCCTGACTGGCAGGATTAGAAGGAGCGTCTAAAGGACGCTTGGTGGCCGGGGTCACTGTTGACACCCGCCCAGCAGCCTCCGAGAAAGTAACTTTCAGAATGGAGCTGCCTGGACTGGGTGCCTCAGGCAACCCCGGCAAAGTAGCGCCAGAGGTGCTAGCCACTACTGGCGCCACATCCACTTGACACGAGGGGGGCACCTCAGAGGAGTGGATCGGAGCCGCGGGCCGCTCATGTCCCACTAGACTAGTGGGACGGATTGGCTCCGCGGACCTCTCACACCCCTCCAGGTCCCTCCTCAATGTCTCATGGCAGACATCGAGGGGCAACACCAGGTCCCTGGTTCTCAGCAGTAGGGATCCTCGGAAAGGTCTCGGGATGCGATCGTATTCAGCGAGGAGGGCCCGGATATCTTCCAGGGCGTACCCCTCGCTGAGTAGTCGGTCTAGCATCGTCTGTGGGCTAGGGCTCCCTATAGTAGGGGTGGCCCTAGGCCCAGTAGGTGGCGAATCCCGATTAGCTCGGCTCCTACCCTCATCTCCGCTTGACATTAAGATGTCGTCATCCGACCTGCCGGCCATCTGAAACAATACCAAAAAAAACAAAATCAGAAGGCTGCATATTAATGCACCCTTCCGGTAGGCCCCTTGTTAATGTGTTAGCAACTTAATCTAGGAACCGTTGGGGGACCTTCACAGGCCTCCCTCGTCTGGTGAATCTTGGCTCCATTAAGCGTTTTTCATCACATGAATCTTCCGGAGTCTCTTCCACATCCGGTAATGGACCCTCTGCAGTCCCTTCCACATCTGGCAATAGGTCCAGTTCAGTGTGGGTGGCTGGCTTGTCCATGAAGAGCCACTCTATGTCATGTGTGTCCTCCAAATCCTCCTCAATTTGTGGTCCGTAGAGAATGGCTGATCGGAGACGTTGCATCCAAGGGGGTATCTCCCTGTCTTCACACAGCCGCAGCTTGTCCATATGTCTCACGCTGTCCCCCTTTCTGTCGGATATAATGTACAGATGCTCAGACAGGGCCTGTTTGATTACATAGGGTCCTTTCAACAGAGGCTGCAATTTCTTACATTCCCCGGGTGGGGATGCTGAATTGACAAGATATACCAGGTCACCAGCGCTGAATCCTCTGGTAGCGACATTGGGCTTGGAGTCATAATTTTTCTTCATGGCTTGATGGGCTGACCGGAGACGGGTTCGTGTCTCAGAGAATGTAAGATGAAGTCTCTTCTGCAGTCCATGCAGGAATGATGCAGGGTCAGATTCCTGGGGCTTCATGGTCGTCAGCCCAAATAGAAGATCCGATGGCAAGCTGACCTCCTGCCCAAGCCTGAGCATGTTGGGAGTGAATCCAGTGCTCCTATTCACAGTAGCTCTCAAACTCATGCCAAGTGCTGGAAGATGGCTGTCCCAATCAGAGGTCTTATCCTCAAGGAAACAGCGAATGAAAGCCAAGATGGTGGTATTTATTCTCTCAACCTGGCCGTTCGAGCTGGGTCTGTAAGGGGTAGTACGTGTCTTGCTGATTTGCAACAGTTGGCAAAGTTCCACAAACAGGTCACTCGTGAAATTACGACCTTGATCAGTGTGGACGAAGGTCGGTGCCCCAAACCTGGCTACCCATTGTTCAAAGAAGCACTTAGCAGTGGTCAGGGCTGTCTGGTCACTCAGCGGTGCTAATTCGACCCATTTTGTAAATTGGTCAATCATCACCATGATGAACTTCTTACCAGAACTGCTCTCTGGGAAGGGACCAAGAAAATCTATATGGACCCGCTCCCCAGGAAACCCAGATTGGTAATGTTGCAAAGGTGCCCTTGGGCTCCTGGCCTGTTTATTCCTCCTACAGACACCACAGGAGCTGACATACGTATTTACATCTGTCTTCATGCATGGCCAGTAGAATGACCTCCTCAAGTTGCTGTAAGTATTGGTATTGCGCAAGTGACCCACAATATGCTTATCATGGAGCATGTGCAAAACTTCCTCCCTCATCTCCAGGGGCACCACAAACTGAAGATTGTAAGAATTATCAATGTTGTACCACTTGTGGTACAGTACACCATCTTTAAGTAGCAAGGTGTCTTTTTCTCGCCACAACACCTTGGTAGAGTAACTATGAGCCCTGAGGTCCCCTTCTTCTGGAGAGACCTCAGACTCCAGCCAATTAACTATTGGGCAGATGTCACTGTCAGCGAGTTGTTTGGCTCGCAGTTCTTGCTTCTGGTAGGCTGCGCAGAAGGCTTCTTCTTCTGGGCTGGCAGTGCTTTCCACCTCTTCCTCCTCCTCCAGACTCCTGACTGCCAAGGGAACCACATAGTCTACTTCCTCCTCAAATTTGGACCATTGGTCATGTAGTTTGGTACAGTACTTACAGCCTCCACAGGGCAGTGTAGACAACTTCTTACCAGCTTGATAACAGTTGCACTGAGTGATCCCAGCCGGCATCCTGGAAAGGCCATCAGCATTTGAATGCAAATTCCCCTTCCGATGTTGAATCTTCAAATTGTACTGGCTAAGCTCCTCTAACCATCGGCCCAACTGTCCGGAAGGCTCTTTGAACCGGAACAGCCAGGACAATGAACTGTGATCAGTTCGAATGATGAACTCCTGGCCCAACAAATAATGGCGAAAATGTCTGGTGAACATCACAATGGCAAGGAGTTCTCTCCTTGTAACACAATAACGCCTCTGCTCTGGGGTAAGGAGGACAGAGGAAAATGCAATGGGCACCTCCCTCCCCTCCTGGACCTGATACAATGCCGAGCCAATTGCTGTATCCGACGCATCAGTATCCAGAATGTAGGTGTCATAGGCATTAGGGAAAGATAATACAGGTGTTGTTGTCATGACCTCCTTCAGCTTAGCAAAGGCCAAGTCACATTCAGGGGTCCAACTGAAAGTGCATTTTGGCCTTGTTAGCTGATAGAGAGGCTGGGCAATTCCTGCTAGGCCAGGAATGAAATCCCTATGGTAATTGATGAAGCCTAAAAACTTGCTCACCTCCAAACCGTTGGTAGGTTTGGGCCACTCCAGAACAGATTTTACCTGAGTCTTCGTCACGGACACGCCATCCTTCGAGACATGACGACCCAAAAAGATGACTTCATTACCAAACAGAGTGCATTTCTTCGGCTTCAGTTTCAATTGGTGTTCACGAAGTCTTTCAAAGACTTCCTGTAAATTGGCTAGCCCATCTTCAAAAGCATGGCCTAGCACAATTACATCATCTAAATATACCAGGGCTATATTCCAAATTAGCCCCCTCAGGACCAAATTCATGACACGCTGGAAGGTCGCAGGCGCATTGCATAACCCCTGGGCCATCCTGACGTGTTCGAATAGGCCAAATTTAGTTAGGAAAGCTGTTTTGTGACGGTCTTCAGGTTCAACCATTATTTGCCAATACCCAGCATTCAAATCTAAAGTATGAAACCAAATACTACCTGAAAGGGTGTCAGTGCACTCACTGATTAATGGCAGTGGATAAGCATCCTTCCTGGTTTTGGCATTCAATTTCCTGAAGTCAACTGTATATCGTACTTCTCCCGTCTTTTTCCTAACTAGTACGGGCGCTGATGCCCACTCTGATGTAGATGGTTGAATGACTCCTGTCTCCAACATATCCGTTAATGTTTTTTCCTCTTCATGTTGGAACTTGATTGGTGTTCTTCGAAGTTTCTCCTTTGTTGGAAATTCATCATACGTCTCAATTCTATGTGTCAGTTTGGTGAACTGACCCAAGTCATTCTTGTGAGACGAAAATACATCAGCATAGTCACAAAGGAGATTGCATAATTTTAAGCTCTCTTGGCTGTTGAGCCGTGAAGTAGCATCTTTATAGAGATCTCCCAAATGAGATGGCAGTCTGTCCTCTGCAGCCTTCACGTCGTTTGCAGTTGATTTAGACTCAGAAGGGATATCTTCACAATCCTTGCCAGATGATACTCTTCTAACTTCATGGATGGTATCAACCTCACTGGCCTCTGTCACAATAACATTGGCATCAACATGCTCTGCAGCAGCTGAATCGTTAGTTATCAAAATGAAGAGTTCAGACTCACCTACTTCAAAGACGACGGATGGCAATAACAGATTAACAGCACATTTTGGTGATGTCACCAAAATTGTCCCAGGTGGTGCTAATACCTGTACAGGGACAAGTACACTGCTGAATGGTGGAATTTTGCAGGCTTCAGTTGTTGTCACCTGGCTGATGTAATAGTTTCCACCAGGATTGTTCTTCTGGATCCAGCACCTTACCTTGTTCTTATCAAGGCCAAGGCTGCCATTAGGAATATCAACAACACAATGGAATTTCAACAGGAAGTCCAGACCAAGAATAAAGGGGTCATTAAATTTTCCGATAACAATGTCATGGACATAAGTTTGCTTGCCCACAACAATGCTCACCTGTGGAATCATATAGCATTCCATTGTTGACCCAGACTCTGCTGTTCGTATGGTCCTTGGATTTTCCCTGTCACATTCCAATTTTAGCCTAGCTGCAGTCTCTTCATTCATGACACTCACTTGTGCAGCAGTGTCAATAATTGCAGAGCAGTTACTGTTGTTGATTGAGGTCGGAATGTAGATGGTATACCCCGTCGTCTGGTCAACTAAAGTTCTGACAACATCATGAACTTTTACCATTGGTTGGCCTATTTGTTCAGAAGTCTTGGTAGGTGCGTGGCCATCAGAACCTACCGAACCTAGTTTAAAGGCTTGGCAGGTGAAGAATCCCTGGACTGATTGCTCCCTGAATTTTCACGACGTTTGTTTAGGAAGGGCTTTTTGTCTTCAAAGTCCTTCCTGGATGTCCTTCTATCCCCCCCCAATGGGCCTGACGTAGCTCTCCAGTTTGGTGAATCACTGCCTCTTGTCGTCGGAGAAGGTGATCTGTCCCATTTTCCTTTGTCACGACTTGAACGGTCAGGTGACTGGTTTCGTGACGGTGAAGACCTACTCCTGGCAACACATTCCCTGGCCACATGGCCTTTGCCATTACACTCAAAGCATTTCAATGGAGAAGGTGATCTGCGGCGTTTGTTAGGGCATTCCCTGGAAAAGTGATTGTTGCCGCCACACGTGTGGCAGGCTTCAGACCTAGTAGCACTAAGTGATCTCACACTACATGGGAATTCATAGTTGCCACAATGGTGGTGACAAGTTTCAGATCTGCCATGACTGATAGACCTAACATTAGCAGAGGTATCACTAGTGTCAAAGTTTACCCGGCGTCCTTCCACCTTTATGCCCAACCGTTGTTTATTTGCATGAATAAGACGCATGTGTTCCACTGCATCAAACATAGAAACAGGCATAGCTACAGTAGAAGACAGCAAGGCCGAAGACTTGTCCTTGCAACCCTTAGTGAATTTGTCTATGGCAAGGGTCTCCAAAATTGGCTTCGGAGTATTTGTAGGATAGGCTGAAGTGACTATCGTCATCACCCTATCGGAAAATTCCTCCAAGTCCTCCCCTTCTTCCTGCTCAAGATTCTCAAGTTGGGCACGAAGATTGGCTTTCGTACTTTTCCGGCTTTTCCCATATCTTTTCTGCATGAAATCACACAGAGTTTCAAAGCGTGCCCTAGTTTCCTGTGGCAGACTCATGTGGGCCTTAAGCGCAGATCCCGTGAGAGCAGTTGTTAAGCGAAACAACTTCTCCCTCGGGGTCCACTTGCACGCCCTGGCAATAAATTTGAACTGGTGGAACCATGGGTCCCACTCACCCATTATTTTGCCAGAAAATTTTTCAATACGGATATTCCTGGCATCCATTGAGTAACCCTGGGGGCCCCGCTCATCCTCCTCCTCGTCGGCGGAGAAGTCGCTGAAATCCCCCACAGGCGCCTCCTCGTCATAATATCTTTCAGAATTGCCGGAAGCGGAATACCCCAAAGAATTACTGGATACTTTGCGACGTCCCTTTGGGGGATCCTTCGAGCGGCTTCTCCGTTTCCCTACCGAGGCCCCACGGTTTAATGTATTTGACAGAAGGGAAGGAATTGAGGGATTCACTTTCATATTATTAGAACCCCTCCCGATCCCACTGAGCCGGGGGTCGCGGTTTGGATAGTAGACACTATCTTTTACTATGCCCTTAAGCATATCATTGGATGCATTCATGTGGGAGCCTCTACCGAAGTTAGGGCCTCCCAAAAGGTCATTAGGCTGATCCTCCTTGTGTAACATGGAGAATGACTTAGGGGCACCTCCAAGTTCTCGATGATCAGCATCATCATCTGAACCCAGACCTAAGTGTTCCTCTTTATGGGCTGCAGGGCCCAATCCGTCGTCACTATCATTGGACCGTGTTGGGCTCCCCATTTCCCCATGTTCACTCTTCAAATTTGGGGACTTGTTAGTGAGTGACATCACAGTTGCCTGGAGATCTTTTATTGCAGCAGATGTGTTATCGCTACTAGTGTTGACTAAATGTTCCAGACCATTCATCCTTTTGTCAAGGTCATCATGTGTTTTGTCTAGTTTAGCCTGAAGATCAACATGTGTTTTGTCTAGTTTCTCTTGAAGATCAACATGTGTTTTGTCTAGTTTCTCTTGAATTGTGTCAAGCCGACGATTGTTTACAGTAATGTTATTCTCTAGCTTGTCCCTAAGGCTTGACATAATTTTGTGAAGATGCTTGTTTCTTCGCTCTTCAAAATGTTCAATGTCTTTGTACTTGATCAGCTTAACATCCAATTCCACAGCAGGGTCCCAATCAATGTTTTTGAAAATCTGGATACTGGATACCATAGCCTTGGTTGTGTGTAATTCTAGAGTTTTCTCAAAAGTGAACTTGGTCACGTTATGGAACGCTTTCCATGATGTTATGGGACCAATAATTCTATCCTCAAGTAATTTGTCAGCAATGACTGTTCCAATTCCAGCTATAGTCATCAGTTCATCACGTGATGCCGAATCCAGATTAACTGGCGCCATTTTGGCTGTCAACAAGTTGTTAGTGCCTAGCTATTATAACTTAAGCTAATTTCCAGCAAGCAAACCCTGGAGCGGGATGATTAATAAGCACCAGAATTTGTTAGTAGAAGGCACAGCAAGTGGTATTTGGGTTCGCGGTTTTTCAACCAGAACTCCAAACAGGGTCCACTTGTTCTCTTATGTCATGAAACTCTTAATCTAAGGTTAATAGTTTGAAAAACCTTAAAATCTAAGGGCCATACGACACAAGGGTACACACAGTGACAATTGGCATCAATGCATTATATACAGCACACACAACAATGTCAAATTATGCAGGATACCTTATTTGGTTAGCACTCCACTAATATTGGCAAATATGTACTGTATTAATAACTTGACACTCAATTAAATAGCTGGCGAAATTTCATAAGTGTCACAAGCATAAATAATCAGTTAAATGCTTCAAAATGCCCAATTAAGTCATAGCACGCTGAACATATAGCCTATAATGACACACAAATAGCCTACAGCAAGCGATGCTACAATATAAACAAACTTTTGACAGTTGTCCAGATTTGACAGGTGGGGGGGCTCAAACAGAGTGACTCCCACTATCAATCTCAGACACTGACAATTCGAGCAAATCTGCTCAAACCGCACTGTGTTATAATTCCAATAAGATTATTGAGCTAAATATCACCCAGAGCAAGCATTAAACCAATAATTAAGCTTCCTTCTGGTGAATTTTTGCTCGAAATTTCGGCGAAATCCAATATGGCGGCCGCCTGATTCAACATGTGACAGCGCGAAAATGTCTAATTTTCGCGTCTATTTTCGATAGACAGCAACCGAAAGACATACAGCATGAATCCGTTAACTCCTTGTCGCCAATGTGGTAATTTAGCTTGGTACCTACCATTTAATACCACGGCGTCGGGGACAATCTCGTGTTGGATCTTCCAGCGTGCGTCTTGTGTCTCGCGTCTCGGTCTTGTCTCTGATTCGCCTCTTCTCGCTCCTGCCGAGACCACGGCGACCTGGCGCGCCCCTGGCGGCCACCACACTGGGATAATCTGCTTTGGCCTTGTGTAACACCTGTAAGCTGTTGTTTGAGATGCTGATTTACATACCGGTAATTACATTGAGTAAATATGAGGTATCTCTTGTAGAGGCCCACAACAAATTAAAGTCATTCTCAGCAGAAATTTATTTCATCATAATTGTATCACCAAAAAATGGATACAGAATCACACAGATTTCATGCCTTGGTCTGAAGACATCTTGCTGAAACGATACTAAAAAAGTCTACCTGGTATCCAAAAAACACCCATTATCTCATAATCCAGGTAGGACGTTATAGGTTAAAAACTATGCCTAAATCAAGTAAAACACCCAAGCGGAGTGGCTGTGGTAACTTTCTGAAATTCAGTCATTTCTGAAAATAATCGAAGCACGAGGACTTGTCATGTTATATCATTCTCCTTTGCTGTCTTCTTAACTGTTTTCACACACAGTTCTGCAAGGTGGTTTTCTCTCATGCTTTCAAAGGCGTCAATCTTTTCAGCAGCTTTTTCTCTTTCACTTGCAACATTTTAAGCAACCATCGGTGGTATTGATTATGAAACTGACAGTTTCAAGTCTGCTTTACACGCAGAAGCAGTGACGTTATCGCAGAATGCACCAAATTATGACAAGAATTGAGCTGCATGATTTAAAAATAGGTAGTAACTTGTAAAATGCAGCCACTTCTGGCCTGCACAGTGCACATGTAGTGCAAGTGTTAGAAAACTTGATGGAAGGTCTGAAGAATGTTACCAAGTGAGTGTAACTAAAATTACTGTCATTTCTTTACTATGTATTTTTGCCTGTGGGTGCAAAGCAAATTTCCATTCTTCGGATATTAAAGATTATCTATCTATCTATCTATTTAACAATTCAGTGGAAGATTTGACCAGACATAAAAAATGGTTCATCATCTTCTTCACTGGTTTCGTTTATTTGCCCAAGATTGGCCAAGACCGTCTCTCAATTAACTTCACCCAGATTTTAACATCAGACAAGTAGAGGAGCAGATGAGTAGCTTATCCATAATGTGCCATCCAGCCTAAGAGAAGACAACATATACCATTTCCGAGCTATGTATTTCAATGCACTACCCAGCAAGACACGTTTATTTATCTCATCAGGCCATCAGTAAACAGAGAAATCAATGCTTGGCCAATACAACAAACAAGTGACTTTAAAACAAACATGCTTCTTTGTACTTATGCACACAACCACCATCCTCCATAAATAGATTTTCTGATGATTTGCAGAAAGCATTTCTTGATTTGGTATCATAGATTCAAGGAACAATCAAGCTGTGGAGCATTAGGACTTGAGTGAGGGTATGCGAAAGTTTAATTCCTCTTTATTAAGACTGATCAATGGAATGGAATAGGCATGAAAATAAAGTAAACAGTATCAAGTAACAAAGTAATCGTGAGAAGTGCTGCTTCATCAAGTTAATTGCTTCTTCATTTATCAAATAACTAAATCGCAGGCTCAGATGCTCATGCTAGGCAACCCATTAATCATTGTTAGTTGTTAATTTGGCTTCAACCAAACATTACTGCTCCAACAGTGACATGTTAATGTACCACCGAATATGCTACACTAGAATACCATTAAATCTTACTCTTAAAGTTGCTTCTGTCAAATAATTGGGTTCTCTTTATGGTAAATTAGTCCAGTCACGTCTGCTATAACCACGCGCATGTATACCAATAATACTCTTTAGACAATACAAGCCATAGTGTCCTTGAACGAAGTTTAGGGTTTAAAAAAATGTACAAAGAATCCGTATGCAAAGTATTTTTTCTTTTATAGTATTTGCATATTTTAAAGAAATACAAAACTGATGGGAGCCTATGTCAAAGTCACATGACAAATTCCAATAAGAATACAACCATAGCAGTGATCACAAATTGTTATACATTGTTTGTTACTATTTGTGTGTTCAGCAGTTAGACATGAGATAAAAATGTATAAGAATCTGCAATTTATCGAACTAACAACACCAAACAATAACTGTGAATTTTGTGAAAATGTTTTTCATAGTCAACTGTCAAATTTGATAGAATCTGTGATAAATATATCAAAACACACATGTCCAGGGCATTTCTTGGGACTTTTTATATGCTAGTATATGGATGGAATAAATCGATCTACAAGCCCTAATATACTATGTCTATCAATGACTGGTACTTCCGCTCATGGCTATCACTCAATCAATGAAAGAGTGACACATTTCACACTTTAATTATGGGTGCCCAGATTCTTTAATCAGAGAGCTACACTTTAGATGCCACACTGCCTGATATTCATACAGAAGAGAAAACTCTGCATTTCACTGTCATTTTACTTTACTTTTTACTTTCACTTTCTCATTGCACATTTTTCTTTGCTATAAAAGATCAACGAAAATTAATCATATGAATCTGACTATCGCCAAGCATATAATTAATAATTTCTGGTCTGAAACTTTTTAAAGGCATACCTATTGACATCTGAAAGATTTGGAATATAGGCTCATTTGAAACAGTTTACATCAGTAACACACAAAGTGACAGCCACTGGTTTCTGACCAAATCATCAGAAATAATTAAGACAGACAGGAGCTATATTAGTCTTGGCAATCCATGCTAATGAGATCAATCTGCTGCTCTGCTCTGACCTATAAATCGTATAGTAAATTGATCCTGCCTGTGGGGTCATTGAGCTTACACTGGTTTGAAAGTATAAAAAAGAAAGTGACAGGTATGTATAAATATACCAATTCTTGATTTAATGCAGCTGTGTTCATGAATGGTATTCACTGGTGGGAAGGGGGGTAGTCATTGTGTACTGCTAATAGAAAATGTTCAGAAAGTGGCAATTAAAATGATTTGGGGAAACAAAAATATATTTGAAAGGATACGTGGATGGACCGAGACATTAAGGCGAACTGCACTTGCAACACAGGATGAATCTGTAAAAAATACGTTTTTTGCACCAGGAAACAACCTGGACTGCTGAGATTGGCATCCAGAATAATGTGGTAGATCTGAGATGCACCCCAGACCCACTAATTGCAAGAGACATTTCTTTTAATACATTCATTTACTTTTAGAGGCCTTTCTCAACATATGTTCTTATCTATTGCAAAAGAAGTAGTTTTTTTGACAGACACTGCCCCCCAAGGAGGGGTCACATCCCAAAAGATTGTCACATGACCGTATATGCATAATGCATGGACCACTGTAACTGGTAAAAATACCGTGCAAGCACGTAAACACTTCACGCAGGCGCATGTGCAGATACAAAATTGGTACAGTTTGGTTAATGTACAAGGTAGAGTTATTGTCGGAACGCTGATTTCGTTGAGTATATAATGCCTTATCCAGTTTGGGGTACAGAGCTATCACGTACAGACCCTCCAGCAGCCTACATACCACTTCCCTCATATTGCCCCCCCTCCCTTTCCACTCTCCAGATAAGAAAGTACAGAAAAGTAAAAAAGAACAGGATTTGATAATAAATTCCAGATGTAGGTCTACATCAAGAAGGACCAAGTCTCACAATTTATGTCTAGTGACACATGATGACAGCTTGGGTCACACTTAAAACACCCCTTTTAGTAGAAAACTTATGGCCTACTTATAGCTCAGATCAAAACATGTCGGAGAGCAGGAGGTTAGCATTATTTTTCCAGGTGACGAGAAGCATCGTTTCGTATGGATTTAAGAAATGCACATGACTGAACTTCTGTCATTCCCGAATTTAGGCAGAAATAAAGCAACATGTGTAGTTTGACAGCAGCAGGTGCGACATGCAATGAGTTGTGCTAGGACAAAGATTGTATCCAGCCGTGTGGGCAAATGCAGTAGTTCCTCGATGTAAAAATGTCACAATATTTTACGGAACAAGTAATGAGCCAAGTTGTGTCTGTCAGACTAATATGTCATCCATTAAACCGCCCCCTCAGGATATGACAAATGCCCATGCACAGGAAGTGATGGGGTTATGCCTCCGGAAGGGAACACCATGCACAGGAAGTTGCTGCTGCCTCCTATTGAGTAAAACATTCCATCTTCCAGACTTTTGGGTCTTAAAAGGTTTAGGGTTGCGCCTTGCTTTTTGCGGGTAATCAGTAATGTTGTAACATCCATTCACAAAAGTCAGTTGGTTTCTGGGTGCATACATAAGCTTACAGTGTTTATATATGTATGGAAAGCGACCCTATTGCTTCTATAATCATCTACATTCAATTTTCTATAGCGTCAGTGCACAAGATAGAATAGATGTAAAATCAGCAGTACAAAGGCAAAAATGTAACATCAGTGCCATTAACATGGTTCTACTCATATTTTATAAAAACAGTCACAAATGTAAAGTGCATAATAACAGCTGACATAAATTTTCCATATGGAAAATACAGCTCACTAGGGCAGTCTCTTGCCATTTGCATGGCGGGCCTTCATTCACTGACAAAAAAAAGGAAATGCCAACATAATACCTCCTGGGTAGCACATTGTCCCTCCCCATCCACCAGAAATACACCAATCACAAGATTCTATAGAAGGCGAGCCACTCCTGATCAACTCAAATCATATATAATTCTTTCAAGCTGTGCAGCTATATTCTCCTTTTTATTCAAATTTCTGCTCTTTGAAGTCTGATACTGGTGGTTTCTGTGACTGCTGATTGCTCTGAAATTTGTCAAAGAGCAAAGAATGCAGAATACCTCCAAGAATAACTCCATCAACGGGGCTGACACTGCTAATTGCAATGTATTCAGTAACCTCTGGATGAAGAAAGCAGTCAAAATCTCTCTTTTATTTTCCTAAATGACGAACTCCTAAACCTTAAAACCCCTCTTGGCCTCCTCCATTAGTCTGATAACTCAGCATGGTAAAGAGAACAAACATTGTTTGTTTATTACAGAAAGGTTGCCAGGACTGAGACAATTTAACAGTCGCTGCCCATTTACTCTTTATTTTGCAATTTTCTCATTGTAGGCCAGTAGGGCATTGGTGAGAAGAAGTATCATTATTGCTCATTTCATTGCCAAATATGTGTGACTTGCCATTTCCCTTTCTCCATGAAGTTCTCAGAACTACAATTAAAGTAGCTATTAATTCTGTAACTGTAATTGAAGGTTTGATTTAATATTCATGATAAAGTGGGTGTGATATCCAATCAGAACCTGAACTTCACATCTAATTTTGGGTCATCTAATTTGGGTTTCAGTTATAGCTCTCAAAACCAAATTGAATTTGACAGAGTTCTTCTGAACAAACTGGAGGTTGATTTGAGGCATTGTGTCTTTAGGCTATGTGACAAATATGGAAAACAACAAACACCTGCATTATTGATAATGTTATTTATGAACTTCTGCTTTGGTCTTGCATAAGATCTGTAAGAAGACCTACTGGATATACAAATTAATATGTGTACGAGTAAATACAGGTATTGTGGATCATTCATCTTATGTTGCAGGTCATTCCTGGCAGGTCTAGTCATTTTGTGTTCATAATCCATAGACCTATAGATCAAAAAATGGATGTGTCAATAGGTGCAGATAAACTTTGATGTCTTCAAACGCAGGCAGGCAAATAAAAGTTACAAGGGAAGAAGTTGCATTGAACACCCAAGCTGAAGTAACTACCTGAAATTCAATCAAATGTGAATCAAATGAAGCTTCTTCCATGTTTTTGTTGTCCTTTCCGATCCTCTTTACTGTTTTTCACACAGAGTTCCGCAAGGTGCTTTCTCTCACACAATCAAAGGTGCAATTCTTTTCATCAGCTTTTCTTGTTAACTCAAACATTTTAAGCAAAGACGGTTCTATTGATTTAAAAACACATGTTGGTTTTAGTGAAATCTGCAGGCTTTGCAAGCAGATGCAGTCAGGTTACAAAATGGACCTAATAAAAGGAAAATTGGCTGCTTCAATTTTGATGTACTTCATACATAGCATACGACAGGCTTTTTTAAAAGATCTTGGTCAGGAATTACTGCCAAACTCACCACTTTCCAACTTACACAAAATGTATTTTTATTTCGGCCTATCTTATGCAAAATTTTGTCAGGAATTCAAATTTGAAGAAAAAATGCACCTACTCTTCTATTTTGGTAGTTACACCCTTATTTGTAAAGCCCCCTCATTGGGGCGTTTCAGATGTATACCACAAAATATTATAAATTTCTGTTGGTCAATGGCTTCAATAATATAGCTTCTCTAATACCACTTATAAATATACTTGAATTCTAAGATGGTCCCCCAGAAACTACGATGACTACATGGGTATGAATAATTTCTTGAAATGACAAACATTTTTTTGGTGCTAAGTCGCGTTTTTTTAATATTTCGCTTAATTTTCAATATGCACACATAATTTTTATACCATCATTCTCGACGGAAAATAAGCTTCAATTTGAGTACCAACAACCTATATTTCTGATAAGTTTAACTCGAACCATGAAATTGCTATTTTCAGAAATAAAATTCCAAATAACTTGCATTTTTTCATTTTGGCAGATATCGAAAAACTAACACAAACTCGTTTTAATATAACTGTATGGGCATAACGAGTTCGACTTTCAGACCTGTATGACAAAAATTGAACAAATGCAAGTTATTTAGAAAAATGACATAATTTTTTCACACATCTTGAAGTAAAAAGCATCAGTTTCATGTTTTGTGTGTGTGATCCTAAATATGCAAAGCAAGGATATTTTTATGTAATCTATTGCGTTCGTCTGGTCCTTCTGAACACTTTGATATGTAATTCATATCCATAAATATCTCAGATGACGTTGATAAAATAAAATGAAATAGGAACCTCATGCCATTTTTATAGATTGTTTTTACTTTTGTCACTTGACTTTATTCCCATATTCTGGTCACAGAGCAGCATGCATTGGTGCAAATTATTAAAGCTTGGTGACATTTCAAACTTTAGACAATAGAGAATGTCATGGTACTTAAGGCTTAGTATTTACTAAGAGCGATTGAGTGTACAAACCATGTATTTCGGTCTAAGTGCACTTTCCAGTTTTGACACCTCCCCTTCCTTCCTCGGTTGTTGGCTGTTGTTGGTGCGAACAACTCTAATCCTCACTTCTTATAAATACTCCGGACACGATTATCAAGTGTCGCATTGTTAAACGAACGCTTGCACGGAGCTCTGCTCGTTTGACAAGTACACCTGCACTGCACTGCACGAGACCACGCTGCCTAACTTCACTTCATTCATCACGCCATCTTCATAGTTCTTCATCTCGGT
The DNA here is from genome assembly GCA_026936325.1 of Platynereis dumerilii. Classification (NCBI taxonomy): domain Eukaryota; kingdom Metazoa; phylum Annelida; class Polychaeta; order Phyllodocida; family Nereididae; genus Platynereis; species Platynereis dumerilii. The sequence continues at coordinate 441,667 of JAPTHN010000170.1, forward strand.
AAGCCTATTCGGGCCACATGAAGTCAATGAGCTGATTGCCTGCTGTTTTAGCGCTGTTTACCCGTCCTGGAGAACTTTTGTCATTCTAGCCACGCTGGCAGTCTGACACGTGTTTCTACTGACAGCCCGACCAAACTGGGTCACTGTCTAAATCTATAAGCCGTTAGTGTTGTTTAGCACTGAGTGAACTATTTACCGTATTGTTACGATTAAACGGCAAGAAGAAGAAATTTTCTATGAAGTTCTGAGAACAGAGGCTTTAGGAGACGAGAGAAATAGAGCTCGGTGGTCTGAATGGACAGCAGTGATATCTACTAAGTGCAGTGTTTAAGCAGGGGAGTGGGTCTAACGTCTGGACCTGTTCCACGAGCGACAACTTTACTTCCACTACTCGTAACGTGCCTGTGGGAGTGATTTAGGGCTAAGTCTCCGGCACCTAAGACCGTGGGAGCATAGAGCCCAGGACATTTGAAATGGGGAAAAATAGAACACACTATTGTTCTGTTTGCCGTCGGCCAGTCAGCGGCCACGACGGGCCAACCGGGAAAAAATGCCAATTCGGCCCCCCCCCCGAGGAAAATTTCAACATGTATTCATCCCGGAGAAGACAACAAGACCCCCAGCCCCACCCGGGTAGTCAGATGCCTTCCATGGCCGGGACGAGGCCAAACGTCCAGACAACTCATATGGGATTGCGCTCCCGGGTGCCCCCGGGGAGTGAGCAGGGCTCGCTCATCGACCTCAGCCCGGACAACTCGTGGCTGCGACGCCATCAACAGTCTCCATCTGTTCGATTCGCCCCGACGTCCCCCCGTTCGCCCCGTGGGGTCGACAGATACGGACATGACCAGAGTTCATCAGCCTCGGCGAGGCCGTTATCCCCACCCGGAGTGCTGAATTTCGACGGGGGAATTTCGCAGCCCCCCCCCCCCTCTACCTACGTTACGTCATCCCGGCTATGGTGAGCATGGCCTTCCCCCCCCACTGTGGCGTCGAGAAGTGCCACCGCATGCAAGGGATGGTTTCGATACTAATGGACGCCGTGCAAGGGATGGTTTCGATACTGGACGTTACAACGATGGCCGCGATCGCCTGGGACCCCCCGGCGGGACTCACCCCCCTGGGAACCAGTCCGTACCGTCTACAACGGCAGCTCGGGAGTTACCAGTATGAACTTTGGGAGTACGAATCCTCCGACCACTTCGAGTCGTTACCATGCTGGGCGAGACCCAACACTGAACTCAATTGGAAGTTGGCATGGAATTTCTAAGCCAAAGAACAGCAGCAGCTGCAGTGAATGGTGAGTTCGCTTCATTAAACGAATTCTTAGACTGTAATGCTGAGTGCGATGAGATTCGCTCATTTGTCGATTCAAACGGGAATGTGCAGGTTAAATCAGTTAGATCATCCCGTGCTATTGTATCTCTGTACAAATGGCTTGAAGCCTGGTTGGTTTACATGATGTTGCTAGCAAAAATATACGGATTCAATGTGTTCTATCAGATGGCCCGGTACATGGGTTTTATTATAAATATCGCCCAGAAATTCAAAATTGCGAGTGTACTCTCGTATGACGTCAGACATCGTCAACGCCTGGCTCAAGCCAGAAATCTAGAATTTAGTAAACTGGATCATGAGTTGTTCGTCACAACATTTGACGTAAATGCTGCTAAGGTATCTAAATGTCAGAAGTGTGGTTCCACTGATCACGTCACCAGTGATTGTTTTCGTAAATCTGGTTCAGGGAATAGGGCTTCAGGTTCCAACTCCAATTCCAATTTTCGTCCCCAACAGAAATCAGGGGGGGACAAAACAGAAATCTGCTATATGTTCCAATTTGATAAATGCAGATGGGGTGAAAAATGCCGCAGACAACATGTCTGTGCTTCCTGCCAAGGCCCAAAGCCCCAGTGCACTTGCCCCAATGCAAAGTGCAAGGCAGCTACCTTTAGCTCAATGGTATCCAAGCCTTAATGTCGCCTTCTGGGAGAAGTGTCTCCCTCTTGTTTATCCTCATACTCAAGCCAAGGGAATTCTAAATAGTATAACTTCTGGGGTCAGAATAGGCAGGCAGCCTACCGATTGTACTATAATTAGCCCTAATTGGCCCTCGGCCCTTGAGTTTAGAAATGAGGTCAATGACATTATCCAGGCTGATTTGGAAGCGGGTAAGCTTCATGGTCCATTTACTGAGCCACCTTATGATAGGTTTATTGTTTCTCCCTTAGGGGCATTTCAAAAAAGGAACTCGAGTAAGGTCAGAGTAATACATGACCTCTCGTACCCCAGCATAGGTTCTGTCAATTCCTTAATTGATTCTGATGAATATACCCTTACTTACGCATCGATTGACGACGCAGTCAATTTTATTGTCAATATGGACAGTGAAGCTATCTTTCTTTCAAAGATGGATCTAAAAGATGCGTTTAAATCGGTATTTATCGACCCAGTGGATTGGCCACTAATGGGGTTTTCTTGGATGGATCCTGCGGGATGTACTCAGTATTATTTCAGTAAGACCCTCAATTTCGGACTTAGATCCGCCCCATTTCTATTTGATTCCATCGCAGATCCATTGTTGCAGATTATGTTTCATAGGGGGCTTAGACCCACAGCCATACGATATGTAGACGATTTTCTTATCATGGCGCCCTCTGCCGAGGATTGTGCAACTAGTCTAGATTTGATGCTTTCTGTAGCCAGAGAGGCTGGCTTTGTCATACAGCAGTCTAAAGTTACTAGTCCGTCCAGAATAGTAGAATTTCTAGGAATAGTGATAGATACTTGTAGAGGTGAACTTAGGATCTCGCAGGATAGACTTGATGAACTCAAGACTGAGGTCACTCACTGGTTAGGTCAAGGGACTTTAACGAAGAGAAAATTGCTTAGCATCATCGGAAGATGCGCATTTGCCTCAAAAGTCATAAGGGGTGGCAAACCCTTCCTAGCTAGGTTATTCGCTGCTGCCAGGTCAGCAAAAAAGCTCCACCATAAAATTAGGCTCCCAGCTGAAGCTAAGCGGGACTTAGAGTGGTGGGCAGCATGCATCACCGCAATTAATGGTGTAACACTCTACAAGCCTAACTGGTTGGGGCGAGTGAGGCATATCCATACGGACGCCTCCAATCAGGGGCTAGGAGCTTGTTTAGATAACTGTGAATGGTTCTTCCTCTCTTATACAGGGTCTCGGTCTTGGATGCTGCAGGAGTCGATTAATTGGCGGGAAATGCATGCCGCTGTTCTGGCATTGCACACCTGGGCTCCAGCGTTAAGTGGGTCTAGTGTGATCTTTCATATAGACAATACCACTACTTGTTATATTTTGAATAGCGGTTACACTCAGGTAGACGCCCTCATGTTCTTTGTTCGCCATTGGTATATGATTTTGGAGTGCTATAGCATAACCGTGGCCCCTGTTTATATATCGACTCATGAGAACACTAATGCGGACGATTTGAGTCGCTTGAGAGTCGATAGTTTTTTGGATCGTAACCCCTCAGCTGATAGGGTCATGACCTGGCCCGATGAGGGATTTATGGATTCTAGTTACTAGAATGTTCTATCTTTCGATTTTCAGGCCTTGACACCAGGGCATCTGCGCTCATCGCATCTGGCTGGGCCCCACGCACTAGAATGGCGTATTCAGCGGCTGTCTCACGGTATCGTAAATTCACCGAGACTTATTCTCTCCCTTCACTTCCCCTCATTGAGACTAATTTGCTTAGATATGTTGCTTATTTATCTTCTCAGGGTTTGACCAGTTCTACAATTTCAAATTACTTGTCTGGCCTACGGGCTTGGGTCATCGCACTAGGGGGCGTTGAACCCACCATCTGGACGCCAAGGCTCCGCCTGGCGGTGAGGGCGGTATCACGTACTGATTCGCCACCAAGACAAGTTAGTCCCATAACGTTTCCTATTCTATCTGATATCATACATTCATTGGTTTACGGTCATGATAGCTTAATGATTTCCTCTGCATTGTTGATTCACTACTTCGCCTGTTTAAGGGCGTCAGAGATATGCATCGACCCAAATACTGGCTTAGCCCCCCTTAGGGACTCTGTATTATTTCCATCATCTGACAGGATGATATTTAGGGTCATCTCTTCGAAGACAGCCTCTAGAGGGTTTACAGTTCATATCGGGTGTTCTAACCACCCTATTTGTGCACCATGCACTCTTAGATATTTCTTGTCTCAGTTTCCAGCCCCTTCTACTTCTTATTTATTTTCAACTTCAGAGGGCGTGCCGTTGGATTACCCGACGTATAATAACTCCATAAAATCTTTGGTGGCTAGAATAGGATTAGACCCCCAACTTTATTCTACTCATTCTCTCAGGGCGGGTGCAGCAACACAGGCTGCCCAATCAGGCCTTCAGGAGACCCAGATTCAGAGGCTGGGCCGATGGAAATCGGATGCTTACAAATTGTATATGAGGCCCGAACCCTCATCCTATTCACACTTCGCCCCCCACCTAGTTCATAACATTCACCCAACTCCATTCACAAGTAACAAGTAGGCAGCGTGGTCTCTCAAAACAGGTCTTTCGACCCCACCCGCCTCACTTCACAGCTCTTGGGTGTTTGGCTCCACCAAATGTTTGGGCAACCCCAGAGCATTTATCTATCTATGTTTTCTATCTGTGTGTTAGTCTTCTCTTGTTTTATGTCTAGTCTCTGAGTGTGCTTGTTATGGTCTCCGGACATGTGTGATTGGTTTGTCTTGTCCTTCTTGCGTCTATGTTTTGATAATAAACGCACTGCGACCATCTTTAAATTTACACCCTGTGTTTGTATTTACTCAATTAAGGCTTAGTATTTACTAAGAGCGATTGAGTGTACAAACCATGTATTTCGGTCTAAGTGCACTTTCCAGTTTTGACACCTCCCCTTCCTTCCTCGGTTGTTGGCTGTTGTTGGTGCGAACAACTCTAATCCTCACTTCTTATAAATACTCCGGACACGATTATCAAGTGTCGCATTGTTAAACGAACCCACCCGCCTCGAATCCCAAAAAGGAAAATTTTTATAATTTAAATATTTCAAAATTACACCCGGTTATCTGATAGTGTCATGTGAATCCACCATACTCAAAATACAATTACACTGTATAAAAATGTTGTTTAAATCCGTTTTTATTATTGTGTAAAAATTTACATTCATACAGTGTCACAGGTTTGCTTAAAAATTTAGTAAATATTATTACTTTAATGGTTACAAATATGTAAGGCAAAAATATATACCTAGTAAAAAGGTATAAAAAATTCATAAAATATGTCTCAAAATATTGATTCATCTGTAACCGGTTCCATCTACGATTGGCTGCGTCCAATATCCTGTTCTGTATACCTTGGCTGCGTCCAATATATCCTGTTCTGTATACCTGAAAAGACAATAATTATTGATCATGTCTAAGGCTGTGACCTTAAATCTCATTATTTACCTACTCTAAAAAATTAAAAAAATTAATTTAATAATTTCAAATCATGGACATTGCCAGTGGGGCAACCCCAGAGCATTTATCTATCTATGTTTTCTATCTGTGTGTTAGTCTTCTCTTGTTTTATGTCTAGTCTCTGAGTGTGCTTGTTATGGTCTCCGGACATGTGTGATTGGTTTGTCTTGTCCTTCTTGCGTCTATGTTTTGATAATAAACGCACTGCGACCATCTTTAAATTTACACCCTGTGTTTGTATTTACTCAACTTCAATTATCATGAATCTTTGACATATTTCAAGAAAGAGACAGTTGAATTCTGATGTTTGAAAATGTTGTCACCAAAAATTTGCATTTTTCGCACGTTTTCTCAAGTAAATGACAATATAGCGACTTTGAATCATCACGAAGACACTTAAATAGGTCATCATCAGAAAGAGCACAATTTTGTACACAAGATAGAATATATTTTAGAATCTCTGATACGTTTTTGTGACATCAAGAATTTTTTCACACTTGTGGTAGTAACTCCTGACCAAGATTTTAGAGCCTGTCATACAGAGTGAAGTTGCTTCAGCACCTGCATACTTGATTTAAGCTCAGAATTGTGAGAAGGGAAATTTTAAGCAGGATACGAAGTAGGGAAAACTATTTATTGGTAGCTTATCATGAGTGGCATACCAGCTGAACAATAGCAGCTGCATAGTATGAATTGTTCGACATGAAATTGCTTTTCTGTCAGATACACTCTAAAAACTAAAGTTCTAATAAGATACCAATATTGGTATTTCAGCTTGTCCCGTATTTTGAACACCTTTTGATTAAATAAAAAACCATTAACAATTGGTATTTTAAAAAACCAGTTGCATTTGTACAAGAAAAAATCAGTATTGGTTTTTTGTTTAATTTGCAGGAAGTCAGTAGTGAATATTAATGTTTCAAATTGCAGATACTGTAATTCCATCATAGAAATCCATTTATATTTACATGCATACAATAGAAAACGCAATTGGTTTTTTATTCCTTGAAATTTGAAATCTTTGAGATTTATTATTAATTGAAAATTAAACCATTTCCTGTACTTATGACAACCAGTATATCACTAAAAATATCAAAATTGATTCTCCCATTATGCGTCGGTGGGCATTCTATAAGACCTTTTTAAAAATGTTGTTGTATGGAAAATACCAAATTTGATCTATTATGATCCAAATGCAGGTTTACCAGTATTTCAGCATTAGTATCAATAAATCTTTTTTTCACGCTTCTCTTAAAATATTACGTAGTTAAAAGTAAATAAAAATAATAATGATTCCATGGATCTGATTTCAATGTTTATTTTTGCATACAGCGTATACACACTCACACACATTCATAATAATTGTAAATATTAATATTACAAGTTTAAAATTTATTGAAAAACCAATATTGACACTCATTTATCAGAGTTTGGCCTTGGAAATAAAAACATCACAGCAGTCATTGGTAATCAAACACACAGAATGAAAACACAGCAGTCATTGGTAATCAAACACATGAAATGAAAACATCATAGCAGTCATTGGTAATCAAACACACAAAATGAAAACATCACAGCAGTCATTGGTAATCAAAACACAGGAAAGCAGCGATTAAAAAAGTGTGAATTGATTGAAATAAAGACACATTACATGTAGAAAATGTTACATTGTTTATGACTTCGGTTATATTTCCAAGAGCGGCAAGCCAGGGTGGCAATGCCAATCGAAATGCCAGCATCATTAGTTTGGTATCAAAGTCTTCAGTAGCCAATCTTGAGGATGGAAGGATGGATGGATGATTGGGGCTTTACGTCCTGTATTAGTGCACTTGGTAGCCTAACTTGGACAGTGGGGGACAAAGCAATGAGTCCGGCTAGAGCTGGATTCCAACCCGGGACTCAGCAATTGGTAGTCCAGCACGCTATCGCGAGACCAACCTTGCCCTCTCTTTAGCCAAGAGGATATATTCTGTCATTATTAATGCACAGTATTTGGATGGTATGATTGTTGGTTGCATGCAGTTATCCTTCTCGTATCACTATTTATGCGCTTTTAGGTCAAATCGGTTGGATGAAAGGTGAACGACTTAACTGAATTGAACCTTGCAGTGTACATCATTGGGATCCTGAAAGTGGATAAGCATTGGTATCCAAATATCACTTTATGCAAAAAAAAAAGAAAATTACTCAGTCAAAGTTGTCATTATATACAAATCTAATACTTTATCTGCAAAACTTTCGATGGAACTTTTGGTGTTAAAACTCAACATTTCATTACTGACTAACATTTACAATTTCATTATTTTGTAGTTTCCCTACGCAATGGCAGAATATGAATTCTGAATTCTTGTCTTCTCATTGTGTGATTTATCAATAAAGATCTCATACTGTTTGCACTCACCTCAATATTGCAAAAAGGAAGTAGATATTTTCCTTTGGTATTCTAGGCGGGGCAAGGCAACCATGTCCTGGTGAGATCTGAAATAGCAGGTAGATGCATCCATGAGGAGGATAATGCAAAAAATATATCAAATGACTTTATTAAATTAAATCAATGCCTTGGTTGTGCAACATCCCCTGTTCACTCATTATTTGACTTAAGATTGGCCAAAACAAGCTCATTTTAACACAATAGAATATCAGAATACTATACAATAAGTATTTGTCTATTGGAAAAGATAAGGAAGGGCTGTTATTCAACTTACGTACCTTGAGAAGCATTGTCTATATTTTTCCCAACTTGCTTTATGGCGCAAACTTCCTCCAAAGGTAGTTTTTTGTATTAAGGGCCTCAGTAGGAACATGCCATTCTTCATCTGAAACAGAAAGTAAAAAACTATCTTTAAAAATGTCAAAGATTTAGAAATATCAGCAAAACTATCGTAAAACGGGGTTAAATTGATAATCCGGGGTAAAGTTGTCAAGCTATTTTGGAACAGTTGGAATTTGTGCCATTAAGTGGGTAAAAATAGCTTGGCAACTTTACCCAAGATTGCCGACTTTACCCCATTTTACGGTATGTAATTTTGTATAATTCACAGGCATATGTACGTAACACATTTCACCTCAAGAATAGTAAAGCACATCAAAAACACTATACAACTCAACACAATGTGGGGTAAAAATTTGAGGGTGGCTTTATCTTTGTCAGAAAAATGTAAATATCAGATATGAAAATAATAACATTATTATCATAATTAATGTAGTATAGGTGTCAGCACAATTGGGCCAATAGTAGGTAAGTTGTATGTGAAAGAAGCAAAAATGTTTCAAAAGAGAATTAAAATCCCAGATCATACCATGGGAACGGCTTACCAATGCACAACTTACCCAAAATAGGCCCAACCTGTTTTTTGTGTGGAAATCTGCCACTCCATTAAATGCCAAATTACACAATTGAGAACAATAATGTTGGTCCTCAGAGTACATACATTCAACCAAAAATACTAAATTATTGATAGACACTTATCACATTATATATAATATTTGGCAGTTTTTTGTTCGTAATTTTGATGGTTCTTCAATTCAACCCTGCAATTGGTGGCACAATACCCAAGTCTCCCCTACGGCAGACAACTGCTGAAAATTATGGAACTGGGTATTCAATATGCCAAACCACAAATTCATGCCTTAAATTATCATGAATCCTTTTACAGGCAGAATGCAATATTCACAGTATATCAGAACAATTAGTGGCTCAACACTATCCACGTGTTTGATTTATGTATAATCACTATAATGTCATATATATGAACCAGACATTGTGTACACCTTACCCAAATAAACACAATTGCATTCATAATGCATATTTCTTAGGAGTTTAATTAAGGAATTAAAAAAACTTACCAAGTTCTTCTCAATCTTCTGCACACTAACATGCACACTCTTCTACTGCTGTGTTGAGACTAATAAACTCTGCCTTAAACCTTCTTAAGTCTTGATTGATGAACAAACAGCTTTTCTTGTCAGACGACATGTTAACAGTTTTGTGTTTGTAGATGAGGTCAACCGGTGAGTGAGCCCTGAGGGATTATTAAAATACCTATTTAGATATTGACTGATATACAGCATAGTCAGTCCTCTCTCTTAAAACTTCTAAATAAAGTAACATGCATGAATTTTAAAAACATGAACCAAAACATTAACATTTCATACATCTCAAATCATTGTTCCACAAGTATATTAAAATGGATCATAATAAAGGTGCTTTTCCGAGAGTTTGGTTTTTATAAATACCATTATTCCCCATGACCAAAACCAATTTTCAAGAAAAATACCACTTGCTCTGAAGAAAACCAAATATAGTTGAAAAATACCAAACTGGTTTTTTATTGTACACACTGGTTTTGCACAATACCACTAATATCCTAATTTTTTTAATTGTAGGACAAGGAAACCTCCCAAAAGGAGACAATGAATTACATAACCACTTCTACATTTTACTGGCACTTTATTAATCTATCAAAGCAACTCAGAGGGCCTTTACTTATCTCTTTGAATTCATATTCTAAAATTGTATGAACATCTGAAGACCACTGATGTTCGGCACCTTTATCACTGCCCTTTTAGAAGATAAAGAGAGATAAAAAGTTCTTGCTGTCAAGAAAATACTAATTAATGAGTTGAGGACATGTAAACTTGCTGATAAACGTATAAGAATTTTGTGATATGCTTTCAGAAATAATACACTTTAGTACATGTGTAAGTACATCATCTTCGTCAGTGGTTTTATTGAGGTCTTGTTCATGGAAAACTTTCTAGCCTACTATTCAAACCTGAAACTGAAGAGGAGCAGCAGGAAGGTTCTACCACCAGGTTTACAAGATCAAGAGAAGGCAGCATCTATCCCTTTGTCATCTATGAATGCAATCAGAATGCATTACCCAGTAAGCCCATTTATTTTTCTCATCAGGTCATCAGTAAACAGAGAAATCAATGCTTAGCCAACACGACAAACACGTGACTTTATAACAAACACGCTTCTTTGTACTTATGCACACAACCTGCATCCTCCATAAATAGATTTCATGATGATTCCCAGAATGCATATCTTGGTTTAGTCACTGCAATCAAGCTATGGAACAATAGGACCTCAGAGATCTGATTGGTTACTGAACCGAAATATGTGAGGATCTTGTATGGAAAATGTCATATCAATGGCAAATCTTCAAGTATAATCACAATGAAAAGCTTCTGTACAATAATGACACAGAGAAACAACTTGCCACCTTCAACGCGTCTACTACAGACTCATTTCGATCCACAATTCATTGCAGGCCTTCTAGCATGTGCTGGTGATGTCACAAAGCAATTGTGAATGAGCAGATGTTGATTCTTTTGTTTTCATGGACAACCAAATCACAGAAACCGGTGCTAAGGTCATTCATTGACCATGTAGAGGAGAGCGGGGCACAGTGAGACACTTTTTTTATTTTCAAGTGTTCCGAAATGTTGGCAGTAACGAGTTAAATGAGATCAGGTCCACATTATAGGTACTGACGTTGGGTATATTGTCCAGTAGTTTCAGGTTCCTACCTTTTACAGGTTTGGAGAAATTTTGAGTTGCGTCCATGCTCGTTAAGTGTCTCACTGTGCCCCGTGGGCGGGGCACAGTGAGACAGCAGGCGGGGCACAGTGAGACAGGACATCTGCTGCCATAACCGCCGATCCACAGGACCTGCGGAATTGTTCTATCAATTGTTGCTATAGAAACTACTGTACTTTATAAAAGCAGCTGGCTAGGTGATTTTTTAGGTCCGTTTTTGAGCATTTTTCGAAACTTCTTCGCACAGGACACATTCACGACTTATTTAACTTGCCGCACCTGTTACATACTAATCAAAATTCTTTTTGATGCTTCTCTTTGGATATGTCTCACTAAAATCAGTAGTTTATCGCAGGCATTTTGTTTTTAATAGTGAATTGTAAGCTGTGCCTTACATTCAGGTCGTTTTGAGTGTATTTTATGATGTCTCACTGTGCCCCGCCTCCAACTGTCTCACTGTGCCCCACGCAGCTCTCTTCATAAAATTTTTTAATCCTGCGGACCGGATGCCTGTATTGTGGTTCATCATCTCACTAAACTAAGACAAATAATCAAGGTTTGAATCCCTGGCAATTGATTTGCATCATACCGTTTTTCTTGGGAATTATAACAAAAAGTCGTTTAGCAAAATTATTTACTTTTACTGGCTAAAAACCAAAATATTGAAATTCCACTCTCACTATGCTGTGTAGGCATTCCGGATATAGGTCAGACTCTCACTTACTTACTTTTTGTACTATACAAAAGAGGGTTGATCTGTAAACAGTACCAGCTAGACGCTACGGGCTTTGTCTCACTGTGCCCGCCGTCTCACTGTGCCCCGCTCTCCCCTACCCCTGATAGGCCCAATTGCTGAAGTCATGCTGAGGCGACCTGCCAGTCTGCTTTTTGAAACATAATTTTTCAAATGTTTTTAGATCAGCTGTGAAGCACAACTTAATAGAAAGTAAGAGCATTTTCCTTCAGAAGTCCTCTGTTTACTTACCTAGGGCTTGTAGCATGGTATTGTGTACAGTGGCTTTTTTTCAGACTGGAAAGCTTGTTATTTCGACATGATATGTCATTTGGACATGGCATGTATCTGATTGACTAGAGGAGAATGTGTAGTTTTCAGAAATATATGGTTTGCTATGTGTTGGTTGATTCGCCTATCACCATAAATCAAAATTCTGCTCAAAAAACGCCTTTTTTTTCTTGTTTATAGCTCATTCACAAATAGTACTGCTTATAAAGGGTGATGCTTTTGATATTTTAACAATTTTCGGAATGAAATAATTGGTTCAGTATCACAGACTGAAGCACAAAGAACATATTTAGCTAAAAAAATTATGGTTTTACAGTGTTAGCGTTCGCCAAGGGAATTTTTTACATGAAGATGTCACATAGTTTGAAAACAATTAATTTTCTTACATGCACTTTTGACCTCTCCTGAAATATATATGCTTATATATGGAATATAGCTAATGGCTGCGTGGAAGCCCCATAGTATCCCTCTTCTACACCAACACTTCTTCAGTTCCTGAGACCGTTATATGGGCACATTTAGGATACTTTTGCATTGCTTATGCAAATGTTCACAAGTACGTCGCGTTTTACATATTCGTAGGTTTAGATGTCAAACTTTTAGGGGCAAGGTTGACATTTTTTTACTGATATTTGTGCATCAAACTGCGATACTGGACAAAATATTGAGTCTCTAACCATCATATTGAACTTGTTAGAGCTGATCTTAGTGCGTTCACAAGTACGTCGCGTTTTATGAAACCGACACTTCCTGCTTCTACGTCACCTTGGCTGTGCCAATAGCATGGATACTTGTGAATAGTCATTAGAAAACATATTTAGGAAGCAAAAAAAAAAAATTGAGAGAAATCTGAACTCAATTATGTGCAAAATTAGCATATTTTTAAAAATATGATAAATGAGAGAAAATTTTCAAAAACCATATTTTTCTCCTAATTATACAATAGACAGGTAATTCTGGATTAAATCCAATATCACTACTGCCAATTTGAATTATTTTCTTCAATGGAACATGCATTTATTTTCAAATGAAAATTGCTTGGGATATTTTTGGGACAGTCAAAAATCTGCTATTAACTTGGAACAGAACCCAAGACCCAACATCCAAAATCAAGTACTATGTCTAATAATCTGGTTCCCTAGAACTATTTGGAACAGAATTTCCTTATTTTGATACCTTCATCTCTATAATATTATATCACATGATTTCTTGTTAATTTCAGGGAATTTATCGTAATTGCAATATATAGTGTTTAATAATCATTTATCAATTTTAAAAGGTTAAATAGATTTTCCACTATGTTTTAACCATGTTCATTATTAATTTCATATTACTTGACCCCCAATTTCATTTTTTGTGCATGTACTAATCATTTACTTTGATCCAAAGATAACACTAAAATTGACTTTGGCTTGGTTTTTGTTGAGCATAGTCAACGCTGTTATGGCTATGGTTACCATTTTTTCCAAAGTTGGTCAACACTATATCATGAACGTTTCCTGGTGGTTTGGTAGCTTTAATACTTATACTTTTTGATGCACAAGTGTTTTGACCAACTGTGGAGAATTCAATTTTTGCAGGGCGAAGCTTAAGGTGCAGCTCCTCACTGCCTGCAGTTAGAAATGTGGAACCCCATCAAAATATACTCCAGTATGTGTACTATAAGTGTTCCAAAAAATTAACTTCCTGGATTAAGTGGAAGTAGTTATTTTTTTGAAGAAATAAACCATATTCCAGTGCTGTCACGATTCACCCCAGTGTACTGATTCCATCCTTCTGGATTTAGTTTCCCTAATATATTAGCTATCAAAATATAAGAAGTACTTAATTGTACTACAACTTTCATTTTTCATCATTGGTGGCCAAAATGTGTACACAATAGTGTGCTACAAGCCCTAGAACTTCTTTCTGCTCCCCTCCTGGAAGACCAAAATTATTACCCCTGGTGGGATTCAATTAAGTTATATTCTATTCTATTCCATTATATTCTGTTCTATTCCATAAGACTTTTTGAAGCTACTTGTAACTCATCATCACAATGTTATCCCATATCCATTCCTCTATTGAGAAAGCTGACAGTATAATTGCAATTGGCACAACATCAAATGCAATGGGTGTGATGGAGTTTTGATCTATTTTTAAAAATATGAATATGATGCACCATTAAAATGTTGGTAGTTCAAATTAGGTGAAGGTAGGAAGTGATTCTTGGATAGGCCAAAATTGGGAAAGTAAAGCGGTGGCTGATTCTCTTTTTCTCCTGCTGGGGTAGTCATACATAAGTTGGGTTGTACTGCATTTGACAGTATATCGATGGTGAAAGTGCAAAACCTCGTAAGTCAAAAAAGCTGTTTTTCAGAAATTGAAAAAAACTGTCAAGTGTATTTTTTTAAGGTGATGTTTATTAATAAGTGAGTTATGGCCAACTAGATACATAGACAGTGACACCCTGTTGTAGCAAATTTTTTGTCAGAGGTCGTTTACCTCTTGCATTGATGTTACCATCAGATGTGATTGAAAATGTCGACTTACGAGGTTTTGCACTTTCACTTTCTACCCATGCAAAACCTTGTAACTCGATCATTTATCACACTTTAAAGCAACTTGCAGCATTGAATATACTTTCAATCTATGTATATACAGTGAAAATTATAATTTGCCAATGACAGATTGCAATAACAAATTTTATTGAGTGGCTACAATGGCAAGAATGAGGAAAATGACATTTTTTTCAAATTTTCGTGCATTCTCTTTTTCAATAGCCTACATCGCCAAAACAAATATAGGGAGGTAAAATTTTTTTAATCAGGAAACTTGCTGGGAGTCATAAAAAAGTAACACAGTAATTGTTTTTCAAAAAAAGTTGAAATATCCCACAATATGTGCTTCAAAGTTCTGATTTGAGTTACGAGGTTTTGCACTTTCACTTTTTGAAATATATCAACATACAAGGTTTTGTGCAATAATTCTGTTACCAGTGTGTTACAGCTTCCAAAAAGAGCAAACTGGCAAGGTAATCAACTGACAACATGTATTGGATATTAAAATAGTCATTCCACCAAAAATTTAAAAATAGCAAAATTTTGACATACGAGTTTTTGCACTTTCACCATCGATATATAACAACGATTCTTTCCTTGACAGAGATAAGGAAAGACAAATAAACTACACCCCAATTATCTTTATTTCTGTGTTTACATTAAAATTGGTATTTAGTAATTCTGCTTATTAATTTCTAATATGATTAACACTGATAAAAACAGCTACCATGAAACAGAGTCACTTTGATAAATCATGCAGTTAAGAATCAGGAAGATAAATGTGAAGTGACCATTTATTTTAGTCTCATTATTACGTTTTATCAATGGGTATATAATACACATGAGAAGAAAATAAACACTATCAAGCAACAAAGTAATCAAGGAAAGTGCTGCTTCATCATAATAATTGCATGTTCATGTATCAAATGACCAAATGACATGCTCAGATGGTCAGATGCTCAAACAAGACAAACACATTAATCACTGCTGGTTGCTCATTTTGGCACCAACTACTACATGTTACTACCTTTGTTCATGCATGCTATAAATATTTATCTAGATACAAACAAAAACAATCACAACAAAATGTAACAGACTAAGAGGTATCCCACCACACCTACCAAAGAAATTATAATGAAATTGGTCAAATTATAAAACTACAGTCTGTGGCACAATAAATTTGGTCAACTTTCTTTGAAGGTCTGCAAACTTGCATAGAACTAAATCCAACTGAATAAACAGGGCTCTGGGAGTCTTCAAAGTTTATAGAAGATAAGAAATCAGATATGGCTGAAGTACTGTGTACTCTACTGGCCTGGCTTCAATATCTGGAAATGCCGAATATTCAGTGAAGGTGCAATATGAGCCAAGTCATAATACAAGATTTTCATCATGGGGTCTCACATATCATCAACAATTTTACAGTTCCTCTTCAAAATATTCCTTGATGGTAAACCCCATTGTTTTTTATGTTTCAATCTTGTATAAAGTTATTGTATAGTTTTGAACTCACAACAATATTTTCATGACTCAAAATAAACTGACTTATTTTTTAATCTGAAGTATATGGTGATAAACAGCTATGATGCTGAATATATAACAACAAATTTACTTATACTATATAGCTCTATTCTACATGTAAGCAAGGTAGATTAATTTGGCATGTCACAGACATATGAGAGCCTTCAGCCAAAAACACAAATTTTAAGCAAAAAACAAAAAAGTACTGGCATTCTAAAGGAAATATTTGTTGCAGCTTTCGAATTCCTTCTAAATAACCCTGCGTAATGACAGCACTGTAAAGAACCAGATATTTTAGATTACGTTTCTATTTGTTTTTATTGAAATTTCTTGTAATCTAGTAGAATATTTTTTTGGAAAACTGACAGAATTCCCAGCAAATAATTCAACAAAATCTCAAATTTAATCTCTTAATATCATTAATTGTCGCATTACAGTGGAAATCAATCTTGTTTAATCACTGAATCACGTTACTGAAAACCCTTGATATTATTTTCAGTTATACCTGATCAACTGCGCAACAAGACCATGTGTGCTGGCGAAGAGGAGCTAAGAGATATATGTGTATAGGGCGACCACTGAGCAGTTCTCCTGAATTGAAAGGGAATAAAATCTAAAGCCACAAACAAGATGAATCAAAGTGCATGCAATATAAAATGTGCATTTTAATACAATGCCTCTGATATATTGAAGTAGGCTATGGCAAGCTGTTTAACTATAATTGCTTGTCACATTTTCGAGCAGTTTCTTGCAGTTTTAAGATTTCATTGTTCCATTAATGAAACAGTGCCTCAAGGCTAAATTGCAGGCTCTTTTTATAAATAATCCAATACTTTATTTTTGTTTTGTGTTCCAATAAAAGTTAGAAACTTTAGAAAAATTATATTTCAAGGCTGAGTGCATGTTTCATGAAATAATACATAGAAAATGGCATAAAAATCAAAAAATCAGAACTTGCACTGGTCCAGCACCCTGAATAATTCTTAAGTTGGTCAATTGACGACAAGATAATGGAGGGATTGTCCACAACATATTGGCCCTTAAGGGAGGGAATTTTCAACTGCCAAAGATAGACATTCACAAAACAGACTAGCATCCAGCATCTCATTGCACATTTCATAAATTAGAACAACATGACCATGAATCACTAGTTTATCCCCAGTGAAAATGTCATTCCACACCAGCCTAATACACATGAACCCAATTACAAACAAACACTTGGCCACCACCCACTTGCAATCTATTACCCTTGAATTGCTCCCAAATTGTTTTATCTTCTCTGACCATGGATTCTCGCATTTAGCTCCAGGCTAGAGCTCAACCACTTAATCTCGTTTCTGTGATGAATGAAATTCCAGAGTTTGAACCCTAATCCATCATCACTGACCTGTACCTGACAACTTGCTCTTCGTGCAAACATCGTGTAAACATTGTGCGGTTTTGGTGTGTATTGTACAACAAGTCGTTTATCATTTTGAACACCACTTCGTACCTCAAGAAGCTGTCAGTTCATCAGTCTGCAAGGGCAGCCATGCAATGATTTGATTTATACCTGCTCCATAAAGAAGTAGATTGCAAAAAAATATTTCATGTGCACCAAAACAAGACAACAAAGTCCTGTGAAAAACCCATACACGTGCATAACCATGCTGTCAATTTTGCTTTCAGGTGAAATTACTGACCTTAACAATGTGACATACTTCCACTCTATTGACTGATCAACAGACATCTTGTCAAGAACTCACCTGCAAAAAAATCAAACAACAATTAAAAGATAAATAAAAAATAAGTGTAAACTTTACATTATCACACAATCCAATATTATAATCTGCAGATACAGAACTTTCAATTAGTCCATCAGCATAATTTACTGTTATTTGTGGACAACTGTTAGCAAAAGCAGGCGTTTGCAACCAAAGCAAGAAATCCATTCACTGAATCATCACGAAATCTATTAATGGGGGATGCTGGTTGTGTGTATAAGTACAAAGAAGCGTGTTTGTTATAAAGTCACTTGTTTGTCGTGTTGGACAAGCATTGATTTCTCTGTTTACTGATGGCCCAATGAGATAAATAAATCTGCCTCACAGGGTAGTGCATTGAAATACACAGCTGAGAAATGATATACGATGGTTTCTCCTCTATGAAAGAATCTGCTGTTCAAACGTGCTTCTCTGGTTGAGAGGTAAAAATTCTGGTTATGTAATTAGAGGACCACCAAGCAAGATTTCGACCTCTGGCCGATGAAAAGGACAAGTGATCATGCACCATCATTGATAAACATTGACCAAAATTGTTAATTGCCAATAGTAATAGTCACAAGTGCAAGATTTTGAATTGGTGCTTTTGTTTAAATCATTCATGTAGTTTGGTCGGTTCAAAATTCTGCATTTGAAGAATTTAGCATAATTTGTAAATTCCTTTTCATCTTTTGAATCAATCTTTGCAAGAAAACAAAAACTTTTAGAAAGAGGTTTTGCAAATTGTATATGGATTGTAACATACAACAACCAGAGCTATCTGACCTCCATAAGATGGATAATCCACAGATCCGTATTTATTCCATAGGACAAATAATTTGCAGCTCCAGTTAGTCAGCTTACATGTGTTGTACAAGATCAAAGCGGATTGCTTATACATAACATATTAACAATGGAAAGAACGATGTTTCATCAAAAAAGATAAGACGAATACACTGTAGAATAGGACGAACACCCACTTCCATCCAGACCACTCTGTCTTGCTTTAATTTTGTCCTGATTAACAAAGACCAAAGCTGAAACCCTAAATTTGGTGCAGAGTTTGGATGCTGCTAAACCAAAGCTTACAATTACAATTACAGAATTAATCACTCTGTTAATTTCACACATATTTGGGTAACAGGACATTGCCAACCTGGTGATGAATTGAGCAATGGAGATTAGTTCTAGCCACCGTCCTCCTGGCCTACAAAAAGTCAATCGCAATTTATTGAGCCAGTGGCGACCAAGTGTTGAATAGCCTCGGGCCATGCAATCTTCTTGATTAAACAAGAATGTTTTTAAATTGTTTATGCAGTTGTTTTTGGTTTTCTTTTTTCAGACTAATGGAAAAAGTGAGAAAGGGTTTTTGAGGTTTAGGAAACTTCCTTTGGGGAATATGCAAGAGGGATTTGACAATAAATGAATAATAAATTGAAGCTACTCATGGCTGGAGTTACTTTAGAATGCAGAAAAAAAGATAAAAGTTCTCATCTGAAAGCCTGTGACCAGTTTATATTCCCTTGGTCCACTGCATTATTAATTTGGAGAATTCCTGATGGAAATCACTTCAGTTCAATTTTGAAGTCAGTTACTTGTGATGGTTTGCTTAAATAAACCTTTACTCTTAAAACTGTAAACAAAGAATGACCAATACTACATTGTACATCCGAACATTGTATAAAAATGTCAGCAATGTCAGTATATGATATCTTTCACTATGAAATAAAGGGTAAATTTGTCACTGAAAGATTATACTTAGTTAACCATAGACCAAAGTCATACTGCCAATGTTTTTGTTTTTTGTTTTTGTTTTAATTAATTATCCAGCAATGTTTGTTATGCAGTAATAGCATTTCTTGCAAGACATCTTGATGCTGGAAGGAGAACAGATGTTTTTTTATTAATCCATTATCATTTGGAATAGAAAAAATAACATGGCATATTGCAATTGCCCTGTCACAATTGACAGAAAGTTAATTGCCAAAAATCCTAGGCATAATAAACATTTTAAAACACACATTAGAGCAGAGATGAAATCTCTTATTCAAAATTCTTGTCGAATTGAAGCAGCACAAGTCACAATTTTAGCATGATTACATTTCTATTTTGCAATGCAATATTGAAATTCATAATCTTACAGGATCTATTTCAAGCAAATAATTAAAATAAATTCTTAAATTTAATTTCATCATTTCTTTCATTGTATTTTCACATGAGGCTACATGGAACCGATTTCGAAATGAATCCTGCTTCTCATCGAATCTGCATGCTTGCGGAAAATCCCTAACAGAATTTTTGATAATGACGAATGATATGCGCAATGAAACCAAGTTGTGCTGCAAAGAGGAGTGAAGAGACATGACAATTTATCATGAGTTCACTTGTTTTCCCCAAAGGATAAAAAAGGTCAATCCACAAGAACATGAACTTTTGGATACATGTGAACCCAATTATACACCGGTTGACTCTGATCCTTGAGTTTATCCCAAATTGTTTCAGTTTCTCTGACCAGGGATTCTTGCATATAGCTTCAGGCTAGGGCTTTGCCACTAAAAGGTTAGGTTAGGTTTGTGATGAATGAGATTGCAGCTTACAAACCCTTATCCATCATCACTGACCTAAGGCCTGACAACTTGCTACACACGTTGCGGCTGAGATGTACAACAGGTCATTCATCTTTGAACCCTATTTAAAAGTGGTGAGAAGCTTGATTTCCAATCAGTGTGCAGGGCTATACAAAGACCTGTGTGATCACCAACTTGCTCTATATGACTTCATCTTAGGAATATTTAGCCGAATGAGACCACAGCATAACCAGTGCAGCAATGGTGCTTATTGGCTATTTACAAGGAAATATGAGACATTTCCTTCACACTATTTGTATATGTGTCCATCTAGGATGTCACAATTGGACCTCAATGGTCTGTCAGGGGTTGTGCAAATTTGTGTTGCACTTGTCATCGCAATCTACTTCTTTGGTTACGGTTTATATTATCCTACTTTCATTTGCTATTCATCAGTGATGATTTGCATGAGATATTTTTTCTTAAAAACCTAGAGCAGTACAGAAAATACTATACCTAAAATGGGGATATTTGAACACAAATTATAGAATAGGCGTCTACATGTAGTATATTAAACTCAGTCAACTTTCTTTGATTGTTTCCACACTGCACACTTGTAGAACAAAATTCAACTGAATAAGCAAAGCTCTGAGAGTCTTCAAAGTTTATAGAAGATAAGTAATCAGATATGGCTGAAGTACTGTGTGCTCTATAGGTCCGGCTTCAATATCTGAAGATGCTGTATGGGTCAAAATCAAAATATCAGATCTCCAGCATAGGACCCATGTTATAAATTTGATTGTGCCTGCTCAAGACATTTCTAAATGTTTCTGCCCAATTTGCTCAAATATTTCAGTGGCTTTTGAAGGTACTATACTGTTTTAACCATGACATAAATTAAACTAATTTTGTGCCTGAACATTTTATTTTCTGAATTATGTGGTGATAAACAGCTCTTGTAATGAATATAATATATAACACCAAATTGATTGATACTGCACTAGATATTCTGAGCAATAAGATTAATTTTGCATGTGATGGACAGTCTACAACCAAGAACTTGCCTTAGGGTGCAC
The DNA here is from genome assembly GCA_026936325.1 of Platynereis dumerilii. Lineage (NCBI taxonomy): Eukaryota > Metazoa > Annelida > Polychaeta > Phyllodocida > Nereididae > Platynereis > Platynereis dumerilii. The sequence goes on from JAPTHN010000170.1 coordinate 463,138, forward strand.
TATCTGTGCTTGTCTACATATTTCATTGGAATCACCTCTAAGAGGAAGCAGAGAACTTTATGAATAGATTTATAAAGTATACATGGATCTAGGCTAGAAGTTTTAGGAAGTATTAGGTTAAGTCTGAAAATGTAATTAAGTACAGGTAAATGCATCCTAAGCAGCTTATAAACCACAGACATGCCTATGCATACTGATATTGAAATGTGCAAAATACTAGCGTAAAAGGAATATAGACGAGCTTTCGAGGAGCAAAAAAAGGGATAATGCAAACCATCGCTATGACAAACGCAATACAATCATGATCAAATTCCAGCTTACATATTCTTGTAGACTGAAACAGAAAAGGCCATTCCAGCAAGATTTCATGTCTATTTCGCAATTATCAGAATTCATAGTCTTGCATAATCTGCTTTTTGGGAACTGATGGAAATCCAAGCAAATAACTTCCACAAATCTAAAATTTAATCTTACATGGTTCTTCATGACATTACATGAAATCATTTTGGAAATTAATCTTGTTTCTCATAGAATCATATTGCTGAAGATCTTTTTAAAATATTTTCAGTTATGTCAGATTAACTGTGCAACAAAACCCTGCATGCTGACGAAATGGAGCTAATAGCAATCATTGACACTGTGCTCCTGAATTGACTCGACTCGGCCACAATCTTAACTGAATATATTTTTTGTAGAAATGTATATGAAAAGGTGCAGTGCATGAGGCATACAAGCTTTAGAGAGGTATAAAACAGACCTGATAGGCACAATGAAGGCACTTCAGATCATTTTGTGTTCCCTGAATTTACATGAAATGGGAAATGTGTTATTAATACAATGCCACTGAAATATTGAGCGATGGCCATGGCAGGCTGTTTTTATCTGTTCCCTATCGCATTTTTGAACAGGTTCTTGCATTTATAAGATTTCACTGTTCCATTATTGAAACAGAATGCCCCAAGGCTACTAATTTGAAAGCTCTTTGTATAATTCTGTTCCAATACCTTATTTTTGTTTGGTGTTCCAATTAAAGTTTGGGAACCTTCAGAAGAATTCCATTTCAAGGCTGGGTGCATGTTTCATAAAGTAGTATGCAAGGATATAACAATGAAGTTCTCATGCAGAAATGCAAAATGCCAAAAATCAGAACGAGCACTGATTTACATGCAGTGCAGCACAATAATTCTACTTCATATGGTCAAGATGAAAATATGATAGAGGTTTTGTCCACAACATATTGTCCCTTTAGAGAAGAATTTTCCACTGCCAAGGATAGACATTCACAAAGGAGACTGGCATCTTGCGTCTCATTCAAACATTTCATGAAATAGCACAACATGACCATTAATCACTATACAAATGTTGACTGATACGAGGGCAACAGTGCCATCTGTTTGACCCAAGGGAGTGACAGTCTCCTTGCTGTTTCACAAGGCCGAAGGCCGAGGGAAACAGCAAGGTGACTGTCACTCCCGAGGGTCAAACAGATTGCACTGTTGCCCGAAGTAACAGTCAATAATTGTTTTGTTATACCTTGAATGCAATTCCGACAAAAAAAGATAATTTTGGAGACACAGGAAAATTCTGAATCGAAGTTTTGACATTGATGAGGTAGTAATCCTGATATTAAAAAAGTCAATCATTTTATGATACTATCCACAAGTTCTATTGAAATTTAATTTTGTGAAGAGCAATGATCTATTTATAGCCTCAATGTGGTGACGTCACAACTCTATGACATCACAATGCAGTGGCGTCACAATGGTCACAAATACACAGTTCAGTTGAAATAAACAAGTGAAGCTGCAACAATGTCTTGGATTAAATTATCTTTTGCATTTTCATCAGAAAAAAACGGTTCAGGTAACATCTGTGGTTCCAACACCAACTTCTGTACAGCCATCTTGATCAGCAGTCAGCCTCAATGTGAATTCAGTGAACTGATGCCCTCTGAGAGGGCAACAGTCTTTTCTGATGCCTGTCATGTGATGTCATTCTGACCAATCACAGAAGAGGAATTGCATTTGAGGTGTAACAATAGTACTTGTTATCCCCCCTGAAAAGGTCATTCCACACCAACATGAACCAAATACACATGAACCCAATTACACCAAACACTTTGCCATTACACACTTGCAATCTCTTTCCCTCAAGTTGGTCCCAAATTGTTTTATCAGCTCTAACCATGGATTCTCGAATTTAGCTCCAGGCTGGAGCCTAGCCATGTAATCTTGATTTCTGTGATGAATGAAATTCCATATTATGACCCTTTAATCCATCACCACTGACCTGTGACCTGACAACTTGCTCTACTGGTGTGTTTTGCACAACAAGTCATTTCTCATGTTGAACCCTATTGAGCACTGAGCAACTGTATTTCCATTCAGTTTTCTGGGCACACAGTGATGTGATCACCCACTTCCTATTATGAAGTCACTTATGAGAATATATACCCATATGAGACACCATACTCATACCGAAAGGCAAAAACCACTGCATAACCACTGAAAACGACTGTCTTTATTTGCTATTCATGAGGAAAAATGATAAATTTTCCGGCTTGGCTATTTTCTGAAGGTCTATCAGCTTTTTGGTGCAGTTTTTGCACCTTTCTTCTGTGATAGATCGTTGATAATTTTCTGTGAGGTATTTCTTGTAAAAAGTTGTTCAAGGAAGTCCTGTGCATAAAGTGATGATAAATGATTATTTGAAATAAATGTGTGATCTAAACCCCTTGAATATTGTTTACGTCTACCTTCGGATCTCTAGATACATCTGACTTTATACTTTCTAATTCTTTCTCTTGATACATACACTCTCTGAATTACAATACAATGACAGGTGTATCACTACCAAAGAAATTGTTAGGAAATTGCTCAGAATATACAACCATGACAACAGCACAATACACTTGGTGAACTTTCTTTGAAGGTTTGCACACTTGTAGAACTAAATTCAACTGAATAAACAGGGCTCTGGGAGTCTTCAAAGTTTAAAGTAGATAAGAAATCAGATATGGCTGAAGTACTGTGGAGTGTACTCTATACGTCTGGCTTCAATATCTCGAAATGCTGAAGATGGGGTAAGAGTCCAAATCAAAGTAATAAGATCTTCAGCATGTGGTCCCACATGATTATCACCAATATTATGATAAAAAGAAAGAAAGTTCTAAATGTTTTAAAAGCCCCATTGCCTCATAGCTTTTATGTTGCTCTAAACTCATCATGAAGAAAGAATACCAACTGAACTTATTTTGCTTCAGACCGTTGAAAATAAACAAACAGTTTGAAGTTTTATGTCAAAATTGTGGGTTGATAAGTAGCTGAAGCTTAATGGGTGGACAAGACAAGAATACAAAAAAAAAAATATATATATATATGTTAAAGTATGCTAATTTTAGATGAGAGGGCTGTCTTCAGTCCAGAACTTCCCTCAGGGCACTCTATTAATACCTATATGTCTATATGAACACATTCATTGCAATCACCTCAGAAAGGGAGCAACTAAGTTTTGTAAATAAGCTTATAGAAAATGCATGGATCTAGGCTAGAAGCTTTAGGAAGCACTAGGTGAAGTCAGCAAGTCTGATGAGCTACAGGTAAAAAACTTTGATGAATCTTAAGCTGCTTACAATGTACTGACAGTCCGACGTGCCTATGTACATTGTTATGTTTATAGTGCATATATACCAGAGATAAACTTGAAGTGAAGCAAACAGCATGAAATAATATGCAGAGCACTAATATATTTTTCTGCCTGACGAACAAGTGAATTACAAATTGTACAAATAAGCTGATCATTTCAAAATAGATAAGAAAACAAAAACCAAAAAGTTTTGACGTGTTCGCATGATTAATGTTTATATACACCTTCGGCTTCAACAGTCACAAATTCTTGATAGATCTTAAAAGCAATGCATACGTGATCTACTGTCAATGATATTTCAAAACGACAAGCCTGAGTTTAATGAGATGAAAACAATTGACAATATTGGCATATAGTCAAATAGTCATCCCTGGATGTTCAGTTCATCAGTATGGTATGATAATCTCAGACAGAAATGTTTCTTGTGGTTTCAGAGTAAGAAATGTTTATAAATGCAAAAGGGGTCCCACAAGGACTGGTGATTGTGCCTACAAACACATAGGTCTGAAGGGAAGTCAAGAAAAATCACAAAAGTTGCAAATAAACCAAATGCCGGGAATACTTTGCTGCCAAGCCAATGCAATAAGGAAATGTACCTTAATACAGAAATGGCAGGGCTGACTTGGCAAGTTATTTCACAATGGTTCTTCGGCGAACATGGACAAGAATTGTAGTAGATGTCCACATTGTCCAGAAACCCAACAAAACAAAAAGAACCAACCTATTTAAACTTAATCCTGACTACTTTTTCCATTTAATTTTTGATACATACAATTTAAATTTCTAGACACCTATAGTATACCACCAATTATCCCATGTCTAGGCACATTTTCTCCCCGATACTGTGATTTTCCCTGGGCAATACAGCAGGGAAAAAGTCAGTATCGGGGAGAAAAAGCATTATCCGACCACCAAGGCCAATAGTCAGGAGCCATTTTCAGGAATTCAAAGTGGTTGAGGCATTTTAGAGTAGAAATGGGCATCCACCTGGAATAAGTCAATTTGAGTATGCCGATTTCGAATTTTGAGGATGCCCGATCGTATCTCCATTATTAAGCCCTCAAAATGGCCGAAAACAATATGGCCGCCAAAATTACTTCATTCAAGCATAACTCGGTCCCTAATTGCACTAGAGAGGTGATCTTTGAGTCTTTTTCTATGTTTTGGCACATGAGGAATCTAATAAGAATATTTCCAAATGTCCCAGAGCAATATTTCATTAATAATCAGTCCTTATAATGATGAAAAACAATATGGCTGCCGAAATTGCTTCATTTAAGCATAACTTGGCTGTTAATTGCATTAGAGAGGTGATCTGTGAGTCTTTTTCCATGTCTTGGCAGATGAGGAATCTAATAAGAATGTTTCCAAATACCCCAGAGCAATATTTCATTAATAATCAGACCTTATAATGACCAAAAACAAGATGGTCGCCAAAAATTACATGTACTTTTAACTTCATAGTTGTAACCTTGATAAAGTAACGAGCAAATCCAAATTCTGTTGAACTGTACACAAATTACCACCACTGGCAGGGTGGCACAGTGGTTGGTTCAGTTTCCAGTAGTTAGTGGTAGTGAATGTTCTTGATTCCAATTAAGTGGGTAAAAGATTTGGTAGACCTTCAGAAAAGAAAATATCTGCCAGGGTGTTCTCAGACTAACATTTGGTCATCTTTTGTATCCAAAGCAAGGAACAGATCCTACTCTTAACTTAAAGGAAAGGTTTATGTTTAGTGGACCTGCTGGAGCCTTTATATTTTCCTGAAATTTAATCATTCATATGAAGTTAATTGTTCAAGTATTGCCTATGACATTTGCAACTGTCAAGGCATGGCAACTATGATTTACAGCCGCCACATCGAACTGTGGAGCACTCTTTCTGGCAGCTGCAGCTTACAAGCTGTAGACATCTGTGTGGAAAGTACAGGCTTCAGTATATTCTGATTTTTTATCCAACCACTTTCGGTTGGATGTACAATTTCAGGATATGGCTCTGTTACTTTCAGCCTTACCATGCTCCGATGATGAGCCCTCATGATAATTTATTGAACTTAAGGGCATTTGATGTTAGGGGCAAGTGTTCAGCCTTGTGTCCCTCCCTAAACAACACTGATCTTGCTTCATCTGTGGTGGTTAAATCAGTTTGTACACTTTGCAAATGAACAACTCGCAATCTTGCAGCAACTTAGTGGTCAATGAGCCTCTCCAAAGATCAGAAAGTAGCTTAGAATTTTCAAGTAAAATGCCAATGGCTGTTCTCTTGCTATGTCGAGTCAGAAATGATGTGGAGTCAGAGCCAGTGAGGGCTTGGAAAGACAACAGAGAAAGAGCCTTGTCTGGTTGCAAGTTCCATCCTTGGACAATGGCATTTACTGAGATGAAATTTGGCTTTCTGCTGCTTCCAGCCTTCGTCCAGACTTTGGTTGATGCTGTGATCGTGAGCAAGAAGCACTAAGAAGGCATCAGTATCTCTCCTTCAGACTACAAGCGAGGAGAAATCTGTATGGTTGCAATGGACCAACAAACATGTGTCAGCTTCCTCATGCGTATCCATAAGATCAAGCAGATCCACATCTGATATTTTGAAAAGAATGTCTGTTGCCTAATCTAAACCACCACTTCGCTCCTTGATGGACAGGCATTAGTCGTATCAATTGGAAAACCACAGAATCAAGCATTTAGCACTTTTGGTGACTAATATATGCCAACTTGTTTTTTTAATGTAGTGTTTGGATGTGGATGTCGCTTTAAACGCATTATGATTGATGTGGTGTTTGACCGAATAAAGACATTTTAATAAAAGGGAAAGGTAATTCGCAGGCTAATAGAGCATCCTAGTTTACTTTACCACAGAACTGGCAAGGTTTTCTCTCCAATTCTGCCGACCAGGCTGACCTTTTCAAATTCCTGTTCTTGCTCCAGTTGACAAAGTAGTCACAATATCTGGTGGTTTAGATGAGGCAACAGATATTCTATGCAACAGATCAGATGTGGATTGTAGTCTGGAGGAGATACTGATGCCTTATCGGTGCTTCTTGCTCACAATCACAGCATCAACAAAAGTCTGGACGAAGGCTGGAACCAGCAGAAAGCCAAATTTCATCTCTGTAAATGCCGTTTTCCAAGGATGGAACTTGCAACCAGACACGGCTCTTTCTCTGTTGTCTTTCCAAGCCCTCACTGGCTCTGACTCCACATCATTTCTGGCTGGACATAGCAAGAGAACTGCCTTTGGCATTTTACTTGAAAAATCTAAGCTACTTTCTGATCTCGGGAGAGGTTCATTGACCACTAAGTTGCTGCAAGATTGAGTTGTTCATTTGTAAAGTGTACAAACTGATTCCACCACCACAGATGAAGCAAGGTCAGTGTTGTTTAAGAGAGGACACAAGGCTGAACACTTTCCCCTAGCAATCAGATGCCCTTAAGTTCCATATCATGAGGGCTCATCATCGGAGTATGGTGTGGCTGAAAGTATAAGAGTCATGTCCTGAAATTGTACTGAAAGTGGTTGGATAAAAGATCAGAATATACTAAAGCCTGTACTTTCCACACTTGAACCTGTCCAGACAGATGTCTACAGCTTGTAAGCTGCCAGAAAGAGTGCTCTACAGTTCGATGTGGTGGCTGTAAATCATAGTTGCCATGCCTTGACAGTTGCAAATGTCATAGGCAATGCTTGAACAATTAACTTCCTTTAAGTTAAGAGTAGGATCTGGTCCTTGCTTTGGATACAAAAGATGACCAAATGTTTGTCTGAGAACACCCTGGCAGATATTTTCTTTTCTGAAGGTCTACCAAATCTTTTACCCACTTAATTGGAATCAAGAACATTCACTACCACTAACTACTGGAAACTGAACCAACCACTGTGCCACCCTGCCAGTGGTGGTAATTTGTGGCCAGTTCAGCAGAATTTGGATTTGTTTGTTACTTTATCAAGTTACAACTATGAAGTAAAAAGTACGAGGGGCGTTCAGAAAGTTTGAGGCTTTTTTTCATATGGATACTTATTTTCAATCTAGAACTATGAATGTTTCACAGGGTAAAATTCAGCATATTTGGAATGGATTTCCAAAATTTTGGACAATTTGGACATTGTCAAGTCATTCAGTGGTTGTCATGGAAACTGAAAGTTCAGCTTCTTGGGGCAGATAATACTGAAACCACTAAAGCCAATGAATCTTGGCTGTGAGAGACCTCTATCTGTCACTGGCGTTAGTGAGATTGACACTATTTGACAGAAGAAATATAATATTAACCTTGAAAAATACTCCCAAGCTCACCAAAAGCATTGATTCATACACCTGACCCATTGAAGTAGATGTTTCTTGAAGTCCTCCACGCAAAGTTCTGTGAAAGAATTTCGGTCATCCAAAGCCTCTTCTCCTCCAGTGCCTGAAACTATAGTCCCCATGGACTAAAGTAAGGGAAAACCAGGACTTATGTAAAGCAGCATGTCACAGGACTAGCTAGGATGGATAATGCTGTCCATTTTGGTCTCTTGTTCATACTAGTGAATCCATGCTTTCACAAGTCCTTATGTAGTCAGGGAAACACACCTTTGCTTCCTGAATTTCCCTCACCAAATCTGGCATGCAGGAGTGCTTTCCTACATGGGTTCAGTGTAAGAATACACACATTTGGTGCGCTTGAAAGCATATTTAGAAGCTAATACCATATTTCTTCTGTCAAATATTGTCAATATCACTAATACAAGTGACAGAGGGAGTCTCTCACAGTCACAATTTCTTGGCATTCTTGATTTCAGTGTTACCTGCCCCAAGAAGCTGAACTTTCAGTTTCCATGGCAACCACAGAATGACTTAAAAATGTCCAAATTGTCCAAAATTTTGGAAATCCATTCCAAATATACTGAATTTTATCCTGTGAAAAATTCATAGTTCTAGATTGAAAATAAGTATCCATATGAAAAAAAGCCTCGAACTTTCTGAACGCCCCTCGTGCATGTAATTTTTGGCGACCGTCTTGTTTTTGGTCATTATCAGGTCTGATTATTAATGAAATATTGCTCTGGAGTATTTGGAAACATTCTTATTAGATTCCTCATCTGCCAAGACATGGAAAAAGACTCACAGATCAGCTCTCTAATGCAATTAACAGCCAAGTTATGCTTATATGAAGCAATTTCGGCGGCCATATTGTTTTTCATCATTATAAGGACTGATTATTAATGAAATATTGATCTGGGATATTTGGAAATATTCTTATTAGATTCCTCATGTGCCAAAACATAGAAAAAGACTCAAAGATCACCTCTCTAGTGCAATTAGGGACCGAGTTATGCTTGAATGAAGTAATTTTGGCGGCCATATTGTTTTCGGCCATTTTGAGGGCTTAATAATGGAGATACGATCGGGCATCCTCAAAATTCGAAATCGGCATACTCAAATTGACTTATTCCAGGTGGATGCCCATTTCTACTCTAAAATGCCTCAACCACTTTAACTAAGGCCTTTTTCTGAATTTGGCTCCTGACTACAATGCTTGCTTCTGATTGGTTGAGAACTGTGGGTATATATCCTGTATCTGTCAGGCAGCTTGGCCTGCACAGAATATTTCCTGTATCCTGCAGTGATGACGTCACAATCACTCATAAATTATCTGACATTGTTATGCTAACAATGGGCAGTGATTGTTTGTCATGACGTCACAATGGCATGCACAGCTGGTGACGTCACAACAATCTGCTGCTCCTGACTAACAGAATTTGAAGTTATCAGACTAAAATTTAATATTTAAAGACCACTGATAAAATCATTGTGGGAAATAAATAAAACCCCATAGCAGTGTAGCTATGAACATCATTTGTGTCAGGTCAGCTTCTGAATTAACACTCATCATACCGGTACCTGACACTCATGATGTTCATACCTTTAAACTACATTGTTATGGGGGTTTTATTATACCATGTGGTCGGATAAATTCGTAATTTGTTGTTTGCTTTTGGCAGATACAGGATTTACCTTCCCGAAGATAGCTGTATCCGGGCTCAGCTTCGCTTCGCCCAGATACAGCTATCTTCGGGAAGGTAAATCCTGTATCCGCCAAGCAAACAACAAATAACTAATAGGATATGTCACCTGACCAGTATACTCCCTAATTTGCCAGGGAATATACTGAAAACAGCCAATGAGAGAGCTGCATTTAGACACACAAAAATTCAAATTCAGTATAGCGTCAAAATCTCTGCTGCTGCTCATCATCTTTTCTTTAATTTTGCAAGCACAAAAATCGGCGTCTCTTTTGCAATTTGCAAGGGATGTATTGGGGTTAGAAAGAAGCGGTTTGAAGCATTAGATCCAGAAGAAAATAGTGCATTAGACTTATGCAGTTTTAACTTTCTATTTTGTATAGAAAAATGTCCAATGCGATTTTCGTAAAACTTGTTTAATTTTTCTGAAATGACTTAGTTGTACAAATACTGATTTATATAAATTTCCATCGTGATGAGGACCCCTTTTTATTTTCTAATATTGTTTTAGACAATGTTTCACAACACATGAGTAATTAATAGCAATAAATTCGGTTTTTTGGTATAGTTTCAGCACTGCACATTTATTTCGGAAACGTTTTTCTGCATTCCACTTCCATTTTATTTTATTTCTCTGAATCTAATCATCCCAGATGTATATAAAATTAGCAGGTAATGCTATAAATATAGTATAGATATCAAATCCAAAATTTCAAGACGATATCTCCAAAACTCTTGCCACCAAAAAATTAAAACTGAAACAAGAATTTTTAGTTCTAGCGTGAAATTACAGATTTAAGTCCATGTATTTTAAAGTTCATGGCCGTTTAATTTTGTATCTCTAGATCTAATTACAGCAGCTCTATGATATTCTCCAGTCCTTTCCATCATATTCCAAGGGTTATTGATCCAAAATTTCACGTCAATATCTTAAGAACTCTTGCCAACAAAAAATTATTAGTGAAACAAGAATTTTCAGTTCAAGCGTAAAATTACAAATTTGAGTCAACGAGTTTTTAAGTTCCATGGCCGTTTAATTTTATATCTCAGGATCTAATTCCACCGGCTCTATTATTTCCATCGGCCCTGTCTGTCATATTCCAAAGGTTGTTGATGCAAAATTTTAAGGCGATATCTTAAAAACTCTTGCCGTAATAAAAATATTACTGAAACAAGAATTGTCAGTTCAAGCTAGAATTATAAGAAGCAGTTATAATACATTTATTTATAAGTAAAAGTTTGATATTATTTTGAAAATGTGCCTAGACATGGGATAAAAAGGTCATACCATGGGTAGGTGCAGTACATCCCCGTATACTCCCCTCGACCCCAGTATATTCCCTCGACCCTTCGGGTCTCGGGAATATACTGGGGTCTCTGGGAGTATACCGGGGATGTACTGCACCTACCCATGGTATAACCTCATAATCTCATGTCCTGGAATGAATGGCCATATGGTATACCACCAAATCTCATGCCCGGGCATGGCCATACGATATACCACCAAATCTCATGCTCGGGCATGGCCATACGATATACCACCAAATCTCATGCCCGGGCATGGCCATACGATATACCACCAAATCTCATGCTCGGGCATGGCCATACGATATACCACCAAATCTCATGCCCGGGCATGACCATACGATATACCACCAAAATCTCATGCTCGGGCATGGCCATACGATATACCACCAAATCTCATGCCCGGGCATGGCCATACGATATACCACCAAATCTCATGCCCGGGCATGGCCATACGGTATACCACCAAATCTCATGCCCGGGCATGGCCATACGGTAAACCACCAAATCTCATGCCCGGGCATGGCCATACGGTATACCACCAAATCTCATATTCATATATCATGAACACAGTGTCTCTGAAAGATGGAGGAATGGCTACGATCAGGTGTTCAACTGTTCGTTGTCACATTTCCAAACAGTTTCCTGAAGGGAAAGGATTCCACTGTTCAATTATTAAACAGAATTTCCAAAACTCCTCAATAAAATGTGCAGGCTATTCTTATAATTAAAATGATTTTTGCTTGCTGCTCCAATTAAAGTTTTGGGAAACTTAAATAAGAATTTTGGTTTTAGACACACAGATTGCACAATTTATGAAGTTGCCGGAGTTACATGTGGACAGTGCTTGATAAATATCCATAACGCAGAAATCAGAACTATGAAAACTATCATTATGGCCAGTGTGCTCTCCAAGGCAATTCCTTTCCAATCCAAATGATTGATTAATGATATGAGAGATAATTATAATCATCAATAACTATAATCAACAACATCTTACACACTACTCTATTTGTGGGATCTTTCATTTGCCAAACTATACATGAGACTGCCAGGTTATTTAATTGTCTCATCCAAAGGTTTCTGCTCTGTTACTTAACAAATGCCATGACATGTCCATTGACATTAATCATAAAGTCACAAGTTTTCCCCAGTGGATGAAAAGGTCATCCCACAGCAATATCAAACTTTTATATGTATGAACCTAATTAGAAATGAACCCTGCTCCTATACACTTGTGATCTCTTACCCTTGAGTTGTTTCCAATTGTTGTAGTTTCCCTGATCATGGAATCTCAAATTCAGCTCCAGGCTAGAGCTTGGCCACTTAATCTTGTGTCTCTGTGATGAATGAAATCCCAAATTACAAACCCTAATCCATCATCACTGACCTGTGGCCTGACAATTAACTTGCAACTCTGGTAAACATTGTGCAGTTTTTGTTGGAATTTGTACAACAACTCGTTTATCACTTTGAAAACCATTGTGCACCAAGAAGCTGCATGTCCATTCAGTTTGTATGGGCAGAGTGGCAGACGATAATTTGATTATATAAAATTACCTACAGCATGAAGAGGTAGATTGCGGAGTTTGTGCGCCAAAACAAGACAATGACTGCTGGTGAATAACAGCTCTGATTCTGAATATAACAACAAATTGATTGATGTGGACCTTGTAAGATTAATTTGGGATGAGACCGGCAGTCTTCACTCTTCAGCCAAGAACTTGCCTTAGGGTGCGCTATCCATACTTGTCTATGTCTATGCATGTTTTATTGAAATCGCCTCAGAAAGGAAGCAACTAAGTTTTTGAATAGGTTTATAAAGAATGCATGGATCTAGGCTGGAGGTAGAAGATTAAGAAAAGTATTAAGTCTGCAAGTCTGATGAAGTACAGGTTAAATTAATCTTAAGTTGTTTATAATGTACTGACAGTCTGACATGCCTATGACTCTATGTAAAGTGTTTATAGTTTATAGTTTATATACCAATGATTAATTTGAAGTGCAGTGAACAACAGTAAGCGCTATGCAGGATAGTAATATATTCTGCAAGTAAAAAACATTATATGAATAACTGGATCATTTCAAAATAGATAAGGAAACATAAAAAGGTTTGATATGATTCATTTGATTTAATTGTTTATTGCACCCTCCACAGGAACAAAGCATGATAAATTAAGTTATTGCATACACAATTTCTTACACACAATATTTTAAATCGAAAAGCCTGAGTTGAGTGAAAAACAAATTTTCCATATATTACCGGGTCTACAGGCATATAGTCATCAGGGATTCCATTAAACCAATATGTTCTGCTCATCAGTATGGTATGACAATCTCTGGCCCGGACTTTTCTGGTGGTTTTATATTTCTTTACATAAGGATATGTGCAATCATTCAATTTGCCATGCAAAAGGTGTCTAACTAGGACTTGGTATTGGACCTACACACACATATGTGGGGCAGTCAAGGACAATCACAACAGTTGAAAATGAACCAAATTCCCGGATTACTTAGTTGACAAGCCAATGCAATAAGGAAAAGTACCTTAATACCGAATGGACAGGCCTAGCCAAGCAAGCCTTTTCACAATGGTGCTTCAGCAAAGAATGTGAAAATTTTTAATCTCTTGGAATGGACACTGATACTGGCAACCTCCGAGGTAGCATCTGACTATCTCGTATGAAAATGATTTCGCTAATGATCTCTCACTCACAGCTAGTCTATTACTGTTGTTAACTTATGTTCACATGCACCTTACTGCTGTTCATTCGTGAGGCAGGAAGTGATCCGACATCAAAATCACTTACAGTACAAATTTCTAAATGTGGCTGAACTTAGCTGTCTATAGCTATTCATTGCTAGTCTTATCCATATCTATCCATAGCTATCCATTTATATTCTTTTGTAGACACTGGAATCTCTTTACCCCTTGTTTAAACAATAGTAAGTATGGATGGCTATGGCTAGCTATGGATAAGTGTAGCTTAGTTTAGCTTGGAATGGCTATGGAGAGATAGCTAAGGCTAGATTTTAAATGACGAGCCACTTTTAGGAATTTGTACTGTACGGTAGAACGGGGTGACTTTGAGCAGTTTTAACCTCAATTCCCTTATCCTTAAAAATTTATAAGATCTAGCTGGTATTTCATGGGATAAAATGTTGGCCATTGGCATGTAGTTAACATGTGCATCCGCATTTCGAGATAGACATCATGTATATGCCTGTGTCAGTGGATAAATGGGCGTTCAAAGTCAACCCGAAATCCGGGGTGACTTTGAACAGAGTGAGTTTCAATGAAAGAAAACCATAAATTATCAGAAAACAAATGTTTATCTGTATTTCTGAATTTTGCAGGGCTCGATTGCCTTTCCTTGAAATTTTGTCACTGTTTTTTTAATGTTTTGTGACTTTTTTATTCTGTTCTACTTCCTTGCCTTAGGAGCTAAATGATTACCTAATATAGTGAAACATGCGTTCAGACATTGAATTATATGCATTGTATTATGAAATATGATATATCTGAGAATATATCTTACGGGAAAATGTGATGGTCTCCGCGCTCACCATCACAATGTGATGTTCAAAGTCACCCCGAAGTTTGTTACAATTCAACAACATCCACTTATATTATTTGTTGTCGGTCTCCCTGAATAGCCTCCAACAAGCTTCTGGTGGATTTTGGAAGTATTTGAGTGACATTGTAATATGGCAAGCATTTATAAGGCCAGGTTCATTCAGTACTGTTGTAGGCACAGAAGTTCACAGGCTATGGTATCTTGCAAAAAGAAGTATGCTAAGTTTATTCATCAAAATCATGAAAAAAAAATCCAGTCACAATGAGTTTATGAAGAAAGAAACTAGGCTTCAGTAGAATATAATCAGAAGCCAAATACTTTCAGTATCTCATTTAGCTTTGCATTCATAGGGGATCAATCTTTTGCAGAAAAGTGTTCAAAGTCACCCCGGTTGTTCAAAGTCACCCCGTTCTACGGTATATATAAGGATTGTCATTGTATTACATATCTGAGTAACTTGTATTATACTCTTAATATGATATGAGTCTCACCACAGAATTCATAAACAAGAACCTGATGTACTGATAACTGAATTGTTGATATTGAGAAGAGCAGATGTCATACAAATTCAATTGCTTATTCAAAAATGTTGAAAATAAGCTGCAACTTTTTTCGGAGTGAAGCACTCCCATAATTTGACAAAATGTAAGCGTTGAAAAGAACCAGGAAATATAGATCACATTCCTATTTGTAATTATTGAAATTTCTTGCAATCTTGAAAAACCCTCTTTCGGGGATGTGATGGAATTCACAGTAAATAATTCAACGAAATCTCAAATGTAATCTCATAATAAAATGAAATCATTGTGGAATTTAATCTTGTTTTCTCCTAGAATTGGGTTGCTGAAAATCTGTAACACCATTTCCAATATGTCAAACAGAACAGACAGGTGAGAGGGAATGTGAAAAAGAATTGTACAGGAGGCATACAGGTTTTGGAGATGTATAGAAAATATGTAAAAGGCACAATGCAGGCAATTAGGATCTCATTGTGTTCTCTCAATTAATACGAACAATGGAAAAAATGGCATCGTACAAAGCGTCTGAAATGTTTAAGAGAGGGCTATGGTCAGGTGCTTAACTGTCAAATGTCCATGCAGTTTCCTGCAGAAATAGAATTTCATAGTTCAATTATTTATACACAATGTCTCCAGGCTCTTCAACGAAACCATTTTTATAATTTCATCATTATGCTTAATTTTTGCTTGGTATTCCAATTAAAGTTTGGGAAACTTTAGACACTGCGAGCTTGAACAAACTTTGGGGTTAAAAAAATTGACCAAGAAAACGGTTAGCGTAGTGATGTAGAGAAAGGTCAGACGAACATTTTGATGTATCAAACTAAAAAATCTGTTGGGAATTTTTTGAGTTATTGGAGTTTTATTGTTTTTATTTATCACACCCTATTCTTAGCATGTGATCTTGATCAAAGAATGCTCAGAATTACCTATTTTCCCTGTTTAGTAATATCTAAGATGAAAGTCATTATTCAAAAGTAGAAATATACAGTCATTGTCTCTGCAAAAAGTATGTACCACTTCATCAAGACTGTCAGGGTGTGATAAACCTATAACAGTAAACATTTCGGGCTAGAGGTCCGAGAAATGTATGAAATGCCAGGTTGTGTTAGTTTCATAATTCTGGTAAGTAATTTTAGCAGATTCTGTGTCATCATATTATTTTATCAAGCTTTGTTGATTTTTTTATCACAAATTTTGCCACTGTGAAACAAACATTTCATGACTCGATAAAAGGGTAGACAAAGTTAATTCAATTTTTGGACAACACATGGATGGAATGTTGGTAAGTATCTACTTCACTATGAAGTTGAATCCCCTGACATTACATGAAAAGTCTTTGCAATTTGACAATATACAAAAATAACATTAAAAACTATTAATAAACAGTAACTTTCATGCTTAATGTATTTTGGGCACTTAAAATGGATGTTAAGATGTTTAATATTGTTGTAGGTTCTCTGGTACCCTAAATCAATCAGCCTTTAATAGTACAGAACGACAAAAATATCATTAATTCAGAAAATCAGGTGAAAATGTAGTTAATGAAACAATGTACAACTACTGATTTTTAACATGTAATTTCAAAGGATTCTACTCCATACTTAACTAAATGCTTACAAACAATCTTTCCACGTGTTTTCTGCTGAATCACTCAACATTGGCTACACTTAACATGGTTGCAAAGTACTTGTTTCACAGTGGTGAAATTTCTTATAAAAACACCTAAAAACCTCAATAATTCACCATATAGTTCAAAAGCGAGGTAGATTCTACTACAATTATTCAACAGTATGATGAAACTTAGGACTGGCGGGCAAAAAAAACATATTTCAAACATTTTCCACGAAGTGTTTACAGTTATAGGTTTATCACACTCTGTCGGTCTGGATGAAGTGGTATTTACTTTCTGCAGAGACAATGACTGCATATTTTTGATTCTGAATAATGACTTTTGATGGAGATTCCATGCTAAGAATAAGGTGTGATAAATAAAAACTTTAAAACTCAAATATCTCAAAAAATTCCCAACAGATTTTTTAATTTGATACACCGAAATGTTCGTCTCACCTCCCTCTACATCAATTTGGTCAATTTTTTTAACCCCAAAGTTTGCTCAAGCTCGCTGTGTAGAGAAATTTAATTTGGGGACGTTCCGTGCACAATGCATCAAGTGACATGCATAAACACATTATTTTCTAAATATTTTTAAAGCAGAACTGACTTATATAAAAGTGTGGTCAGTGGTCTGAGTGCAGTTCATCAAAGCAAGTTCTTTAAAATTTTGACAGTTGAAAGATAAGTAATACTAAAACATTCTATGTCTATTTATATTTCATGTTTCTAATCGTTCACATGCCGAAAATAACATGCACTCACCTTTGAATGAACTCTCAGTACCAGTGTCTCATCCAAATACTTCTACTGTGCTTCATAAGTATCATGAAATGACCATTTTCATCAATTCACGTGTTTTCTCCAGTGGATGAAAAGGTCATTTAACAGCAACATGAACCCTAAAACCATGCGAACCCAATTAGAACCGAACACTCCTCCTATACACTAACAATCCCCTACTGATTACCCCCAAAACATTTTACATTCTTAGATTAGGAATTCTCACATTTACCTCCAGGCTACAACTTGGCTATTTAATCTTGCTTTGTGATGAATGAAATCCCAGATTAGGGAACCTTTAATCCATCATCACTGACCTGTGACCTGACAACTTGCTTTACTGGTAAACATAGTGTGGTTTTTGAGGATTCAGCGTAACAACCTGTTCCTCAAATTGAACCCTGTTGAGTGCTTAGAAGCTAGAAGACCAATCAGTTTGCAGGTGCATACAGATGTCGCTTCAATAAATGCCAACAGGAAAACTTATGATCATCAGTTATATTGACAGTCACAAATCCAAAATGGATTGGAGAGAATATGCATTCACAATCAAAGGCAACACCAAAAAGCGTCATCACTCTAGAGAGTACTGGTTTATGGAAAATATGAGTTATCCTACCTGACCACATGCATAATGCATCCAATCATGACCGTAAGAGTGGCCCTCTTTAGTCTGAGAGGGCCTTCTTTGCACACAATGGGGAGGTCAGTGACCTCCCAGGGCAATTGTTCATGGGTTTGCAACAGCTCAACATATATGTGGAAAATATTTGGTCTTAATACAAAATCTGTGGTATACTTGTGGTGGCACGAAAAACGGATTAATTAGATTGATTTTTTCATATCATTCACTTAAGTGTAATTTAGATACAACAGACAATGTACAAAGTACCGTAAAACGGGGATACTTTGGCAGTTGCATACTACTTTGGCCGCCAAATGAGGAAAAGATTCAGTATTCGGTAGTATCTCTCAAACCAATATAGATACCAGGAAATTTCTTTTTGCACCTGCCAGTGTAATATGTCTACTTTTTATGTACATTAATTTTGTTTCAATATCATGACACCAGTGCTTATTGTGTCGTAAATGTCATTCTGGGAAAAAGCAGATTTGCCAAAAAGTGTGATTTTGCAGGGAAGTGTCTACTTTGTTCTGGATGGGTCAAGTGCAAGCTTACATGGTGAAAATTGTGGACGATTTTTAAAGATAATATATCACAGATTCAAACTACACAGGTTTTGTTTATATGTTATGCAATTTAGTGAGTTTAGGGCTATGGCCAATGTTACCCCAAATCTCCAAGTCAGTGTCAGGGTTACTTTGGCCACCCCTAGAAATGGCAATTGGCAAGAGTTGGAACAGTTTGTAGTTAATAGCAGTCAAGGAGGTGTAAACCTTGATTTGACAACCGGGTGTATGACCCTGAAAATAATGTTGACTGACATAGATGCTAAAAAAATACCATAAATGGTCCAATGCAATAATTTCAATTTGTGCCATTCAACAAGCATAGCATAGCGATATTGTAATGGCTGCTAGGGAAGCTGTGAACCACCGTAGACATACTATTTCATCCAAGATAGCATTAGACAAAGGTATTTCATCTTGGATTATTTTTTATGATGTTTGCCAACATAATGTTACATCGGTGAATTGCACAAAAAACTTAAAATTAGAATAGAAATGTAAAATTTCATATGATTGATATGAATTGTTTTAAAATGATACCTTTTATGACTGGCAGCATATCTTACATTCTTGTGACCTAAAAACCTGGGTATTTTCACACTGTGTCATTCTTAACCAGGAGGCAGTAGTACACAGAGTGCGGTACAGGTATCAATACTTAATTTTTTGTTCAGAAATCTTGGAATGAGTCACAACTCACTCAAGATTATAAAAATACATTCTTTAGCTTGTTGGGTGGCCAAAATGATATGACTAATTTAATTCTACCTCGGTACATGGTATTACATGCTCAAAATTTAAGGCAGCCAAAGTTACCCCAACTCCGGGGTTACTTTAGCCGACCCTTTAATTGGGTAATAAAACGTAGAACCACCATATATTTTGGAAAGCTTTTTGACAAATAAAAACCTCAATGTACTGGCTGTGTTATGGCACAAAATTGTTGATATTCAAAGAATAGTTTTTCTCAGAACACGAATTTGGTGCTCTGAAACTCCAAAGTAACCTCGTTTTACGGTATTTTAGTTATAGCAAATCTCCATTTTTTGGAATCAACCACAATTGGTCAGGTGCTACTATCAAGGAATTATTTGCAGGTTGCTTCTACATGATTTGCGAAACTAAAATCCCCTGAAGAAACAGACAGCACTTATGTATAGGGCACGGAAGTTTTTAAAATAAAAATATAAGTAATCAGATATGCTTGAAGTTGCGCTGAAGTTGTGTAAGTTTATGTGTAGCTCAACTCAGCTAGTGCATGAAAATGTTAAGGGTGTGGTATGGGTCAAAATCAGGATGTTGGAGTTTAAAATGAGGTCTCTCCAATGAATATTTTGAAGAATTGACAGTGCATGTGCAAGCAAGAAAATTCCATTGAGCTAAAGTATAGTCACAATTCAATTTTTAACAACAATTTTTTATGAACCAAGTGTGTTGAATGTATGGACCAATCATGCAAGCCAAGTAAGATTAATTGTGGATGAGACTGAGTCTTGAACCAAGAACTTGCCATAGGGTACTCTACCCATACCTGTCTTTTGTAGAAGTTGCATCAGACAGGAAGCAACAAAGTTTGTGAATAGGCTTATGAAGTATGCATGGATCTTGGCTGGAAGATGGTACGAGTTGTGTATGTTAAGCTGACAAGCGATGCTAGAGAGGCACAATGCAGCATAATGCGCAGATATGCTCTTGTATAATTATGGTGCATAATAAATTATCATTATGCAACAGATGAAGTTTATTAGGTGACGCAGTACCAACAAAGAAAACAGGACATGAATTTTCTACTATAAAACTATGAAATTGCAGGTCTGCGCCATAAATTGGTATGTTAGATTATTCTTATGTTTATCTAGTCAGCTGACTTATGTCACTATAAAGAAAACCTTCAAATTGCTGGCCATCCTTCAGCCAATATTTTGTACTGCAGCGAATGCCTATTGTACGCAAAATGCCTGAAATCCCTACTAGCGAGCCTGAGTAACAAGAAATTGCCTAAAAACATTCCAAGCGCCTTTACAATGGAGCCGTCCAATCTGTCCTACAAATTCTGCCACAGTGTCCTTGAACAAAGTTTAGGGTTAAAAAAAATGTACAAAGCATCCGTCAACACAGCGTTGTAGTATGTGGTCTCAGCTTCGATTTGATGTAAAGATCTAAAAAATCTGTTGGGAAAATTTTGAGAAAATTGAAATTTAAAATTTTTAGTTTTTCACACCCTTGTTGCTTGCAAAATATCAGTTTTAGATCTATCAAATAGCATCGCAGTGTTATCGAAACATCACAGCTTATCTAGGTATACATTAGGTTACTGAATCAGGTGAAAAAAAATAATAAAAAGCATTTTATTTCTAATTTTCGCATCATTTTCAATATTTAGGGGTGTTGCAAACTCGCTGACTCATATAATGTGCTGAATCAGATATAAACATGGCCATTTCGACTTTATTGTTTCTTTAACTAAAGAAAAGTGGCAAATGAACCACCAGGGTGAGAAAAAATGCCTTTTAAATTCATTAGTGATATAAATTGAGATTTTAGCCTTTCACTTGTTAATGATTTTCAAGAAGGATTCACAAAAACATCTGCAAAGTTATCGGTCAACATATAGTGGACAAATGTAGGAATACCTACTGTCTGCATCTCACAAGTGTGTATCTTCACCACAGCTTTGCATGTTACTTCTATTTGACATCCAAGGAAATAATATAATTATTTTGAGATAAGTATTTTTAAAATAATAATAATAATCGATGCAAGTGGTCTAATAGCTTAGATGATCAATTCCAAGTTTTAATACAATGTTTCTGTCCATATTGAAATGTAGGTAGCAATTTATGGTATTCTGAAGAATTTTAAGTGTTTCGTGTACCTGTTTTTGCTAATTGTTAAGATTATTTCATGGAATCTAGTGGTTACATGCTTCCAAAATTCATTTTTTCAGTAATAGCTTGCCTTTGTGCAATCAACATAGTTTTGAATTAATAGTCAACAGATTGTCTTCCATGGTCACAGAGTTAATATTGTTTATCCGCGCATACTATAACTGAACAACTGAATTTTGGAAGTAAGCAACCATTAGATTGCATGAAATAATCTTAAAAATTGGCAAAAACAGGTAGTAAAGCACTTAAAATTCTACAGAAGACCATTAAAATTGCTACCTACATTTCAATATGGACAGAAACTTTGTAATAAAACTTGGAATTGATCTTCTAAGCCATTAGACCACTTGCATAGATTTTTTAATTTATTTGAAAAAATTACTTTTCTCAGTATTTCCTTGGATTTCAAATAAAAATTACATGCAAAGCTGTGGTGAAGATATACACTTGTGAGATGCAGACAGTAGGTATTCCTACATTTGTCCACTATATGTTGTCCGATCACTTAACAGATGTTTTTGTGAATCCCAATTGAAAAACATCAACTGGTGAAATGCTAAAAATATCAATTTATATCACAAATGAATTCAACAAGGCATTTTCTCACACCCTGGTGGTTCATTTGCCACTTTTCTTTAGTTAAAGAAATAATAAAGCCAAAATGACCATGTTTATATTTGATTTGACACATTATATGATTCTGCGAGTTTGCAACACCTCTTAATGTTGAAAATAATGTGAAAATTAGAAATAAAATGCTTTTTATTTTTATATTTCACCTGATTCAGTAACCTAGTGTAAACCTAGATAAGCTGTGATGTTTCGATAACACCGCGATGCTATTTGATAGACCTAAAAGTGATATTTTGCATGATACAAGGGTGTGAAAAACTAAAAAATTTTAATTTAAATTTTCTCAAAATTTTCCCAACAGATTTTTTAGATCTATACATCAAATCGAAGCTGAGACCACATACTACAACGCCTTGTTGACAGATTCTTTGTACATTTTTTTTAAACCCTAAACTGCGTTCAAGGACACTGTGCTGCTGCAAGGATTGTGACAATAAACAGATTAATCCAGGAACCAACAAAACAACGGCTAACCTCTTTAAACCAAAACAGCACAGATTTATATAAGAGATTGGAATTCCATCTGTGTTACACACCTTATATAGATGGTAATGCAGGTTTAGAGATGAGTCAACATTAAATGAAGTTAGGTTAAGTAAAGAAGATTAACAATGTTCATACTGATGAAGACATGAGACATCGCTAAAAGCAATGACAAGATTTCAACTAGATTTCCTGAAGGTATGTTCATAAAATCTATGTATCCAGAGATCCAGAATCTGCGCTGAAGATTAACATGTTTGAGAAAAAAACAACAACTTAAATATTGATTTCATAACTGCCATCGATTTGCTTTACTTTAACCAAACAGAAAAAAGATTGCGTTCTCGAGCGCACTCAGAATGGTAAAAAGTCTATCAGAATTATTTGGTTGTGACTCTCAAAACAAACATGATTTTTTCCTGAAAAGCACTTGTAATGTCAGAATATCTAGTGGAGTTCTAAGAGACTTTCATTATACCCTTGAGTGACACTCCAGACTTATTTTGCAGAATCCTGACACTCTGACAATAGATTTGCTAAGCAGCTGAGGGTAGCATTATTGTCTTGGAAATGTGATATATTCAACTTAAAATTGCTTTTCAAGGATGCCAGAAATAAGCCTTAACTTTTTCCGATTAAGTCACACTGACAACTTAAAAGACAATAGATCTGGGTTTATCATATATTCCAAACACTCAAATATCTACTTATTACGATTCCGGTTCCCCACATATGTCGGAAACATTTGGTTATGAATATGATCGACTGCCAAAGTTTCTTGAAATTCATTATCTTATTGCGAAAGAGCTATAACATCTCAGATTCACAATTTTGAAGTTGTTAATTTGAAGAAATGAAAGCTTAAAAGTAACATTAAGTCAAATCTTGCAAAATGATGATAATCACAAATATACCATTGACAGGATGATTACGTGAAATCAAATTATTTTCCTCTGACATGGAAAATTGTGAACAGAATGATTCTATTCCAGGAAAGTCACAGCCCTGACATGAATACTTCTTATTCCCCACCAGCTCAGCATCTCTTCTAAATATTTCCACTCGTCATTTTACAAGTGGCATCACATGACCTTTCAATGATCAAGGATATACTATTTCTCCCCGAGTGCACGGGAAGGTCATTCCACTGCAACATGAACCCCAGATACATATGAGCCCAATTAGAAATGAACCATGCTCATATATATATACACTGGTGATCCCTTACCCTTGAGTTTTCGTAGTTTGTTTCAGTTAACTGACTAGGGATTCTCGCATCTAACTTCAGGCTGCAGCTCAGCTGCTTGTGATGAATGAAATTCCACATTGCAAACCCTTATTCTTCATTACTGACCTGTGGCCTAACAACTTAATCTGCAGGTAAACATAGTGTGGCTTTGATGATTTTGTTACAAGCTGTTCTTCACTTTGAACCCTATTGAGCATATAGAAGCTGGAAGTTCAATCAGGTTGCAGGTGCATATAGAGATTGCTTCATTATGTAACCTGAAGAACTTGCAATCAGCAGTATGATCAACAATAAGAAAGGCAAAGTTCTTTGAACAGAAAATGCACTCTTCATTAGAGACCACACCCAAAAGCCAGCTTCATCATACCAGATATTAAAGGCTTATGGGAAATAGGTGACTGTTCCTAAACTTGGCCATTTGCATAAGCATTCGATGTTGACCTAAAAAGTGGCTCTCTTTTGGAGGGCTTTGCACACACCCGACTTGCAGGGAAGGTCAATCTGCCTCTAAGAAGAAAGTTGGAATACCTAAATTGCTTAGTCATTGGCTTTTTAGACTAAAACTGGTTTTGGGAGTGTTCAGTAGAAAGAAATGAAATCTGTAGTGAATTTGAGGCGTGGAAACTGACACATGAACCTAATTTTGTGACAGATAAATGTTTATGTCTTCCACATTTGTGTTATGGCAATACCTGTCATAATTCTTGGAACAACTAAGTATCAATTTGACTTAGGTGCACTACAATGATTTTAGCAGGTGACACTGTCAAGCAATTTGTAGAGGACCGAATTTCCCCAAACCAGGGGATCAAGAGGTTATACAAATACAAAAAAAAATATACAAAATACTGCACAGCAGCTGTCTGTGACATATTAAACTCAGTTTATCTGAGTTAAAAATCGCTTCCACAAGAATCCCTCAGTAATAAATAGACAGGAATCATGCTCAGGGAAGTCTTCAAAGTTTATACGAGATTAGTAATCAGATATGCTTGAAGTTGTACTGATGTACTGGAAAGTTTATGTTTAGCTCAACTATACAAAAGTTTTAAGGAAGTCGTATGAGTCAGAATTAGGTTGTATGAGTTAAAAATGAAAAAAAAAAAACAATATGCTAAGCAATTGACAGTTAAAATTTGTGGACAAGCTTATAAAGAATGCATGGATCTTGTCTGGATTCAAATGATGCTTCACAGGTACCATACAGCTTTAAAATGTGCTTACACGACATGAAGATATATAGCATCAGAATTCTGAGCTGACATGAAATGAAGTTAGGCTGAGAAAAGAAGATGCCCTAAAAGACAGAACTATCGCTGACAACAGATGTTTGAAATAAATAAAATATTGATTTGACAACTCGGCTCAATTTACTTTCACAGGACAGAAAAGTGGCTGATGTCTGGAATTAAAGCACTCTGTAGAATGTCCATCAGAATTATTTGGCTGTGACTCTCACGCCAAAACTGACAGCCATCTGAAAAACACTTAGAATGATAGAAAATCAAGTAGAATTCTCAGGGACTTTCATTATACCCTTGAGTGACACTTCAGACTTATTTTGCAGAATCCTGACATCCTGACAATTGAGTTTCTAAGCCGCTGAGGATTGCATTATTGTCTTAGAAATGTGATATATTCAACTTAGAATTGCTTTTCAAGAATGTCGGAAATAAGCTACAACTTTTTATGATTAAGCACTCCCACAATTTGACAGAAAGACAATAGATCTGGATTCACCCTATATTCCAAGTACTCAAATTTGAATAACTACTAATTCCCAATTGGGTTTTCCAATTGTGTTCTCCACATATGTCGAAAACAATTGGTTTTGAATATGATAGACTCTCAAACTTTTGCATTGTTAATAAAGAACTGTCATGTCTGAACTTCACATTTCAGGAGTTGTTAAGCTGAAGATACATTTCTTTTATTGAGTTTATTAAAGCTTTTTATACATTAATGTTAATATCAATGAACTTCTCCATTTCACAATCGAATCCTCAATTGTACAACAGAGCGTGTACTGTATTGAAGCCTGGGGTAACTCTTGGCTTCATATAATAATCTGCCAGAACTGGCCTTCTTAATTATTAGAATTAGTGGGCTGCACTTAGCATGATGTTATCTATCTATGCATCCAGTAGGGGTAAATTAGCAACAAATATTTTGCGTAGCGTCATCGCAATAATGAATAATTTTGTGTGGTGTTTGCATGAAATAAATCAGTTCCTGTTAAGGAAACTTAAAACAACTATGGGAGGCCCCCTTATTAAAAAAAAAAATACAAGTCTTTATATATGTATAATGCCATCTATATCTTGCAAAAGAATCCGGAGACTATCCGGCACATTTTTTTAAAACTCTTTCTAGGCAGCAACACTAATGACTTGGGTCTAACCAGCAGTAGCTGAAATCTATGCAAATAGGAAAACCCTTCAGAGCTCTTGAAGTTGCCCTAAAGGTAGGACAGCAAAGAGGCTCCTAAATCGATCTAGAAACTGCTTTTGACCGAAAGCTAACCAAGGGAGGTTTAAAGGCAACCACTCTTTCGGCCAGCCCTAAATACGTTAGTGACATTACGCTGGCTTATCTAGATTAGAAACATGCATTCAGTGTTTACTCCAAAAGGTCCATCATGGATATGAAAAAAAATATAATTTTCAAATTGTTCCACATTCATAATTGCACTTATAGTTAAAATACTAAACATGCGTGCTGGACTTTAGAAGGAACCCACAAGGATTACGTAGAAAGCAAGTCTACAAGTTGAAAATTATTTTCTGCAAGTCCCCTGATCCACCGATGGAAACAATAAATTTTGTAATCTTCACCGAAATTGAAATCTCAAAAAAGGAAATACTGGTCTGACCTTTTGAGGGACCACAAAGAGTCCCTGGTCAGCAAACACACTTCACTTGAATGAAACTACCCCTACATACCCAGATTGAAGCTGCCAGTGTGGCAAACATCCTTCGTCTGGGTGAAACTGTTTTTAAGTTTTTAATCTTATTTCACTACAAGCCTCAGATTTTGATCAAACTTTCAAATGACGTACAAACAAAGTTGTTGACTCTCAAAAGATTATCTTATTTCCGGTGACAGCTGAGTTTAAAACATAAAATCAAGTTAGGCTGAGAAAATAAGATGAACTAACAGACAGACGTAAAACATCACTGACAAACACAGATGTTCGAAAAACTAAAATATTGATTTGACAATGACTAAAGTCAATTTATGTTAACAGAACAGAAAACTGGTTGATGTCAGGAAAGCACTCATAATGGTAGAATGTCTATCGGAATTATTTGGTTGTGCCTCTAACGACAAAACTGACAATCATAATGTCAGAAAATCTGGTAGAGTTCTGAGGGACTTTCATTATACCCTTGAGTGACACTTCAGACTTATTTTGCAGAATCCTGACACTCTGACAATAGATTTGCTAAGCAGCTCAGGATTACATTATTGTCTTGGAAATGTGATATATTCAACTTTAAATTGCTTTTCAAGAATGTGGGAAATAAATTACAGCTTTTTATGATTAAGTGACTCCCACAATTTGACAGAAAGACAATAGATCTGGGTTTATCACATATTCCAAATACTCAAATATGAATAACTACTTATTCCCTATAGGGTTCTCCACAGTCCACATATGCCAAAAACAATGGTTTGAATATGATAGACTCTCAAACTTTCTCGCAGTTCAGTTGCTTATTATCGTTTTCATAGCTACGTGTTTTTCAAGTTTGCAATTTGCTTCATTCCAAAACTGTTATGTCAGAGATTAAGTTGAATGATTTCGTTTATTACAAGCACAGATTTCAGGAAACTGACAAAGTGCATTGACACATGAATGTTTCACTTGTTTAGCTTGCTCTGGCTGAAAGATGCTTCAATGAACTATAACTGAACCAAACAGAACACTCAGCATAGACATGCATTGTTTGTTGTGGTTGTACACATATAGTAACATTGCCTGGCAGTTTTACATTCCTTTGTCAAAAACTGTGATGTCAAACTCTCAACTGATATGTCACAGATTGAAGATTAGACCAATCATGTTGACAGATACCCGATGATGTCATGGTTTAACTGCAAAACGAAGTTTTCAAAAAAACACAAAGCTATGAAAACGATAATAATCAAAGAGCTGTCATATCTAACTTCATATTTCAGGAGTGTGAAGTTGTTGAAGATACATGTCTTTTGAGGAGTTTATTAAGTCTTTTTACCAAAACATATTGCAGTTTGATAATCCTGATCAAATATTTTTGACATAATAATCTGCCAGAACTGGGCTTATAGGACTGCACTAGCCATAATGTTATCTATCTAGCTAACTGGTTGGGGTAAATAAGAAACAAATTTTTGTGGGACGTAGCACAATCAATACAATAGGATAATTTTGTGTGGCATTTACATGAAATAAATAAATTCCTGTTAAGGAAACTTAAAACAACTATGGGGGCCACCCTTATAAATTAGAAAAACATAAGTCTTCACAGATATATAATGCCATCCATCTTGCACAAGCATCCAGAGACTATCCGACAATTTTTTTTAAACACGCTTTCTTTTTAGGCAGCAACACTAATGACTTGGGTCTGACCAGCAGTAGCAGAAATCTATGCAAATAGGAAAACCCTTCAGAGCTCTTGGAGTTGCCCTAAAGGTAGGACAGCAAAGAGGCTCCTAAATCGATCTAGAAACTGCTTCAGACCTAAAGCTAACCTAGGGATGTTTAAAGGCAACCACCTTTCGGCCAGCCCTAAATACGTTAGCGACATTATGCTGGCTTATCTAGATTAGAAACATGCAGTGTTTGCACCAAAACGTCCATCATGGATATAAAAAAAAAAAATTTCAAATTGTTCCACATTCATAATTGGACTTATAGTTAACTAATACTCAACATGCGTGCTGGACTTTAGAAGAAACTCACAAGGATTACGTGGATAGCAAGTCTACAAGTTGAAAATTATTTTCTGCAAGTCCCCTGATTCGTAATCTTCACCGAAATTGAAATCTAAAACGAGAAGTTTCCTGTCTGACCTTTTGAGGGACCACAAAGGGACTGTGGTCAGCAAACACACATCACTTAAATGAAACTGTTCCTACATACCCAAATTGAAGCTGCCGGTTTGGCAAACATCCTTCATCTGAGTGAAACAGTTTCTATCTTATTTCACTACAGGCCGCCAAACTTGAGGATCAACATTCCAAAGTGCACGTAAATGCAGCCTTGATATCTATATTATTCAATAGTGCCGAAGTAACATTCATTTGTGAAGTCTCCATTTTGATTATTGCCAGTTTAACCGAATAAACAATGCTAAACTTTGGATTAATTGGCACAGCTACCTTTTAACCAAAGATCATATAATTGTGAATCTAACTTTATCATCATCCCTTGATTTGGAGTGGCAGGTTGGTTTTTTTTTTACAAAATTGGCATAGCACTCTATTAGCTACATCTGTAATTTCACCAATAAAAACATATGGATTAGAGATAAAATGTTATCCATTCAAATAACCTCAACCAATGATCTGAAAATCATTCTCACATAATGTAGGTCAAAATACATAATCTTGGGATGGATACATGCCTTGGGGGATAGATACCCCTTGGTCAGGTAAAGCTCATAAGTACAGGAAGTGGCTTACCTTTATTTACGTTATGACTTGAGGTCCTTGGGGTTAAAAACCCATCCACAAGTGCAGTTATCTGTGGGTTAATAGGATGTGCTGATTTGGGGTTAAGTTGAAACAAGCTGGGCTGTTCCCCAACTTCCCTGTGAGTCCAGAAAATCGTACTTTCCCATCGTAAACCAAATCGTGCTATAGTTCCACATGGCACAGGAGGAAGTGCTGCTGAAATTGTTCCAGTAAAACAATGTTAAAATACTGCTAAAACGTTTTTAAGGCCTACAAAAACTGGCAGGAGAGCTGAGTCAAGTGATTGAAGCTGTTGTAATCCAAACGGTATATGAAAAATCCTGCATGAACCTCAGGCAGTCCTGTTTTACAGTTCTCACTCAGTGAATGATACAACAATTTATCGCTCAGAAGTTCAATTCAATTCAGTAAAATTGTTTTGATCCACAAGCAGCACACCAGAAAATGCAATGTCAGCACTTGAAATATGTTAATCCCACAAGGCTTTCAATGCATTGTTTATGTAGCCATTTCCAGTGCAATATCTTTTACAATTTGGCAATGAAGTACACTTTAGTGCCCAGGTGATGAGTAAGGTCACTGAGATAGACAGTAATTTGCAGTATATAGACCTTTGCTGAATGTAATTAAGTGTTACCCTGCCATTCCATGCAGCATAGCAGTTATGGCAGCAGTGGAGTAAAATTTAGTTCAGCAATGAAAAAACTTTTCAGACACATCAATTCAATTTTAGTGCCATATACACAGGAAACTTTGAATTAAAACCAGGATATATGAAATGTTAAAACTGACCTGAAAGCCCAGCTCAATGATAAAACTGTCCGTTTGTGTTGAGTTAGTCTGCGATAAAAACTGTGCTCACTCAAGGTAAGAAAAACTCATTGAGAGAATGAAATAGTGCAGTAATTCACATGGTGCACATGTTTTAGCTAGACAGGCAACACATTCCTTACTAAAATCTACAACATTATTAGTCCGCTTTCTTCTCAGTCAAGTGTATTATATTAAGACAATAAATAATCCCTTCTTTGTAAAGCAATTCAAGACATGGTAACGTCTTTCATTACGGCATCATTTCCTTCCTTCAAAATCTTTTTTTCCTCTGTAATCCGTGCTGTTGTAATCCAGTACAATCCTATATAATCATATATAGCAGATATTTTTAACAATCACATATGCAAATGATAATGGTCCACTGATTACCACATGTTTGCCATTCAACCCAAAATCTTTTCATGCAAATTTCATATTAAAATCAGTCTGACATTAAAAAAAACCATCAATGCCCACGTCTGAGCCTTTAAGATGCTTTGACTGAAGATGATAATATTATCAACAGAGATAAATAGTGGGATAACGAGGATAATACAATGATAATCCTCTCAGCAGGAAATGATGATTAATTGATATAATCTCCCTGTTTTCTTCGGCTCGGCTTCAAAGACGTTCGGAGTGCTCTGTTTTTCTGGTTGGTCTGAAAAGAAAAGAGACATGATTAGAGAGAGAAATCTATAACTGCATGAAAAAGATAATAGGAACACAGATGTGTCTAGTTTTCATAATGTCGGCCCAGCGTCAGTCCGATGTCAGTAGCATTGGACCAGTGCCCATTTTATCATAGAAAATGCACTACTTAGTCTTCTCTAAGGCTCAAATGGATTAATATTTATTCATAATTGACAGTCATTCTCTATGTAATAAAATTTTGTTATGTTACTTGGAATTTCCCTTTTCTATCTGACCGCGCCTGTCCCTGTATTTTCATCCGATTTCGCTATGGGAACACTGGTATGGATGGTAAAGCAGTACTGAAGCACTCTAATGTCAGTTATTGTCTCACATAAGGCTGATTAGAGGGGTCTATTAATCACACAACACATAAGTCACATATTGGATATCGATAAAAGAAAGGGCTTCATTTTAGAGTCTCATCAACAGTGTATATGGCGCTAAAGTGGTATAGACTTTGTGTCAGTGCCCGGAGAAAATCCTTTTATCATAAAGGTGAATTAAGTGGATACACTGCAAAGTGTAGACCTATGGGTTGGCAGTTAGCTTTGATGGTTTGACCAAATATATGATGAGCTGGGCTTGAAGAAGATATAATGAAGCTTTTCAGGATAAGGGAACTAAGGTGGCTACTAAGAATGTCCCCTTAAATGCTTATGTTATGATTTCTGTAATGCATTACATAATAATCACACTGCAGTTTTGCTCAAGCGAAACATATGTTTGCACACATATTCAATAAGATTACCATAAAATGGTTCGATTACCCCCCTCTTAGTGACCTCCGCTAAGCCTTAATGGACATAAGTTCTTAGTAGCCATCTAAGTTCCCTTATCCTGAAAAACTTCAGTAAATCACCCAAGCCTGTTGCTGAGTATATGATGTACTATAGTTCATGTAACTTGTAAGTTGCATACTCTTTGAGCTTCCTTGGTCATGATCTTGAGAAAGATACCTTTTTTTTTAATATGCAGGGTGGGGGGCCTCGAACTTGTTTTTGAGAAATAATCTCTTGCTAAGTTTTGGTGAAATAAATAAATTCTCAAAATATAATAATTTCTGCTATATATAGCCCCCGGTATTTCATTACAAGGTGTTGCTTGATATAGTAGAAATATTCGGAGCTTCTAATATCTGCCGACGAAAAACTTCGCCCCCCCCTCCCCAATTACTAAATGGTATCCCCGTAATGAACCAATGTGATAAATTAGATTCTACAACACTGACGGGTTTTATGCCCATGAGGGATTTCAATATGTTCATCACTGATATTTGTAATGGCAAAATGACCATGTGTTAATAACATTCAACACAGAGATATATAATAATAATGATGCAGTGGTTTTACCAAGATACTACTGAGCAGGGTCAGTGTAAAATGCGGACCATGCAGACCATGCGGACCATGCGGACCAGACATACTGGCAGCCAGTCTGTTGGTTCAAGCCTTGAGCAAACACTGTCCAGCCTAGAAGGGGTTAAATCATGCGGACCAAACTGTGCAGACCATGCAGACCACTGAGTAACAAGAGGGACATGATTTGAAAATAGATTTTATGAACTTAGAAAAAAAAGAAGAATTTAAAAATAAAATTAATATTTATATTTCAAAAATGCAAAGTCTGCACTCTGGTCTGCACTCTGGTCTGCACTCTGGTCTGCACTCTGGTCTGCACTCTGGTCTGCAATCTGGTCTGCACTCTGGTCTGCACTCTGGTCTGCAATCTGGTCTGCACTCTGGTCTGCACTCTGGTCTGCACTCTGGTATGCATTTCAAGCAGCATTTGGTCTGCACTCTGGTCTGCATTTGGTCTGCACTAATTTTGGTCTGCATGATTTGGTCTGCATTTGGTCTGCATGATTTGGTCTGCATGATTTTGGTCTGCATGATTTTGGTCTGCATGATTTGGTCAGCATTTGGTCTGCATTAATTTTGGTCAGCATGATTTGGTCTGCATTTGGTCTGCATTTGGTCTGTTGCCTGCAATCTAGTATAGACCTGCACTCTGGTCTGAAATCTGGTCTGCACTTTGGCCTGTTCATATCTGGTCTAAGACCTCTTGTATTTATACGTTTTTTTTTAGTTAATTAAAAAATATTAAATGATTAAATAAAATATTTTTTTTATGCAATTATCAAGCTAATATCAAAGTTCCTTGCTAATATCTAGCTTACTGGTTAGGTCTGCATCTGGTCCGCATTTGGTCCGCATTTTCCGCTTGATTGACTTTGTATTATTAGCTACAGCTCTTTTTGATTGCATCAAGTCCAGGGACAGGTGGGTGTCTCATGGAATTCAATCAGACCTAGGTCTATGGCTGCGATTTGAAAAGTGGGTCAAAGCGGGCAACCATTGTCACGTTTGATTGGTGAATGCTATAGGATGAGTGTCCTCAGGCTCTGCTCTATATATCTGCATCTCTCAAAATATCAAAGAGATAAAAATTATTATGAACACTAGACACTAATCTCATTTTTGTAATGACTTACCATCATGATCGACCATTTTATTGGATATCAGACATAAAAAGGATTAATTTATTTATTCATTCTTCCAGTGTAGATAACTGCTATATCTGCAGTATCTTTGTGAAAACCAACTTTCTCATCATTGGGATTGAGGGTGACTATTAATCATGGAAAAAATACCGTGAGATTAATGATGTTTTGTCCGAAATACCACAAGTTTAGCAGTGGTTATTTGGCTATCCCCCACACTACTAAATTTAGCGGGCCTTCTTGATGGCATAATGTCAGAGGGGTAGGTGGGTGTCTCATGGAATTCAATTAGACCAAAAAGGTCATTCATTCCTAGCTTCTGCTCGGCGTATATTCTGGTAGCAGGTGGCTGCGATATGAAAAGTGGGCCGAAACCGGGCCATCCATTGTCATATTTTATGGGTGAAGGCTTTAAGATAGGTGGCCTCAGGCTCTGATTCATATCCATACATGTTATGTATTTCTCAGGATATCTAAGAGATAAAACATACTTTGACTTCAGAGAAGCAGCAAATAGTAGTAAAGATATTTTCTAGTGAAAATTATATTAGATACCCGCGCTAAATCTAATTTTGCAATGGCTCGTCAACATGGCCAAGCATCTCTTCATATGTAAAAATTATTTTGTGAAGAAAGTGTTGTAAGAATGTTTCTTTTTAAATCTACCTTTCTCTTTACATTCTGTGTTTTATATTAGATATACATGTTTTATAGTTTTTAAATATCTCATGTTGAATTAAGGCAATATTGTAAAATAGATTTTTTTGAATTCTTTTATCCCATATAAATATATTTTATAAGAAGATTTAAATATGTTGCATTTTACATGATATGCCCGATTTTTATTTCATATCTTGCTTAAGATGGATTTAACTATTGATCTGTTCTTCCAGTGCAGATAACTGCAAAAGATTCTGTGCCCAGCCATCATTGTGAAAGCTTGTTTTGTGAAGGTTACTTTTAGAAAAGAATGTAGGCTAAAATATTGAAGTTGGGTTACTTTTATTGTTGCATTGTTTATTATAAGACACACAAGCGCTCCTATAGGCCTATAGCCACCCTACTGTCAGCTGAGTATTTTTTTTGCCAGCACAGAAGCTCCTTCGAGCAATTAGTATGAGAATGTCACACCACTGCCCTCCTTAATTGGGTTAGCCAAATCTGGCTCTAATTGAGGAACTTTAAGGAGAGTGTAATTTGATTAACCTATTTCGCAAGTCAATTAAGACCTGGTCGTATTGTGCAAGTACATTGTGCAGGCACACTGGAATTTATTGTCAGTGCTAATGCATGCTGATAGAAATGGAGATTTCTAAAGATTTGCACACTGTTTTCAGTAACAAAATAAAATCGAATATGTCTCCTTTTCCATATTCATGGTGTATGTCATGAACAAATATCAATAGATATCTCGAAGTAATGACTCTTGAATTCTTGAATGGGTGTGAACCTTAGATAATGGAGGGTAAGGAGTTTTCCTTGACGAGGAATTATTAATGTCATATTAACAGCAACCGTGCTTATCTATTTTCAGCCTGTGACATCCTCTAAAATTCATTTGTAAATAAAACTTCAACATGTCAGGAAATACCTCCAACAGGAACTACATTGAAGGCCATGCAGCCTAATGGATTGCAACAAAGTCAGGTTCTTTTTCTGGGTGGTATGGGAACATTCCTTTGCATCATCAATCTGGCAATTAGTTTGTCATTGACCTGTGTTCAATATCGCTGACACTTAGCATTTAGGGTCAGTCTGTCAGTTATGCAAACATCTGTTTGTCAGTGGGTCTTTCCTGAACACAAAGTAACTTTTAGTGGAATGGACTCGAAGAAAGAAAAACAGTGTCAGGTTATCAGTGCTCGGACATTTAGATGATGCTAGTTTTTCAGCCGTTGTTGTAAGTCCCATCAAGGGGCACGTTTGTAAGTACTTGCTTGTGTTTGCCTTTGTGTCTGAGTGCTAACGCCAAACAAAGCACACCATTGGAGAGGAAACTTGGTATGGATTCCACCACTTGCCCTAACATAGAGTTCACATTTGGTTTTTGAGAAGGTCCAAGCATACAGAAAACTTATGAACATCTTGGTATACAATAGTATAATCCTGTTTGCACAAAATTTTGCATGGAAAGAAATGGCAACATGCAAGCTTCCTAGTGGTCTACAGTCTGGATGCCTGTAGGCTTGTTATGTTGAGAATGTCAATCAGCTTTCACAATGACGGCTGAACACAGATTATTCTGCAGTTATACAACTGGAAGATTAGAGAAATGTATAAATCCATACTGATTAAGAATCTACACTACTATCTAGCATATGAAATTAAATGGACATATCATGTACAATGCAACATTTCTATTTATTTATTTATTATAAAATATATTTGTATAGGGTAAAGCATTCAGTAAAAAATATTATTTTACAATATTGCACTGATTCAACATAACAAGATAGTTGGGATTATATTTTTCTATAAGACATGCGTCTGTTCTCTGTCAGGCAATCTTTCAACCCTAGACATGAAAGAATCAAAGCTTATAAAAGCATTTATCCATATGAAATTGCTTTAGTGGCCGGACAATGGACATCCATTTAATACAGGATATTTTGTTTCTCTGCTGCTTGGTACTTCTAACTATAGTCAACCTTTGAAAAATGTTTAGAATTTGTACTACTAACAACCATCCTTTGTTAAGAAAGTTAATTTTTATCATCTCTTTCAACAAAGTTGAATTCAAATCACAATCTTTATGAATGAGAACCGGAATCTAAGCGCAATCTCTTGGCAATCTGCTTGAAATGTTTGAAGATAATTTCCAGACAATTTCAAAGTCAAATTGCCCAATTTATTTGCCTGCTGTCTTGCAACTGTTTTGGAAATCAGGATTCATTTCCAGATGTTGTTTGAGTTTCCCAAAATGAACGGAAGTGGCGCCACTTGCATCCTGAGCCCAACTTCCTGTTCTGGTGGAACTCCCTGTTCCAGCCGACCAATCACAATCAAGCATTTCAACAGATGATAGATCTTTTATCTTCCCATGCACTTATGCAGACATTAAATTTCAAAAAGCTCATGACCACTCATCTTTAGGATTTTTCAAGTGTTGAAAGTAGTTTTCATTTTCAAATAACAATATTCCTTTTCGTTTCAGTTGCTATCCTGAACACTAGTCATCTAAACTTTCCAAATTACTCAAGATCACCAAGTTTTACAGAAACATCTGGCAAAATGCTTATTTAATTTGTATCAGTTTGACAAATTGTTCATCAACTTTGTTGTTATGTGGCAGACAAAACATTTGTGAATCACTCAAGTATTTTTTTGAAACAGTCAATTATAGCTTGCTCATGAACTTCGTCGGTCATTCTGCACCAACAAAAAAAAAGAAATATTTTTATCGGATACTCTGATTCTGGAGTATGCCTACACATCATACTGCTGTCGTTGCATTCAAATTAATTGGAGGGATGAGTTCCATTTCGATATAAAATTCAGCTGATTTTTTTACAAACGTTGTGGCAAAGGTTTCGAATGACATCCATCCATTTTGCTGCTTTGATGGACCCAAATGAGGTATCTTTTTCAGAGTACTTTTTTGTGCACTTTCCTGTGATTTGATTTACTGTTCCTGATTGTGCTTGTAAAGCTGACTTCCAGCTTTGATGTAATACGATATCAAATCAAATGGACAGGAGCTCTTTTTTTTTCATGTGCAATGTTGTAGCTCAGTGTAACTTCCTAATGCTTGGCATGATAAAACAACCTTAATATATCTATTGTCCCACTCCTGGAGCTCAATCTGAGTTAAGCGCAGCCCATGGGACATCATATGGAGGCAGGTTGTGTCCAGTATTCTAGACTAGGGCAGCTAATGCACCCTGGATATTTCACAATGAATAGAGCATGTACCCAGTCTTCTCATCTCATCATCATATGGCGGCCACCAACAAGGAATGCGCGGCTATAGATAAAAAAAATAAAGTTGAGCTACCCAGTTAATCCTTGGGCATACTAACACGAAAGAAGACACACAGCAGCATTAGATGGATAATATTCGACATTGCTTCAATGGAGTACTTTGTCAAGGTTTTATAGTTCTTCCAGTCATTATGAATAATTCCTTCTGGATTCTTCCAGATATAATTTTAAAGTCAAATTGCCCTATTAATTTTCCTACCTTCTAAGAACAGTTGTAGAAATAAGGATTCATTTCCAGATGATTTCTAAAATAGACAGAAGTGGCGCCACTTGCATTCTGAGCACAACTTCCTGCAACAACGGAACTCCCAGCGACTGCCAGCCAATCACAATCAAACATTCCTTCCATGAGGCAAGCAAAAGATCGAAAAAAACATAAGTGCTGGCCACAGCTGCCACATTTTACATGTTGTAGTTAAATAAGTTTTTGAATGCTGCTACAGTACCCAGTCTGTTGATAACTACACTGCAAAAAATTCCCGTTAAATTTTACTGTTAAATTAACTGGCAACTTTGTTCCAGGTCTAAGAACTGTAAAAGTACTAATAAACCTGAACAGGACAATGAACCGTAAAATGCAGATTGGTACATTGAACTGTAATTTTGCGGATTCAACAAAGTGATATTACGGTATAATGTACATATATAAAACAGTTTATTTAAAGTATATTTTACAGTTATATCAACTGTCAAACATAGAATGTAAAGAATGCAAGGGGCTGTAGAATCTACTGTAAAAATACGGATAGTGTTTGATTTAACTGTCGCATAGCTGTAGGGATGTATCGAAGCTGGAATCAGCTGAGAGAGTGAGGGAGCCAGTGACTCCAGGCTCGGCCTTGCTCATCTCTTGCTTGACAGCAGGGAAGTAAATCCATCAGTTAGTTTGCTCACAAACCATAAAATGGAAGGATATTTTCCAAGAGAACCAGGTGTCAAGTTTATCGAAGTATGTTCTATTGATGCAGACTGGGCTTGGGTTATTTTGGTTTTAATAGTGTCATTCTTTAGATCACATCGTAAGACTCACACAAATGTCAATGTCACATATAGACATTACAACTTTTGCGTAATGACAGCATCTTTAAGATCATATGAATGAGGATGTCCCCTTACCTTCAGATAAGTTATAAATTAAGTTTGATTAAAAGCTGTGTAAAGCATATGTTATAGATGGCACCACATGTTCTGTGGTTGAAGTCCATGCAATCTCTTGTTTATAGTTCCTAATCTGACCAGGTGTATTGATTGTTTGGCCAATTCAAATGTTTTGTCTGCATATTACAAGTTGCCAGTAAATTAACGGTTGAAGTAATTGTTCATTAACGTGAACTGAATGTTGAATGACATGTCGCAGTAAATTTATCTTGTAGCCATTTTATAACTGACAAAGAACTGTAAATTCCCGGACAAAGTCTGTATTAAAAAAATACTGGTAAAATAACAATAAACTTACGGTTCTTTTAGCCAGAAAAACACGGCCATTTCTTACAGTGTATTTTATAACAGGTGGTAACAAGTGAGAAGGCACAGATTTGGGGCGAAACCAATGAATGATATCTGCACAATCGATTGCTACACCCAGTATCATTTGGTTCATTCACTAAATTATATGTAGAGTAGCGCGGGGCATGCAGCGCCCCTTAACTTTGAGGTGCAATTTTACCTACTTTTTGTGGTCGATTTTTAAATGCTTATGTTGTCAGGAAGTGATCACTTCACTCTACTTAATATAGCTAGTGAAACAAATGTCTACCAATTTTAATAAAGGAGTTACGGCCCTATTTGTAAAAAATATAAAATGGCCTTCTTACCCCACCCATCAGGCAAGAAGCCCCCTATTATAATCCTATGGCAATTATTTTTGCTAGCGCATTCAGCTTGAAAGTTATTTCTTGGGGTTCTTCTATCATTTTTAACGCATTCTAGTCACTTTTTCTGAATTTTAGAATTTTTCTGTTCATGAATACATTAATTTTTTTATATTTTTTGCTCTGTCATAATTTTGGCCAAAATTTTTCGATTTCAATTAGCTATTCTATCACGATTTAAGGTAGAGTACACATAATGAAATTGTTCCTGAAACAGCTTCAAGGCCTCAGTGAATGGGGGGCCTCACGCCCCATACCATGTGGGGCCTTTCACTCCAAACTAACATATTTTAATTTGACCTCTATATTTTGAGCTTAAATGAAAAAAATATGATCCAAATCATATTTATATAATGGTCATAAAGTGAAGCAAAGTAGATATCCATTATACTTTAAAAAATTTCCAAAGTTATTTCTGACAACCACTTTCAAAGAATTAATCAAAGTTACAAAAACAATGCACCTTTTTTTGTTTCTTTAATTACTTCTATGGTTTGGTGCTGTTTGCCCTGAAAATTTGTGACGTCACCTAAAAACAGTGGCGGAGCTATAGGGGGGCCTGGGGGGGCCAGGGCTCCCCCAAATGGATATGTGGCCCCCCCACTGGCCCCCCCATTTCAGATTTGAAAAATTAGAAAAATTATTTTAACAGAACACATCCATCTTTGTGACCTGAGTGAGCCAAGGCTCACTTATAACGGATTCTCACCAGAATGACAGTTGCCCTTTGAAAGGTTCTAAGGCATTTGTCTATATTCTCTTTGAAATTATCCGGCAGCAGGAATATCCAGTGATGAAAATGGGGGGGAGCTCTGGGGAACTGTGCTCCCTTGACCAAAAAACAGGAGCTTTACATTACCCTGCTACAGCTCCCCAATGATCAGTGGTGAAATTACAATAATCATGTTACTTTTTCAGTCTTTATCGTATTTTTAGCCAAAATTATGCTATGGTAGAAGAATTCTTTCCCTTTAAAAAGTTTGGAATGGTGAGCCGCTGTCGCGCCAGCAGAGAGCTCCCTCGATGAAAATTTTCCATTTCCATCACTGGGAATACCTGCATCTGAACTTTTTAGTGCAGCCTTGTGACATTTGGCCTAATTTTCAAGATCCCGATTTAATACAATCTCAAAGGAAATCTTGTGGATACAATTAGTTTGTAACTATGTTTATTTAATAATCTACCTAACTTGCCTTTTTGCCAGGAATGTTAGTGTTTCCCAAATTCTAAACTTACCCTCCCTCCGGTATGCCTAAGTATCTATTGCAGTTCCTTGCAAATTCAAAAATATTGTGATTTGAGGAAAACTTTCCCTCGCCATTGTTGAGCCAAAGAAATATTGCACCTTTGGAATATATCTGGAGAGGACTGATTATCCAGAGTGATTTTTTGTACGAACTGCTCAGTTTTTCATGTGCTGCACAGAATTTCCCTATCATTTCCAGCAACCGCCATCAGCTTTTAGGCCTATTTGAGCAGATAAAAAAAAAATTAATTTCACGAGACCATTCAAGTCCATGTTAAACTTGTATAATGGCAATGATTGTAACATCACATTATTGTATGCACCCTTGAGGTTTTTCTTCTTTATGTAGAAGCGTGGTCATTGATGTTGTATCAGGGAACTTTCAACCAGATACGAGCAGTGTTCTTTAAAAGTAAGAGCAACCCTACCCCAAGATGATCATGATGGTCATCAGCATCATAAATCAGTAAGTGCTATTTTCAGAACAAACTGCCTTCTCATTCCTGTGGCGTCAGTTTAGGTGGGGCTAGTGGGCATTTGCAGCACCACTTTTTGGCCAAAACAGAGGTATTGTTTAAGGAAAATTTTTGATCGTTCCGTGAAGGCTTTGGCCCAATTTGCCCCACCACTTTAGAATGAAACTAATGCCCCTGTCTCATTCGGTGTGCATAACAAATTGAACAGCTGAAATCGCCATTCTGCACTTTGTCCAACTGGTTTTATGGAAAGTCATTTCTCTATAAAAAGTAATTGAAAAAGAATATTTAGTGGTTTGTACCGTCTAAATTGAGTAATAAATGCAGTAAGTGTATGCCAGAAGCAAAGAGCATCAATGTTCCTATGTCACTTGTAAAGAGGGCTTGTGTCGCGGTGTTAATTTTTACCCTTGTTTTGCCCCAAAAATGCCACGAAAAGTGGGCCCCCCCAGCTCAGACCCTGGCCCCCCCTTGGCCCCCCTACTCCTGGATTTCTAGCTACGCCACTGCCTAAAAAGCCTCTAGCTTCAATCCTATCAATAAGAAAAAGCATCAAAAATTTTAGTTTAGATATAACCCTGGGGGGGGGGGGGCTCTCACCTAACCCGGGCTTCTTGCCCCGACCCACTCTAGCCTAGATAATTTTTATGAATGGGCTGATTTTGTTTGGACAGGAAGTTTCAATTTGCTACATTTTTGGCTTTGATAAGCCAAGATGAAGTGCATTTTCTTTTATCATTAGCGAGTTTTTGGAGAGCCATTTTGTGTATTTTTTCTTGGCTTGTTTCAATTCCACTGATATGCTTGATGTATTGCTGACTCTGAGCATAATGAAATAAGGTATCTAATGATACAAGTCTGGCACTAGAGTGTCTGGATAACTTTGTTGTACAATCAAACACCCATATAGTTGTGGTCAATGAGCCAATGTAGTAAAAGATGTAACACTAGCGTATTTAGTGCTAGTGATAAAGACCATTACAATGAATAGCCATAATTTGGATTGCCCTTTTTATCGTTCCGGCATCCCTGCAGGAACATAAGTATGGATGGTAAAAGAGCTTTGAAATGCGAGTTATTGTCTCTGATAAGTCTGATTATAGGATGCTTTGAACAATGACAGAACAAATCGCACAACTCTTACGAAGCTAATAGTTGAAATGTTCCTTGAACACTTTATGCATTCAAAGTGTTCAACTCACTTAAATAAGAAAGGAGTTGATTCAAGCTCATACATATCCACCAATAACCATCATCATTAGAGATATGATGTCTTGACCTAGATATCGATTAGAAGTGGTTATTTGGCTAGCCCTATATTCACCTAATTATAACAGCTCTTTTTGATGGCATCATGTCAAAGGGGCAGGTTAGTGTCTCATGGAATCCAATTAGACCAAAAATGTCATTCATTCTGCTTAGGCGTATATTCTGGTAGCAGGTGGCTGTGATATGAAAAGTGGGCCTGACCGGGCCATCCATTGTTGTGTTTTATGGGTGAAGGCTAAGATGAGTGGCTGGAGGCTCTGCTTTATAGCCATATTTCTCAGACTATCCAATAGATAAAACATATTTTACCCTATATAAATATATTTTGTAGATAGATAATAAATAAATATGTTGCATTGTACATATTATGCCCATTTTGTTTTATATCTTAATTTATATCGATTTATTTATCAATTTATTCTAAGCATGCGGACTTATACCCTTGCATACCCAGATGCTTGTGGCATTGTCTCCAAAACAAATGCAATCTCAATAGACGATGGTGCCATATATACAGAGGAAGGTATAGTGAACAATCCCTTTTCAGGCAATTATTGCCTGATCTGAGCATCTGATTGCTGAAATTCAATATAAATGTAAATAGATGCAAATGTTGAGTTTTTTACTGTCCATAACAACAACAAAGTAAGTCTCAACAGACTTTACGATATAATTACACCCTTGGCAGGCCTGTTCAAGCATGAGCCTTTCTGAACTCCCTTGTAAGTATGCAGCCAGGCAACCATTTCCAGCACACATAATGGTGAGTCATTCTACAATCACCATCAGAGGAACCGAAGAGTTATAGAGGATCTGCTCAGTTCTGTGCCATGGGTGGAAGCCTGGGACTCAAACTTGCAACATCTCAGTTACTAGGTGAGCACCTTATCCACTGGATCATGAAATCTCAATTGTTTGGCGAAGAGAGAGTAGAGAATAATCTGGTTAATAATACACTTTTCTAGCACTTTAATTATGTTGTCTGAAAATGTGACCTCTATGTTAGGGAAAATGATGGAATCCAGGCCAAGTGTGTTAGTCTGTTAGCACTCAGACACAAAGGCAAACACAAACAAGTGCAAGCATAAGTGGTCCTTGATGGCACTAACAACAACGGCTAAAAACACAGCATCATCTAGATGTCCAATCACAGGGAACCTGACACTGTTTATCTTTCTCCAAGTCCATCCCACTAAAAGTTACTTGGTGTTTTCAAAAGATATTCACTGACAAATGGTTGCTTGCTTCGCTGATAGACTCACCCTAAATGCAAAGTGTCAGTGACATTGAACACCGGAAAATGACAAACTAATTGCCAGATTTATGATGCAAAGGAATGTTTGCGTTTCACCTAGAAAAAGGTACCCAACTTTGATGCAACCGGTTACATGACATTAGTCAATGTTGCACTTAGAACACACTCTAAAAAATTTTGGATATTAGTGGTATTGTGCAAAACCAGTGTGTACAATAAAAAACCAGTTTGGTATTTTTCGACTATATTTGGTATTCTTCAGAGCAAGTGGTATTTTTCATGAAAATTGGTTTTGGTCATGAGGAATTATGGTATTTATAAAAACCAAACTTCTGAAAAAGCACCTTTATTATGATCCATTTTTAATATACTTGAGGAACAATGATTGGAGATGTTTAAGATGTTAATGTTGTGGTTCATAATTTTAAAATTCATGCATTTTACTCTATTTAGAAGTTTTAAGAGAGAGGACTAACTATGCTGTATATCAGTCATGGCTACTGGAATATCAAATTAGGTATTTTAATAATCTCTCAGGGCTCACTCACTGGTTGACCTCATCGAAGAACACAAAACTGTGAACATGTTGCCTGACAAGAAAAGCTGTTTGTTTATCAATCAAGACTTAAGAAGGTTTAAGGCACAGTTTACTAGTCTCAACACTGCAGTGAAAGAGTGTGCATGTCAGTGTGCAGAAGATTGAGAAGAACTTGGTAATTTTTTTTTTCTTAAATTCCTTAATTAAACTAATATGCATTCTGAATGCAACTGTGTTTATTTGGGTGAGGTGTACACAATGTCTGGTTCATAGATAAGATAAATA
Source organism: Platynereis dumerilii (assembly GCA_026936325.1). Lineage (NCBI taxonomy): Eukaryota > Metazoa > Annelida > Polychaeta > Phyllodocida > Nereididae > Platynereis > Platynereis dumerilii. Next base: position 507,634 of record JAPTHN010000170.1, read on the forward strand.
CATAAATCAAACACATGGATAGTGTTCTGATATAACAATGACCCAAGGCATTCAATACTGTGAATATTGCATTCTGCCTGTAAAACGATTCATGATAATTTAAGGCAGCATGAAATTGTGGTTTGGTATATGGAATACCCAGTTCCATAATTTTCACCAGTCTTTTGCCGTAGGGGAGACCGGGGTATTGTGCCACCAATTGCAGGTTTGAATTGAAGAACCATCAAAATTATGAACAAATAAACTGCCAAATATTATAATGTGAAAAAGTGTCTATCAGAAATTTAGTATGTTTAGTTAAATGTACTCTGAAGACCAGCATTATTGTTCTTCAATTGTGTAATTTGGCATTTAATGGAGTGACAGATTTCCACGAAAAAGAAGTATTTTGGGCAAGTTATGCATTGGTAAGCTGTGCCAATGGTATGATAGTGGATTTTAATTCCCTTTTGAAACATTCTTGCTTGTTTCACACACAACCTTGAAAATGTAGTGAAACAATTAAGCCTATTAGAAGAATTTATTATTACAAACATGTTCCAAAAAGCATATATTATACTTTTAAAGTTTTTGGAGGTTTATATGGGCCATCAATGTTCTGTGATAACCTTCATTTCATGTATCGGAGCATCAGAGCATCAGCCATAATTATGTCATACACATGACTCATATTTTATCCTTGAAGAAATTGGTGAGATTTGAGGTCTCACCGGATACACTGAGATATAACTTGCCCCTTCATGTGGCACAACATACATGCTGTTGGTCCAATTGTGCTGACACCCATACTACATTAACTATGATAATAATGTTATCATTATTTTCATATCTGATATTCACGTTTTTCTGACAAAGGTACAGTCACCCACAATTTTTTACCCCGCATTGGGTTGAGTTGCATAGTGTTTCTAATATGCTTCACTATTCTTGAGGTGAAATGTGTTACATATGCCTGTGAATTATACAAAATTACAAGCAGTACTTTTACTGATATTTTTAAAATCTTTGACATTTTAAAAGATAGTTTTTTACTTTTTGTTTCAGATGAAGAATGGCATGTTCCTACTGAGGCCCTTAATACAAAAAACTACCTTTCAAAGAAGTTTGCGCCATAAAGCAAGTTGGGAAAAATATAGACAATGCTTCTCAAGGTACGTAAGTTGAATAACAGCTGCTCCTTATCTTTTCCAATTGACAAATTAGTACTTATTGCATAGTATTCTGATATTCTCTTGTGTTAAAATGAGCTTATTTTGACCGATCTTCAGTCAAATAATGAGTGAACAGGGGATGTTCGATGTTGCATAACCAGGGCATTGATTTAATTGAATGAAGTTATTTGATATATTTTTGCATTATCCTGCTTGCAAAAACTATGGATGTATCTACCTACTATTTCAGATCTCACCAGGAAATGGTTACCTTGCCCCGTCTAGAGTACCAAAGGAAAATGTCTACTTCCTTTTTGCAATACTGAGGTGAGTGCGAACAGTATGAGATCTTTTACTGGTAAAACACACAGTGAGAAGACAAGAATTCAGAATTCATATTCTGCCAGTGTGTAGGGAAACTACAAAATAATGGAAGTTTTTATAAATGTTAGTCAGTAATGAAATGTTGAGTTTTAGCACCAAAAGTTCCATTGTAGGTTTTGCAGATAAAGTATTTGATGTATAAATAATCACTACCTTGACTGAGTAATTTTTTTGCATAGAAGTGATATTTGGATACCAATGCTTATCCACTTTCTACTTTCAGGATCCCAATGACGCACACTGCAAGGTTCGATTCAAGAACAGTCGTTCACCATTCATCCATACCAATTGACCTAAAAGCTCATAATAGTGATACGAGAAAAAAACTTCAACCAACAATTATACCATTCCAATACTTGTCATTAATAATGACAAAAAAGTATCCTCTTGGCTACTGAGAGGGGAGGGTTGGTCTTGTGATAGCATGCCGGGCTGCCAATCGCTGGGTCCAGGGTTCGAATCCAGCTCTAGTCGGACACATTGCTTTGTCCTCCTACTGTCCTAGTGGGCCTACCAAGTGCACTAATACAGGACGTAAAGCCCCGATCATCCATCCATCCATCCATCCATCCATCCTCAAGACTGGCTACTGAAGACTTTTGATACAAACTAATGACACTGACATTTCGATTGACATTGCCACCCTGACTTGCCGCTTTTGGAAATATATGTTTTGATTACCAATGACTGCTGTTATGTTTTTATTCCATGTTTTTGATTACCAATGACTGCTGTGATGTTTTTATTCCATGTGTTTGATTACCAATGACTGCTGTGACGTTTTTATTCTGTGTGTTTGATTACCAATGACTGCTGTGATCTTTTTATTCCGTATGTTTCATTACCAATGACTGTTGTGATGTTTTTATTTCCAAGGCCAAAGTGTGATAAATGAGTGTCAATATTGGTTTTTCAATAAATTTTTGTCTAGTTATATCAATATATGCAATTAATATGAGTTTTTGTGAGTGTGCTTATGTAAAAATAAACATTGGAATCAGATCCGTAGAATATTTATTTATTTACTTTTAACTAAAGAATATTTTAAGAGAAATGTGAACAAAATTGATTATTCATTGGTACTAATGCCGAAATACTGGTAAACCTGAATTTAAAAAAATGGATCATAATAAATCAAATTTGTTATTTTCCAGTATGATCTGCCTCCCTATGGGATGGTTCTGGTAGCCTGATTTATCATATTTAATTCATTCCAGTACCTCGAATAGCACCAGTTAAATTCATCCAGAAACTTTGAAATACCATTTTCATTGCAGTTTACAATTCATATTGGTATAAAGAAATTTCAATGAAATGATATAGAAAACCTGCAATCGGGTACCAATATGACCATTGTCCGTACCGCAAAATTTCTAAAAAGGTCTTACAAAATACCCTCCAAACATAATGGGAGAATCAATTTTGATATTTTTAGGGATATGCTGGTTTTTGCAAGTGCAGGAAATGGTTTAATTTTCAATTAATGACAAACCCCAAAGATTTCAAATGGCAAGGAATAAAGAACCCATTGTGTTTTCTATTGTATGCATTTAAGTATTAATGGATTTCTGTGATGGAATTACAGTATCTGCAATTTGAAACATTTATATCCACTACTGACTTCCTGCAAATTGAACAAAAAACCAATATTCATTTTTTCTTGTACAAATGCAACTGGTTTTTGCAAATATCAATTGTTAATGGTTTTTTAACTAATCAAAAGATGTTCAAAATACGGGACAAGCTTAAATACCAATATTGGTATCTTATTAGAACTTTAGTTTTTAGAGTGCAGACTAATGGCTACATTTAATCACTACAGAATATTGCGAAATGATGGAACGGTAGATTGGTCGTGATTTAGGAAAACAATCATACCTTCGAAATCTGTATTGTAGCCATTAATGATGTAAATACATTTTATTTCACTTCTGCTGTTGTATATGTGCTTAACTTAGTTTAATAACAAAGGCTCACACAGGGAAAAAAATTGGCGCATCAAAGTCATTTTCATTTGGTCTTCTGCGCAACATATAGGCACAAAACTGAGCAAATTTTGGTTCACAGCACTGACTAGGCCCTTCATCAGTTCATTCACTTCATTGATAACAATCTTCGAATCTTCAATCTATGCTTCAATTGGTATTACTACTGGCAATAAATCACTAGAGTCTCCTCAATGAACTGTCACAACGTGGACAAGCCTTAACACAGAATTACCTCAATCAAATTACACCCTCCTTAATTAGAGCAAGATTTGGCAAACTCAATTAAGCCGCCCAAAGAAGGGCAGTTTAGTGGCATTCTCATACTAATTGCTCGTTGGAGCTTCAGTGCTGACAAAATTAAACTAAATCAGCTGAGAGTAGACAAAGTGTGCGTTGACAGTTTTGCTGTGTCTTCAAAGCCACTCATACTCGTATGCCTTGATTTAGCTTACACTCCATGCTGATATATACTAATGCTATTAAAAGGCTAAACAAAAGCACTTGTTACGGAAAATGAAGTTTATGTATTGACAAAATTTTATGTCTTCACATATGATCAGACATTTCTGAGCAGCATTAAATTGGAATGATGTTTTGTGTATAAGTGAGCTCTGTCAGGGAATTTTTGAACCCTATACATAAAATAATCGAAGCTCAAAATAATTGTCCATGCATACAAAATTGCAGCATAATGGACAGTCCATTAAAACCAGAATATTTTGTTTTTCCTCTCTGTACTTCTGACTTTATCATTCTCAGTACAGAAACATCTGGAATCTGCACTGTCAACAACTAGCCTTTGTGAAGAAAAATAAATGTTTTTCGTTACCTTCAACAGATCAGTTTTCCGATCACAAACTTCATGAATGAGAACCGGAATCTTCTCGCGATCTCTTGGCAATCTGCTTGAAATGTTTGAAGATAATTTCCCAACAATTTCAAATTCAAATTGCCAAATTTATTTACCCACTGTCGTTCATCCGTTTTGGAAATCAGGGTTCATTTCCAGATGTTGTTTGAGTTTCCCAAAATGAACGGAAGAGGCACCAATTGCATCCTGATCATTCTGCACTAACAAAAAAAAGAAATATTTTTATCGGATTCTCTGATTCTGGAGTATGCCTACACATCATACTGCTGTCATTGCATTCAAATTAATTGCAGGGATCAGTTCAATTTTGATATAAAATTCAGCTGATCATCAGCTGATTTTCCAACGGATGTTATAGCAAAGGTTTCGAGTTATGTCCATCCATTTTGCTGCTTTGATGGACCCAAATGATGTATCTTTTTCAGAGTGCTTTTTTGTGTACCTTCCTGTGGTTTGATTTACTGTTCCTGATTGTGCTTGTAAAGCTGACTTCCAGCTTTGATGTAATACAATATCAAATAAAATGCATAGGAGCTGTCTTTTTTTCTTGTGCAGTATGCTATACTAGGGCAGCTAAAGCACCCTGGATGTTTCGAAATGAATAGAGCATGTGCCCAGTCTTCTCATCTTATCATCATATATGGCAGAGTTGATCCTGGGTATACTAACACGAAAGAAGACAAGCAGTAGCATTGGATGGATAATATTCAACATTGCTTCAATGGAGTACTTTGTCAAGGTTTTATTGTTCTTCCAGTAATTATGAATAAATCCATTGGAATTCTTTCTGGATTCTTCCAGATATAATTTTAAAGTCAAATTGCCCTATTAATTTTCCTACCTTCTAAGAACAGTTGTAGAAATAAGGATTCATTTCCAGATGATTTCTAAAATAGACAGAAGAGGCGCCACTTGCATTCTGGGCACAACTTCCGGCAACAACGGAACTCCCAGTTTCTGGCAGCCAATCACAATCAAACATTGCTAAAATGAGGCAGGCAAAAGATCTAAAAAAAAACGTAAGTACTAGCCACAGCCGCCAAATGTTACAGTTGAAACCTTTTGAATGCTGCTGCAGTGCCCAGTTTCTTCATATCTATATTACAACAGGTGGTGACAGTGTGAGAAGGCATAGATTTGGGGCGAAACCAATGAATGATATCTGCACAATGATTACTACTCCCAGTATCATTTGGTTCATTCACTAAATTATATATAGCTTAGATCAATTGTATGAATAGGCTGGTTTTTTTTGGACAGGAAGTTTCACTTTGCTACATTTTTGTCCTTGATAAGCCAAGATGAAGTGCATTTTCTTTCATCATTAGCAAGTATTTAGGAGAGCCTTTTGGTGTATATTTTCGTGGCTTGTTTCCATTCCACTGATATGCTTGATGTATTACTGACCTGAGCTAAATGAAATAGGGTATCAAATGATGCGAGTCTGGCACTAGAGTGTCTGGATAACTTTGGTGTACAATCACCCATATAGTTGTGGTCAGTGAGCCAATGTAATAAAAGATGTAACAATAGTGTATTTAGTGCTATGTGATAAAGACCATTACAATTGCTGCAGACAATCTCTAAATCGTGCCCAATTTTACAATCGGGCATGACTATTTCTCCTATTGGCAAACTATTGGCAAATTATTTCTCCTTTTGGCAAAATCTTGCCGTCTTTCCCAAAGGCACAATTTCCTATTTCTCCTTTTGGCCAAGTATTCTAACTATTGGCAAACTTTGCCAATCTCCACAATTGTCTTATCGGGCTCAAAACATTGCTATTCTAACTATTGGCACACTATTCTAACTATTGGCAAAATTTGCCAATCTCTAAATATCTTTTCGGGCCACTTAGAACATTAACAAATAGCTAAACCGTGCCCATTCCTGCAATTATCGCCCAATTTGGACATTAAAAAGCGGGGCACAGCAGCGGAAATCCCGAAAATGCGGGATTCGGTTTTTTGCGATTTGCGTGGCTTCTAATAAAGATACAAACTTGATTTTTTACCATTAAATTCAGCTTGAAAACAGCTATTTTTAGAGATCATTTTCGAGAATTTTTCAAGTTATATTAGTGGATTTAATCAAATCTCACAGAATTATTAATTTTCTATTTTAACGAATATTTGAACATTTTTTAAGCTACGAACTTCTAATCTAGATGAATGAACAAGTCTCTCCAGGACGCAAAAATTTCGCATCTATCATTATTGTTAGAAGTCCTTAATTCGAATTAAAGACTTCTAATAATGATAGATGCAAAATTGAAGGCTAGATTATTAATTTTCAATTTTACTTTTAACGAATTTTTGGATATTTTCAAATTTATGAACTAGTAATGTCGCTGAATGAATAAGTCTCTCCAAGACGCATCTACTGGTGCAAAAATTACTCTTCTATCATTATTAGAAGTCTTTCAAATAAAAAAAACCGAGCCTAACTCACTTATTTCTTTGAAAAAATTGAAATCCCGCGTCCCGCAAACGGGTCCCGCATATCAGAAAAGAAGTGATGGGCGATAATTGCAGGATCGGGCACAGTCAATTCACTATTTGTGAATGTTCTAAGTGGCCCGAAAAGACATTAAATGAGCGATAATTGCAGAGATGGGCATGGTTTTTTCTTTGCCAATATCTAAATCAAGTCTTTTTGACTATTTGAGATATTTGGAGATTGGCAATTTAGAGATTGGCAGACGCAACAATGAATAGCCTAGGTTTGGATTGCCCTTTTTATCGTTCCGGCATCCCTGCAGGAACATAAGTACGGATGGTAAAACAGCTTGCAAATGCCAGTTATTGTTGCTGACAAGTGGATGATTTGATCTCACAGCAATGACAACACAAATCGCACTACTCTTACCAAGTTAATAGTTCAAATCTTCCATGAGAACTTCATGCATTCAACTCGCTTATATTAGGAATTACACACATATCCATCAATGACCGTCATTCATTAGAGCTGTGTTGTCTTGACCTAGATATCTGTGATGTCTTGACCTAGATATCTGTGATGTCTTGACCTAGATATCTGTGATGTCTTGACCTAGATATCTGTGATGTCTTGACCTAGATATCTGTGATGTCTTGACCTAGATATCTGTGATGTCTTGACCTAGATATCACTTAGCAGTGGTTATTTGGCCACCCCTCAACCACCTAAATTTAGCAGAGAGATGATGATGTTTTGACCGCGAGACACAACTTAGCAGTGGTTATTTGGCTATCCCTCTATCACCTAATTATAGCAGCCCTTTTGGATCGCGTCATGTCAAAGGGGCAGCTAGGTGGGTGTCTCATGGAATTCAATTAGACCAAAAAGGTCATTCATTCTCCTTGGCTTATATTCTGGCAGCAGGTGGCACCAATATGAAAAGTGAGCCAAGCCTGGCCATCCATTGTCATGTTTTATGGGTGAAGGCAAAGATGAGTGGCCTGTAGCTCCTCTTTATATTTGTATCTCTCCGAATATCCAACTGATAAAACACACTTTGACTTCTGAGATGGAGAAACGAGTAGTAAAGACATTTTCTAATGAAAATGATAATAAACACCATGCACTAAATATAATTTGGGCAATGACTTGTCAACCGGTCAAGAATCTCTTTTTAATCAGTTACCAGACAAGCACCTTATCAACCAGACACAGACATCTCCATTGTCTGATGAAGAGGGATAAGGGAATAATCTGGTTAATAACAGAATTTTCTAACATACAAACTAGCAAGCTTACACTTATAAGTTGTCTCATCCTTTACTTGGACCTCCTCAAAAGTTAAATTCGACCTCTACGTTAGGGTAAGTGGTGGAATGTCCACACCAAGTTTCCTTTTCAATGGTGTGGTGTGTCAGACTGTTAGCATTCAGACACAAAGGCAAACACAGCAAGTACTTACAAAAGTGCCCCTTGATGGGACTTACAACAACGGCTGAAAAAACAGCATCATCTAGATGTCCAATCACTGGCAACCTGACACTGTTTATCTTTCTCCGAGTCCATTCCACTAAAAGTTACTTTGTGTTTCAGGAAAGACCCACTGACAAATGGATGCTTGGATAACTGACAGACTGACCCTAAATGCTAAGTGTTGGTGATATTGAGCACAGGTCAATGACAAACTAATTTCCAGATCGATGATGCAAAGGAATGTTTTCGTATCATCTAGAACAAGAACCCAGCTTTGATGCAATATGTTGTATGACATTGTACAATGTAGCATCTAGAACAGACTGATAGCGACATTTAATCATTATGGAATAATACAAAATGATGGAATGGTCGATTGGTCCTGATTTAGGAAAACTACAATACCTTTGAAATTTGTATTGACTTCTTCTAATGATGTGCATACGCCTGCAGCTGTAAAGGCTCACAACAGAAACAAATTGGTACAACAAAGTCATTTTCATTTGGTCGTCTGACATTGGCACCAAACTGAGCATATTTTGGTTCACATTACCGACTAAGCCTTTCATTGCTTCATTGAAAAAATCTTCAAATCTTCAACCTGTACTTCTATTATAATTAGAGTAATTACTTGTAGTAAATCACAATGAGCTTGCAGAATGAACTTGAACAATGTGACTAGGTCTCAATTGACTTGCAGAATTAGCTTAATCAAATTACAACCTCCCTTAAATTCCTTGATTGGAGCCAGATTTGGCAAACGCAATTAAGCTGCGTAAAGGGCAGTGTAGTGACATTCTCATACTGATTGCTCGATGTACCTTCTGTACTCAAAATAAAAACTGACTCAGCCAACAGTAGTGTATGTAAAAGAGCTAGTGTGCCTTATAATAACCAATGCAACAATAGAAGTAACTCATCTCCATTGTTTTAGCCTACACTCCATTCTTAAAGTATCCTTCATAAAACACTGCTGTTTTTGAGTGGTAGATGCTCTTCAATTCTACTGAGTCCCAATACTAGCACATTGCTGAGGCAAATGAAAGCTAGATAAATGTACTTAAATTATAGACAATGCTGTCTGTTGCTCAACCAAATGTTTTGTCTCATTTCTGAGCAGTGTTCAATTGAAATAATATTTTGTTTGTAAACACTAAAGTCTTCCGACTGAGTGTTCTTTGCCAGGGAATAGTAAAAGTATCAAAGCTCAAACAATTATCCATGCAGATAAAAAAATAAAATCATTTTAGATGCTGGGCATCAATCAAAATGTGATACAGAGCATTTGGTTTTTACTTTCTCCACTTTAAAAAAATTAGAATGTTTAGTCAGCTTAAATGATTGAGTGAGATGGTTGCACAATTCCTTTGAGCTAGAATAGCATGTTGTTTTGATTTATGTTAACAGACATCATAACTTTAAACATCAAGCTATCTCTGACTGTTATTTCAAAGAAATTCTGCAACAATCTGACTCAAAATTTCAAATTTTACAGTGTCGGTAGTTGTAACTTTATCATTCTCACAAACCAAATATTTTAAAATTCACACTACCAAAAACCGGCCTTTGTGAAGAAAACTTAATGTTTGTCATTACTTTCAACAGGGCAGTATTCTAATCACAATCTTTATGGATGAGAACCGGAATCTTAGTGCCATTCCTTGGTAATCTGCTTGAAATGTTTGAAGATAATTTCCAGACAATTTCAAAGTCATATTGCCCAATTTATCTGCCTGTTGTCGTGCAACTGTTTTGGTAATCAGGATCCATTTCCAGATGTTGTTTGAGTTTCCCAAAATGAACGGAGGTCGGGCCACTTGCATCCTGAGCCCAACTTCCTGTTCTGGCGGAACTCTCTGTTTCAGCCAACCAATCACAATCAAGCATTTCAACAGCTGATAGATCATTTGTGTTCCCAGCAATCATGCAAGCATTAAATCTCAAAAAGCCCATGAGCACTATTACCTCATCTTCTGAAATTATTTGAGTGTTGAAAGTAGTTATCGTCTTGAAATTACAATATTCATTTTCCTTTCATTTGTTTCCCTAAACACTATTCAGCTAAACTTTCTAGATTAGATAACTCTCAATCACTAAGTTCTAAAGGATAATCAGGTAAAATTATTCTTATTTGCATAGGTTTGTGGAATTGTTCATCAACTTGGTTGCTATGTGGTTTTGCAAAACATTTGTGAATCACTCAAGTATTTTTTTTTTTGAAACAGTTAATTGTAGTTTGCCCATGGACTTCATCTGTAATTTTACTCTAGCTTAAAAACTGTTTTCTGATTCTGAAGTCCTACACATACTGTCATTGCATTCAAATTAATTGCCGGTATCAGTTCCATTTTGATATAAAATTCATTTGATTTTTCTACGGATGTTGTAGCAAAGGTTTCGGTTACATCCATCCATTTTGCAGCTTTGATAGACCCAAATGAGGTAACTTTTTTCAAAGTAATTTTTTGAGTGCCTTCCTGTGGTTTTTGATGTAATACAGTATCAAATCAAATGCATAGGAGCTCTTTTTTTTTTTTTTCGTGTGCAGAATGCTATACTGAGGCAGCTAAAGCATCCTGGATGTTTCGAAATGAATAGAGGATGCGCCCAGTCTTCTCATCTGATCATCATACAGTGTATATGGCAGAGTTGATCCTGGGCATACTAACACGAAAGAAGACGCAGTAGCATTAGATGGATAATATTCGACATTTCTTCGCTGGAGTACTTTATCAAGGTTTTATTGTTCTTCCAGTCATTATGAATAAATCCATTGAAATTCCTTCTGAATTCTTCCAGATATAATTTTAAAGTCAAATTGCCCTATCAATTTGCCTACCTTCTAAGAAAAGTTGTAGAAATAAAGATTTGTTTCCAGATGATTTCTAAAATAGACAGAAGTGGCGCCACTTGCATTCTGAGCACAACTTCCTGCAACAACGGAACTCCCAGCGACTGCCAGCCAATCACAATCAAACATTCCTTCCATGAGGCAAGCAAAAGATCGAAAAAAAAGTGCTGACCACAGCTGCTACATTTTACATGTTGTAGTTAATTAACTTATTGAATGCTGCTACACTACCCAGTCTGTTGATAACTATTTTATAACAGGTGGTGAAAATGTGAGAAGGCACAGATTTGGGGTGAAACCAATGATTGATATGCACAATTGATTACTACACCCAGTATCATTTGGTTCATTCTCTAAATTATATATAGCTTAGATCAATTATATGAATAGGCTGATATTTTGGACAGGAAATTCCACTTTGCTACATTTTTGGCTTTGATAAGCCAAGATTAAGTGCATTTTCTTTCATCATTAGCGAGTTTTTTGGAGAGCCATTTTGTGTATTTTTTCTTGGCTTGTTTCCATTCCACTGATATGCTTGATGTATTGCTGACTCTGAGCTTAATGAAATAAGGTATCAAATGATACAAGTATGGCACTAGAGTGTCTGGATAACTTTTATGTACAATCAAACACCCATATAGTTGTGGTCAATGAGCCAATGTAATAAAATATGTAACAATTGTTGTGTATTTAGTGCTGGTGATAAAGACCATTACAATAAATAGCCAAAATTTGGATTGCCCTTTTCATCGTTCCGGCATCCCTGCAGGAACATAAGTATGGATGGTAAAAGAGCTCTCCAATGCAAGTGATTGTCTGCAATAAGGCTGATTAGAGGATGTTTTGATCACACAGCAGTGACAGCACTAATCACCCTCATCTTACCAAGCTAATAGTTTGAATGTTCCATGAGAACTTCATGCATTCAACCAATTCAACTCGCTTATATTAGGAAGTACATACATATCCATTAATGACCATCATTAATTAGAGCTGTGATGTCTTGACCTAGATATATGTGATGTATCGACCTAGATATCACTTAGCAGTGGTTGTTTGGCCACCCCACTACCACCTAAATTTAGCAGAGAGATGATGATGTCTTGACCGCGAGACACAACTTAGCATTGGTTATTTGGCAATCCCTCTATCACCTAATTATAGCAGCCCTTTTTGATCCCATCATGTCAAAGGGATGGGTGGGGGTCTCATGGAATTCAATTAGACCAAAAAGGTCATTCATTCTGCTTGGGCGTATATTCTGGCAGCAGGTGGCACCAATATGAGAAGTGGGCCAAGCCTGGCCATCCATTGTCATGTTTTATGAGTGAAGGCTTTAAGATGGGTGGCCTCAGGCTCTGCTTCATATCTGTATTTCTCCGAATATCCAATAGATAAAAAATACTTTGACTTCGGAGGTGGAGCAAAGAGTAGTAATGACATTTTCTAGTGAAAATTATAATAAACACCATGCACTTAATAGAATTTTGGCAATAGCTTGTCAACATGGTTAAGCATCTCTGTTTAATCTGTTACCAGACAAGCACCTTATCAACCAGACACAGACATCTCCATTGTCTGATGAAGAGGGATAAGGGAATAATCTGGTTAATAACAGAATTTTCTAACATACAAACTAGCAAGCTTACACTTATAAGTTGCCTGTATCCTTTACTTTGACCTCTTGAAAAATCAAATGTGATCTCTATGTTGGGGCAAGTGGTGGAATCCATACCAAGTTTCCTCTTCAATGGTGTGGTGTGTTAGGCTGTAAGCACTCAGACACAAAGGCAAACACAAGCAAGTGCGTGCATAAGTGGCCCTTGAAGGGACTAACTACAATGGCTGAAAAACAGCATCATCTAGATGTCCAATCACTGACAACCTGACTCTGTTTATCTTTCTCCGAGTCCATTCCACTAAAAGTTACTTTGTTTTTTTCAAAACAGATTCCCTGAAAAATGGATGCTTGCTTCACTGATAGACTCACCGCGAAATGATAAGTGTCAGTGACATTGAACACAGGTCAATGGCAAACTAATTGCCTTACCGATGATGCAAAGGAATGTTTTTTTCGTATCACCTAGAAAAAGAACAACTTTGATGCAATCTGTTACATGACATTGTACAATGTAGCATCTAGAACAGACTGATGGCTACATGTAATCATTACGGAATATTGCAACATGATGAAATGGTCGATTGGTCATGATTTAGGAAAACAATCATACTTTCGGAATTTGTATTGACCTGGAGCCACTAATGATGTACATACACTTGAAAGACATAAATTTTAATTTACGTCTGCAGTTGTAATGGCTCACAACGGAAACAAAACTGGTACATTAAAGTCAGATGGTTGCACAATTCCTTTGAGCTAGAATAGCATGTCGTTTTAAGTTACGATAACAGACATCATAACTTTAAGCAACAAGCTATGTCTGACTGTTATTTCAAAGGAATTGTGCCACAATCTGACTCAAAATTTCAAATTTTACAGTGTTGGTACTTTTAACTTTATCATTGTCACAACTCAAATACTTTAAAATTCACACTACCAAAAACCGGCCTTTGTTAAGAAAACTTAATGTTTGTCATTACTTTTAAAAGGGTAGCATTCAAATCAGAACCTTTATGAATGAGAACCGGAATCTTCGCAAAATCTCTTGGCAATCTGCTTGAAATGTTTGAAGATAATTTCCAGAAAATTTCAAAGTCAAATTGCCCAATTCATTCGCCCACTGTCGTGCAACCGTTTTGGAAATCAGGATCCATTTCCAGATGTTGTTTGAGTTTCCCAAAATAAACGGAAGTGGCGCCACTTGCATCCTGAGCACAACTTCCTGTTCTGGCGGAACTCCCTGTCCAACCAATCACAATCAAGTATTTCAACAGCTGATAGATCATTTGCCTTCCCAGCAATCATGCAAGCATTAAATCTCAAAATTCTCATCCATGAGCACTATTTTCTCCTCTTTAGTATTATTCAAGTGTTTAAAGAAGTTGTCATCTTGAAATTATGATATTCCTGTTCCTTTAGTTGTTATTGTCAATACTAGTCATCCAAACTTTCTAAATTACTAAGTTTTAAAGAGAAATCTGGCAGAATGAATAATTTATTTTATATCCGTTTGTTGAATTGTTCATCTGCTTGGTTGTTACATATGTGGTTTGACAAAAAATTTTAAAAGCACACAAGCATTTTGTTGAAACAGTTAATTGTCATTTGCGCATGGACTTCATCTGCCATTTTAAATTAACAGAAAAACTTTTTCTGATTCTCTGATTCTGAAGTATGCCTATACATCATACTACTACTGTCACTGCATTCAAATTAATTGCAGAGATTTGTGCCATTTTTAAATCAGATTCAGTTGGTTTTTTGATAGATGTTGCTTGGAAAGGTTTCGAATGGCGTCCATCCATTCTGCTGCTTTGATAGACCCAAATGAGGTATCTTTTTTAGAGTAGTTTTTGTGTGTATCTTCTTGTGTTTTGATTTACTGTTCCTGATTGTGCCTGTAAAGCTGACTCCCAGCTTGATGAAATAAAGTTAGTTTTTTTATGTGTGGTGTAGTAGCTCAGCGATACTTCCGGATTCTGAGCATGATAAAACACCTCTTCGGGGCGACCATTTAATAATTAGGGAGGAGGCTTGGAGCTCTCTTCAGCGAGAAATTATTTATTTCATGGTGACAGCAATAGCAATTATATCAAGCAACACCTTGTAAAGAGATACCTCCACAGGAAACTATTTGTTTGAAGATTGCCCTTAAAGAATTTATTTACTTCACCAACACTGAGCAAGAAATTGCTATTTCAAGCCCTCCCTCCTGTTGAGATTATATAGTGGCTCCCTTAAAAAATCTGTTGTCCGACGAGCCAACGGGACATTTAGTGGAGGCAGGTTGTGTCCAGTATTCTGTAATAGGGCAACTAAAGGACCCTGGACATTTCCGAATGAATAGAGCACATGCCAGTCTTCTCATCTCATCATCATATGGCAGTCACCAACAAGGAATGTGCAGCTATAGATTCAAAAGAGAAGGTTGAGCTTTCCGGTTAATCCTCAGTATACCCCAAAAGAGTATTTATACTTCTAACAATCATTGTGAATGAATCTCTTAAGACCACAAGACAAGCGCCTTGAATCCTTTCTGGATTATTCAAGACAATTTTAAAGTCAAATTGTCCTATTCCTTTGTCTACCTGTTTTAGAAATCTGGATCAGTTTCCAGATGTTGTTGAGTTTCCTGAAATGAACGGAAGAGGCACTGCTTGCATTCTGAGCACAACTTCCTGCAACAACGGAACTCCCAGTTTCTGCCAGCCAATCAGGATCAAACATTCCTTCCACGAGGCTAGCAAAAGATCTAAAAAAAAAAACGTAAGTACCTACCACAGCTGCTACTACAATGCCCAGTCTGTTCATATCTGTTTAATAAGTTGTGGGGGAGTGTGAGAACGCCCAGGCTGAGGGCGTACCCAATATGTTATTTCTTGCTGCACAATCGGTTACCGGACCGAATTTCATTAGTTCATTCACTATTATATGTGGCTTAGATAATTTATATGTATGGGCTGTTTCTGTTGGAATAAGAAGTTTCACGTTGCAACAATTTGGTGGCTTTGATAAGCCAAGATGAAGGGTATTTCCTTTCATCATTAACAATTTTTTAGCAGAGCCTTTTTGTGAATTTTTTCTTGGCTTGTTCCATTTCTCTGATATATTTGATGTATTGCTGACAATCAGCTAATAAAGTATCAAAAGAAACAGGACTGGCTCTGTGTCTGGAAATGTTTGGTGTGTAGTATAGAGTGGGGCACAATGATACACTTTTCTGTTTTCAATTGTAATATAATGTTTGCAGCCAACAATCATATATTATAATTCTTGCAATCATTCTGATTGAGGACCGCAATCTTTCTGAAATCTCATGATATACTTCATAATAATGTTTTCTTGAAGATTTCAGACAATTTCAAAGTCGAAATGCCCGAGTAGTTTGGAAATCAGAAGGATTTGTGTTACTCACATTCTGAGTGCAACAGCCTGCTAATGTGGTACTGCCTGTTTCAGCTATCCAATCAAAATCAAGTATTCTAACAGCTGAACGATGCCTTGTTCTCCCATCAGACATCCTCATCCTTCATGGTTTAGTATTTATACTGATTCAGAAGTGAATAACATCTCAAGTGAATAACATGGCAACTTTTTTTTTACTTGAACTATGAATTTGCGCACAACAATTGTACATTTATATGTACATTTAAATGTAGATCTATATCTTCATTCATTACATACCTAGTTTCAAATTTCTCCAACTGTTGTTTTGGTATGACAAAGACGAAGGCACTGTTTCACTGAATGTAATTTTTGTTTGAATGCAGTGTTTTCAAGCCTTCTTTTCTTGTTTGATTAATAGCCGGCTCTCAGCATGATGAGGTGAAGTGTCAAATTAAACCAAAAAAAGACATCTTCGGAAAGATTCTGTGAATTGAACATGCGGGTAGCCCGAGATTTCCTATGCATCTGTTGCAGCCTAATGTAGACTTCCAATAGCTACAAAAAGCTGAAAGCTTTGTTTACTCATCTATGAGTCAAATCAATTGTCCTGTCCTATCATACCCTCTCATATCCTATTCTATCCATTCCTACCCTATCCTATACTATCACAGGATAGCTGATATAGTTACCACAGTCATGCAACTTATCAGTGCACTTCGTACGTACCATAATGTGTCCAACAAGTGCTCAGTGTTATTGGAGAAAAAAATCTATCTTTCATTTGGTATTTTCATGGCATATAGAACAGATGCCGCATGCTGAGAAGAAGTGTGAAGTGCATACTGATGCAGCATAAGGTTGGGCCATTATGTAACAAAGGGAGTAGAACTGGAACTTTATAGTAGATGGGTGGGGAGATCAAGGCTGATGTATCGTGGTGCAGGTAGATCAAATAGTTGATAAGATATACACAAGATGGTTGCTCAGGACAATCAACTGTTACTTTAAAGATAAGTAGAAGTTCTTCCTTAATCTCACAAGACATTAACATTTGTTCATCTTGACATTGTTAATCCTCTTTTTTACATTTTCTGTCAGCATAGAATATACATTATACAACACAAATGACAGTTACCTCATGTCGTTGTTATAATCATTGTTACTCTTTATAATTCAAAAAGGACATCCAAATGTACTTGATGAATAATCTTAATCTAATAACACTCCTCCTTAATTGGAACCAGATTTAGCAAACCCAATTAAGCAGGGCAAAGAAGTGGCATGTACATACTAATTACCAGATGGAAGATCTAGACTAAGAGGACTAGCACATTCTCAGGTCTGTGTCTTAGAATACTATGCCGCATTGCTGTTTAAGTTGTCCTGTCTCACTGTTTAACCTGAGTTTTAAGCTAGTCTCAAAGCTAGTCTCATCTTCATGAACTATGTCACTTTCTGCTCCTATAGCCAAAAGAACAATAAAAGCTCACTACAGCTGCAAATATTAATTGATACATTTTAAAAGCAAAACTCATTAAAAAAATATTGCTGCCAGATAATGGTTGAAATCCAAATTTTATATTTTATAAATTCAAATAATTATAACATTACAAAATTAATATATTTCTGCCTACCTTTCAACAGGGCTCCAGCCCGATGAGCAAAATGCTGCTCTGGAGCCCTTTAAAGCACTGTCCTTAAGTAACTAACATATATTACATAGTTACATACATACATTAATATTCATTTGAAACTGTTAAGGAAATGGTCAATCCTGATCACTTTTATGTAGGGGAGGCGGGGTCAGAAGTCACAAAATTCAGAAAAAGCCGCAGAACAGAGCAGGTGTTTGTTAGATCTGAATAACCTTTGGCATAATTATGCAGTATTTAGTTGACTATAGTTGTATCACATGATAGCTGCTGTGCTGTAAATAGGCTTTAGTCAGTTCACAATTATTTAAGGCAAAGTCCGCCGTGACTTTTTACCCCATGTCAGGGTCAAGAAGTCACAACCATGGGGTAACAAGTCACATGCAATTGTTGTGAACATACAACACTATATGAGGTAATATGCAGACCTAGACTTGATAGTCATCCTAGTTCATGAAATTTATAGTGAGCCTTCCAAAGCTATCGGCATGCAATGACAATGCGCCATCAGCAAAGCCGGCATCAGAATTTGCCCAAAGTTTTCGAAATGAAATTTTGCTACAATGCTCTCTCATCAGTATTATTGATGATGGATGATGATAAGATTGTAAGCTAAAAGCTTCTAGTGTGGAATATTTTACTTTCCTTAGCACAGAATACTGACTTCCCGATACCCTATGGTAAAATATCACAGTGCTGGGGTGATATGTCACAGTGTGACATTTCACCCCTCAGCTGTTTTTTAAATTCAACACATGATCATGGCAACTCGGTGACCAAATGGCCAAAAATGGGTTCACAGCATGAAAGACAATTATCCAAAAGACCTTGAAACACTAGCACAACTTCCTATGTCACAATGACCAGACATTGATAGAGAAAGTTTAGAATCAATAAAACCTGTTTAGGACGCCAAAAATGCATGAGATGGGTAAAAACCCACTTTGCACAATGAGTATAATTTTCATATTCCCTGCAGACCTTCTTCTCATAGAAGTGTCCCAAATTATGATTTAAGCTTAAGAATTAGGTCACTGCAAGTTGGTCAAAAAGGCCTGTGACTTTTTACCCCTGTGACTTTTCACCCCCTCTTCCCCTACAAATTTATCAAAGAAAAGTGACAAAATAAGCATAGATTTTATCTGATTTTACACAAAGTTTGGACTGACTCCAGCTTTCATTTGTTTTGTTTGTTTTAACAATGCTTTTTAAAGTGTTGTTGTAGTCGGTTTCAAATTTGCGACAATTATTATGGTTCCTTTGACTCACCAAGATGAAGGGTATTCGGTTTCACTATATGTATACAAGCCATTTTTTCAGGGGAGCCTTTTTGCAGTATTTTTCTTGGCATGTTTCCATTTCCCTGGCTTGCTTGATGTGTGTGCTGCTGACTGTGAGCTTCATGAAATAAGGCCTCTGGTACACTTATCCGCAAAAGAAAGTGATCATAGAACACTCCATGTTTGTGATAATTGTTGTCTTTTGCGGTTTAATTATTTCAAAGTGTTCGGTGGGTAAACATTTGGCAAATGAAAAGAAAAGATGCAACAGCTTTTTTATGCTTACTGACTCAATGGTGTATTGATGATGATGATTTGATATTGAACATTAAAATGACTGGGAATCGAAATAATATGATTTCCTGTCATGGGAATATAGGTACATGACTGGCAAGTTTTGCACTTCCTTTTCCCTTCTGCATTTCATGCTTCACACTGAGAAATATTATAGTCGTAGTGACCTAATGGCGTTTTCTTTGTCAAAAGTCTAAAAAAGATCATATTTGGCAAAACTTTCAATAGAGCATTGTTTCAATCTTCTTCTTGCGATCATTCTAGAATTATTTGCAGATAATTTCAAAGTCAAATTGCCCAATTTACTTGCATGCCTTCTGTGCTGCAAGTGTTTTGGAAATCAGAATTCATTTCCAGATGTCGTTTCAGTTTTCCAAAAGGAACAGAAACGGGTGATACTTGCATTCTGAGTGTGACTATCTGTTGCACAGCAGCTCCCTGTTTCAGCCATCCAATCAAATTCAAGTGTTCCAACAGCTGAAAGATGCCTTGTACTCCAATCAGACATCTTCATCCATCATGGGTGGTATTGGTAGTTTGACACTGATTGTTTTTTTGCTTCAAACTATTCAGTTTCTATCAATGAATACATTTATTGCAATTGCCAGTCATCTGTCCTCTCCTTGCCTGCCTTACTGCACCTTATCCTATCTTCTCCTCCTGAACATTCTGTTTAACGAGTGCTCAAAATTATTCGAGAAAATAAACTT